>JANAVB010011397.1:2062480-2403074 GCA_029216955.1 Iris pallida | reverse complement strand
TTGTACTTCGTATTTGTACGCCGCGTACGAGTTTGTGGTCGTATCTTCTCGTCGAGTGCGAATACGTGCGAGGTACGTATTTTTATAAAACGTTTATTATAAGTCTTCATATAAAAGATAGTAATAGTTTTCGAAATGATATACGATAAACATTTTATTTGCTTTAAGAGACTAATTTATTTATTAATCAAATATAGTAGCCATTTAGAAAACTATGATTAGGAAAATATTTGCATAAAAATTAATGCATGTATAATTACATTTTTGAAATAAAATATTATTATTCTTTTACTATTTCTAAAAAGATATTTTAAATATTGTTTGATTTAATATAAATTATTATGGTAAAAAAATGAGTTATCAGCTTATTTAAATAACTTTTAAATTTGAAGATAGAATTTATTTATATTATTTTGGTTTGAAATTTATTGTTTAAAAAGATAATTCTAAAACAGTTATTATGAATTAAATGATATTGATTTTATTGGATAGCTTTATTTAAATGGTTATTGAACTAAATGATTAGGTCTTCTAGTTTATATTTTGGGATATTGTTGAATTGATTTAAAGTAATTTAAATAAAGAGTCGAAATTATCTATTGGGGAATTTATACTATTCTAATCCATATCTAATTGGAGCCACCACCTCCTATATAAGGAGAGGCTCCCGGCTCTTCTTCCACAAGCCTAATTTTCCATCATAGTTGTGCACCGTGTCTGTGACCACACGATCTTATTCCAATCCTTTTGTACAGTTATCCATGTCGTGTTCGACAACCCCGGACACGACGACAATGATCAAAGGACCTCCATCTCTCAGCCCGGTCGAATCCCCCAGGCGCCCAACCATCCACTCCTGGCCAGCAGCCTTCTCAACAACCCCCTATCGTTCCCCGACAACACCCACCATCATCGGCACCCACACGCGCAACCATCAACACCACTGTCGATACCACGCCTCCGCAGCAACCCATCCCGGCCACACTTCCCGGCCACCACCGACGGTGCCCCCAAAAATCCATCACACCACCACCATCATCCATAAAAAGAAGGGGGAGAAGCCCTAACCTTGGCGCTTCCCACTTCCGTCGAGGTCGTCGTACCTCGTCCACCACCGTTGACGCCACCTGCCTCAGCCGCCGGAGCTGGTTCGACCCCTCCTCCAGGCTTCCTCCGATCGGGTGCCTCCTCCTCCCGGATCTGCGGCCGAACAGCCAGCCGCCGAGCCACTCCGCAGCGAGCCGCTCCGCAGCGAGCCGCCCTTCGTAGCCGCCTTCTCCTCTGACCTCTGGTATAGATTGCCCCCTTTCCTCCTTCTTCCTCCTATCTTCTCCTCTTTCTCTCTCTCTCTCAAAATTTCTAACTCTCCTTTAACTCCTCTGCTAACTCACCTTTATGTTTATACTTTTTTTCTTAACACCCTCTCTCGTAAAACGAGAAGAGAGGAGCAACAGCTGTTACTTGTTGTTGTTGTTTTATTCTTTTTTCTGTGTTGTTTTACTTTCTTTTCCCTCATTATTTTTGCATTAGCATTTCAAGTATTATTATTATTATTATTATTCTTATTATTATTATTATTATTATTATTATTATTATTATTATTGTTGTTATTTGAACTATTATTATTGTTATTATTATTTCAGAAACTTAACAAATATTTCTATCAAATTTCAAAATAGTTTTTCTTTTATACTAAAATATTTTTCTCAACTCATATGGATATCTATCTGACCAGTTATAGTTCTTGGTATAAATGATTAGGAAATATTTTTAAATATTTATCTAATATATATCTTAATACAGTTTCCTCCTAAACCCTATTTTATGACTTGTAGTTTTTCTTTGAATAAATAAGATGTAAATTTCAAATATATTTTCAAGTATCATCGTAAAATTTATTTTTACTAATAAAATATAGTTCCCTATCTATAAATTGTATTTTGATAAAATTATTTTTATCCTAAAAAAAGAGTTATTAGATTTTAAAAGTATTTTTTTTAAAACATACCAAAATATATTTTAAGTACAAAATACCTTTTTCTTCACAAAATTTTCAACTATCGTCAAGTGTTGAGCATGACTGATCATATCTCCTATTTTCCCACAAATTTGGACATACACATCAAGTCATGGCTATTGGACCACTCGAGACTTATCGGATCATTGCACCACTCCAGGCGACACATCAGGCAAGATACCTTGCCATATTTACTGCTTACATTTAGTTGCATTTTATTATTCAGTTATTGTATCTATATTTTTAGTTTATTATTTTCTTCTTGCATGTGGACCTAGAGTTAAGGGACTACCGTCAACTTAGTGCATCTCATTAACTTATTACCATTTTATCACGAGTTGTGCGTGAGTTCTGAGTAACATATAGAGGTCACTTGTGTGTTGGCTGATCACCAGTGCGTATGCGTTGGAAATAACCGTCAATAGATGCATGTTAGAAGACTTGACAGTTATTAGGTATAAAACAGTGTTGATGAAGCGACACGTGTTGATGTGTCGTGGTTATGACGCATGTATAGTATAATTGGGAGGAGAGGACAGCTACTAGCATAGGGGCTACATTTACTTTTACACGTATTGGTGGGCTGATAGTGACTCGTATGAGTGCTACTTTCTGCCCCGGGCCGATAGTGACTCGGACGAGCGCTACTTACTGCCACTCTTTATTTACTGTGCTGATCCTACAGCCCTTGCGTAGAACGTTGTCCTCAAAGTGCATATCATATAGACGGTTAGGGACCCAGTTGTGTTATAGTTTTATAGTGTTTACATTGCAGTTATAATGGCATGTTATTTCTGCATCTTGTTACGTCCCTCTGAGGACCTGGTGATTTCTCCAGGTGCATTTTGTGATTTCGTAGGTGCTTTAGTCAAGGCCATAGTTTACACTCTATCTTCGTGATGCTAGCTCTTGGATCGTCTTTCGCTTCGCTCGACTCTTCCATCGTTGCTATGTATTTCTCTCTCTTTAGTTGGTAGTGGATTTGTCTTCGTCCAACGTTTTTGTACAAATGACATTTATAAGTTGATTTTGTGATATATTTATTTGTGGATGAGATTAGCATCTTGGCTTTCTATATTTCACAGCTTATGTATACATACGAGGGTTCCATATTCGTATGTATAAAGCGGCATGTCTACATACTTAGTCCTTGTATTTTGGGACTGGGCGTTACATAACAACCAGTATTGATCTGAATATCGTGTCACGGTAGAGGACATCAAAGGATCTAACTAAAAAGTGGGTGGTCACGAGACATTGATTTATCATCCTAGTGGGAACCAATTTACCTTACTCAATCGGTAATCCAGTAATCCTAAAATTTAGAAGGCTTACATTAGTTCACTCCAGAACTATAATACGGTTTTAGGATTAATGAGGTTAGAAAATTTCAAAGTCGTGATATTGTACTTCGACTATTGATTATAAAGAATACTACACGACGTATAGAAAATGTGATATGGTAGATATACAATCGTTTCCATCTATTCGATATATATAATATATATATATATATATATATATATATATATATATATATATATATTATATATATTATATTTTTATATAGAATATATATATTATATATATATATATATATAATATATATATTAAATATATATATATTATATATTTTTTATTTTTTTTTTATTTTTTTTATTTATATATATATATATAAATCTTATATATATATATATATATATATATATATATATATATTATATATATATATTATATATATATATATATAATATATTTTTAATTATATATATATAATATATATATATATATATATATATATATATATATATATATATATATAAATATATACAATCGTTTCCATATATTCGAAATCAGAGAAGAATTTTCAACTTGATTCATATCTACCATATCACATTATCTATTACGTCGTGTAGTATTCTTTTATAATCAATATATATTATATATAATATATATATATATAGATATTATATATATATATATATATATATATATATATATATATATATATATATATATATATATATATATATCTATTATATAGTATACATAAATATATATATAATAGATAATATATATATATATATATATATATATATATACATATATTTTATATATATATATATATATATATATATATATATATATATATATATATATATATATATATATATATATATATATACATAATATATATATACATAAATATGTATATATATATATATATATATATATATATATATATATATAAATATATATATATATATATATAGAGGAAAATGTACCTAAGGTCGACCTTAGGTAAGTTACCTAAGGTCGACCTCATTTTCCTCACTTTACAATATTTTTTTCTTGAATTTTTTTTTATGGGATTCATCTACACCTTATTGATTGGCAACATACAAATTTCAAGAAAAAATAATATTGTTTAGCCCCCTATCTATCCCTTGCAAAATCGACGGTCTAAAACTTTGCTGCTACACCGTCGATTTTGCACCTTATTGATAGGGGGCTAAACAATATTATTTTTTCTTGAAATTTAGTATGTTGCCAATCAATAAGGTGTAGATGAATCCCATAAAAAAATTCAAGAAAAAAATGTTGTAAAGTGAGAAAAATGAGGTCGACCTTAGGTAACTTACCTAAGGTCGACCTTAGGTACATTTTCCTTATATATATATATATATATATATATATATATATATATATATATATATATATATATATATATATATAATATATAATATAATATATATATATATATAGCTTTCAGGGCCATAGGGAAATACTTCGTGTTTACGAGCGTTTGTTTTTCGAAATAGGTGACGAAAAACAATAAGAGTTCAAGGAAGATGGGATCGAATTGCAAATATAGGTTTCAAGGGTGATTTAATAGTTCAAAAGGAAGTTGTCAAGACTGTTGCGAATGAGATCCTAAAAAGGCAAGTTTAACTATATCTCAATCCACGTAAAATAATCGAAGAGCAAACCATGTGCACTAGGTTGATCAGACCATCATGCACCGGTTCTGATGTTCTGATTAGACAATATGTTAGTGGACATGCCAGATAACTTGTCTTGAACAAGCTCGATAAAAGATGAGCTTGCAAAACTAGGCTATAATAACAAAATTTGTCAAGATAGTTAAAATTATGAGTACATAAGAAGATGAAGAAAGTGTGAATAGTTCAAGTTCCTTAAGAATCTAATTCGTGTTTGGTGTTCATGCCTATACAGTCGTCCTACTGTTTTCTTGTCTAAGGCTTCGGTCGACCAAATAAGATATGGTCCTCTAAGGGTTTATAGTATAGATATTCCTCTTAGCATCATCTATAATGGGTCTTAAGGACGAAGGGAATACTAGGTAGTGAGGCATTCTACCCAACTTATAAGAGTTAGAATAGTAGTATGATGGGTCGATGGAACATTTCTACCTAGTATGATTCACCTTTATTAAGGACAAAGGAAATATAAGGATTACGATAGAAGGGAGCAAGCAAGATGCAATCAAGGAGTCAAGCGAAAGTTCGAAAACGGAATCGAGGAAGGAGGTCAAGTATGTGAATGAGATCCTAGACTCTAATCCTATACGCAGGCTTGCTTGGTACGGTAAAGTAACCAAATAATTTATCGTTAACCTGCATGGGCCACCACAAAAATATGTAATACTTCAGTCCCAAAATACGTAGGACTAGGTACGTAGACATGTCATCCGTATAATAAATATACGTAAGCTATAAAATGCAGTAAACCATGACAGTGACAACTAATCTCATCCACAAAGAAATATATCATAAAATCAACTTTGAATTATTATTTTGTACAAACGTTGGGCGGAGACAAATCTACTACCAAACATTTAACTGAGAAGAAAAATACAAGAAAAGAATTTACAAAAGTAACAAAGGACGATCAAGAGCAATCCTCATTTATAGGAAAGAAAAGACCATGATATTGGCTAGAGAACCTGCAAAATATCATAAAAGCATACACCTGGAGAAATCACTAGGTCCTCAGAGAAATGTAACAAGATACATAAAAAACATGCCATAAACTGCTCAATAATAATAAGTCAAATCAGATCATAACAAGGTCCAATACTCCACCCTTGAATTAGCGTACCATCCCCCCAACCAAACAATGACAGGAGACGGCACCATAATCCATGATGGAATATATTTCTATGTCATAAATCCAATATAGTATCCGGACCACAATAAGGTTCAGTACCTTCTCATCGAAGCAGTGAACCACTCCTACAACCAAATAAGGACAAGGTGTAGCAAACTATTTTAAGACAAGTTACTGTTCCAAGCCGCGATCAGATATAAGTACCCAAACCAAAAATACCTATACCTAATGGATAAGGTAGCCTAACCATTCTAAGTAAACGTAGTTTAAGAACAACCCTCCAACGCATGGGCTTTTTGGCTGAAATAGGATTGGCATAGTTCCCTCTCTGGGCACCAGGGCCCAGTAATGATGTAAGAGCATAACGTTTCGTAGAACGTTAGTGGCCAGCAATAAAATAAAGGGTCATCAACCCGCATCTCCGGCGGAGCGTACAATCACAAAGGTAAAGTGCATAGCAGCCCATACACTAAGGAAAAGTCCTTCCCACCCTATGCCTACATGTTGTCTTCACAACACATAACTGTTTGCAAAAACAAAAGTTTATTTACAAACTTTGAAAGAAGATTACAAATGAATTCTAGGAAAGTACAACTTTAGGAATTCGATCAGAAGACGATCGCTTTATCCCTTGGACTATGTGAACTTTGAAGACTTTAGCCTTTGAAGAATGCAGCAGCACTTGGACAAGAACTCCTAATCTATTGATTATGATCCGTCCCCCTTGATGAAGGATGTAAAACTTTATTTATAGAGTTCTGAAAATAACTGTTTTGTAGTTATTCTGGACTGCGTACATTGGATTGCGCCAGCATTGGACTGCACGGGCTATAAACTGTGCTGGCCTTTAGGCAGTTGCTCGATCGTGGGCTAACTGTATTTAGACGCATGGCGTTGTTTGATTAAAATGCGCTTGGTCATGTACAGACGGTTGCCACGTGTCGAGCAATTGATGGCATGTGCACCACGTAACAAATGTTAGTTATCTTCAAAAAGTCGATAGATCGCGCCAAGAAAAAACTGTCATCGCATTGCGCTGGAGACTGGACTTGGTCAAACTGCGCTGAGGAGGATCTGGCAGACCGCGCTCAGGTTGGACTGGCAGACTGCGCTGGAATGTACAACTGTTCTCGAGCGTCGTACTGCTTGGGATACAAACAGATTTCTCGTCTTTCGTGCTGTTAGTTGTCAGAAGATTTGATATTTATTGTCAGGTAATCATGATAATGCCACATCAGATTTGGGCGCTGTCTCCTGATGGCGTTGTCCATGTATGCGCAATCCAACAAATGATGCGCAGTTTGATTTCTGTATATTTGATTGTGGGTGCAACTTGATTTTTAGGTTCTACAAGACCCCCTTCAAAGTTTTCAAATTTTGAAATGTTCAAAATTTCAAAATACTTTGAATTTTTAAAATTTTAAATCAAGTTGCGCTAAGTTTTTGCAATCCAAGGAATCTGTTCCGATTATTCATGCACAATCATTGATGTCCGTTAGGCTTCTTTGGAAAGCTATAAATAGCCTTCTTCTTTCAGTCTGTGAACCTTTACTTGTTTCAATTTTCTCAACTCTTCATCTCCGATTTCCTTTTTCGTTCATCATCGTCGTCGACATAGCCCCTAAGAGATCTGCGGCGGAGAAAGGAAAGGCTGTTGCCGACTCCTCGACTCGTACAGCGCCTCGAGTGTCTCGACATGAAAGTGGTCATCCCGTTCTTTATGGTGAGAATAAACATCAATCAAAACCCCTTTTTAGGGTTTTTGATGATTTCAAATTACTGTGGATCTCTCTTTTTAGAGTTGATAGCATTCAAGCCTTGTTGCGCCATCCTCTTTAGGGTTTTGGCAGCATACTTGTACAAAATTTTCATTTTTATGAAGATTGTGTCTCGACTCTTGCTGCACAATCGAACAGAGCGCACTGACAGCAATGTTAGCACAGTCTGCTGTTTTGTGCATCCAAGCTGTCGCTGGCGCAATCGGATGATTTGTGAAGATATGGAGCGCAATTCATTTGATCTTTACAATACTTAGTGTAAGAACTGATTCTCTTGCCCAATTTTTTCCAAGCATACTGATTTTTTGTTCTCTATTGATGTAGTTGACATCAGAGAAGATCCCAACTACGAGATTCTTTCTGGAACTCTATCCGAGTCAGAGTTTAAAGAGGATCTTTCTCACGTTTTCTTTCCTCAGTTCGCTTTGTTGACACAAAGTCACAGTCAACCAAATATTGATAACATTGACTAAATAATATTTATAATAATTCAATACGACACACGACGTCTACATTAAGCCCAAGTCAGACGACAGTTCAGTCTCAGCTTCTCAGTTATTATTGAGTCCGTATTTTACACTTTTGTTGAGTCTAGACTGATGTAAACTGTGTCATGCTGAGCTCTTGAGACTTGACCTATAGCCTACCCAATAATCCTCAAACTCCAACATCCAGAAAAATACCCGCTGGCCACTTAGACCAGCTCTGTGCTCTAGAGACAGAGTTCGGGCCGAACTCTGCCTCCACACAGAGTTCGGGCCGAACTCTGTCCCCTAAAAATCAGCATCCCTAATTTTAGGGTTAGCTGGTTGCTAGTTGTCCAACGGCCAAATATTTGAAATTTCCTACCCAAATTCTGGCCGAATTCTGCCTACAAAAATACTATAAATAGGCCATGAATTTTCTCATTTCAAATCATCCAATCTTCTCTTCTCTTCTCTCTTATAGCTCAAATAAGCCATACCCTTCCCATCTACTAGCCACAAGCCTCCTAAGTCTCGAGTGCTCAGCATCTCTCAGTTAGGATTCTTGTGCAAGAGTTGAAGAAGTCGCTTGGACAATTCCAAGCAAATCGCCACTGCGATCCTCTGTAAGAAGTTGACGTGCTCTTCTGAAGTAAAGGCACGGGTTGTAAACTACTATTTCACAAATAGTGGATTTAATCCTGAGCTAGAGTTCTCAGGCCTGGACTAGTCCTCCACGAGGAAAACCAGGTTAAAATCGCTGTGTTTGCATATGCTTTCTTGCTCTTCATTTACTTTCTGTATTTTACTCTGAATATTTATAATTTGTGAAAGAGTTATTTTTAATTGGTTGTTTTTTATATAAACTCTATTCACCCCCTCTAGAGTTGCCATCTGTTCTTCAATTGGTATCAGAGCTCTGTTCTCTTTACAAGGATTTACATCCTAGAGCTGATCCATGGCAACTACACAATCCTTGATTTCCAATCACGGTGAAGGACAGTCCACTCATAGGCCTCCCCTATTTCATGGAACTAACTACACGTATTGGAAAACAAGGATGAGTTTTTATCTCAAATCTCTAGACTTTGACCTGTGGACTATCGTCACTGACGGTTACAAAAAGCCTGCCAGGATAGTTGTCAACGGTAATCTCATTGAGAAATCACATGACAAATATTCTGACGAATAGAAGAAACAGGCAAGTCTAGACGCGAGAGCTATTAATGCTTTATTCAGTGCTATAGACAGGAATGAGTTTAATAGGGTATCCACATGCACCACATCCTACGAAGTATGGAAGCTTCTAGAAGTGACGCATGAAGGAACCACCCAAGTCAAGGAATCTAAAATCAGCCGTCTCACTCAAGAATACGAAGCTTTCAAGATGAAGCAAAATGAGACGATCACTCAAATGTTCACAAGATTCCTCGATATCATCAATCCTCTATCCTCACTTGGTAAGCAGTACTCAAACCACGAGAAGATTCGTAAGCTACTCAGGGGGCTACCAAAGATTTGGAACCCTAAGGTGACAGCCATCATAGAACGGAACGATCTCACAACCATGTCAATGGAGACCTTGATGGGTAAGCTCATGACTCACGAGCTTGACCTCAAGGACTTCGAAGAGCCTGCTCCGAAGACTAAGAAGATCGCACTCAAAGCTCATCGACGAAGGGCTGAGCACGATGAGACCGAAGACGACAACTCGGATGATGAAGACCAAGCTCTCATGGTTCGCAACTTCAAGAAATTCCTTCGCTTCAATCGAAGAAAGAAGGAACCACAAGAAGACGATGAAGATGAGCCAACCTGCTATGGTTGCAAGAAGACTGGACACGTTCGAAAAGACTGTCCATTCTTGAAGAAAAGCAACCGCTATGAGAAGCCATACAAAAAGACCTCATCAAAGAAATATGCCAACACAAGCATTTGGCATGAAAGTGAAGCGAGTGACTCCGAGGAAGCAAAGGACTCTCCTCAAGATACAGCAAATGTGTGCCTAATGGCAACTTCCAACAAGGTATCTAACGAAACTCTAGATGACTTCTCTTTTGATGAACTTGGCGATGTCTTCACTGATTTACTCGATGATCATAAAAAGGTCATCGGTAAATACAAACATGCCAAGGACAAAATCAAAAGTTTTGAAGACGAAATACAAAGAATTTCTCTATTACTTGATAACATTAGAGACACGTCACCCACTGATATCACTGATGAAGTATCCAAGCTTAAAATAAGCTTACATGATGCTGAAGCACGTATTGAGCAACAAACTCAAGAAATCACTACACTCAACACGATGCTTGCTGAAGAAAAGAGTAGACACAAGATTTCCATGACTAAGATATATGGCTTAAATATTAAGGTTGATGAACTGCAAGCTGTTTCTAAGAGATTAGAAACCAAATTGGAAAAACAGGTTGCTCAACCTCAAACCCAATCACATGGGCACAACACCACTCAAGCTAGTCAACCACGTCATCCACATGCAGCACGTAACCATGCTTTTATATACACTAACTTTCATAAAACACAAAAACCTCGTGCACGTAAGAATACCCCTCATACTCATCATGCTGCACAAAGACACAACCAACATCACTCTACACATAGAAATCATCACCATACCATGCCATATAGACAAGATCATCATGTCATACCATATAGACAAGATCACCATATCATACCATATCACCATGCTATGCCATATAGACAATATCAGCATACTATGCCACATAGATAATATCAGCATGCCATGCCACATAGACAATATCACCATGCCATGCCACATAGACAACATCACCATACCACTCACTCTATGCATAATCATCATCACCATGATCACCATGCTAACTCTACACATCATGTCCATCTACATCATGCTGCCTATAGATATTATTCTCATGTTTCTAGTGTAAATAAAAATGCTATCTGTACTTACTGCGGATCACATGGACACATTTTACCACAATGTAGAGTTAGAAGACTGGTAGACAAAAAGATATATGCATGGTTTCCGAAAACTAACTTTTCAGGACCCTCAAGAACTTGGGTACCAAAGGTTACATCTACTCTTGATGTAGGTGGACCTTCCCTACTCAACTGAAAGTAAGTGGATTCTCGATAGTGGATGCTCGCGACATATGACAGGAGACGCAAATCTTTTCGCATCACTATCGATGAAGAGAGAAGGATACGTATCCTTCGGTAACAATTTAAAAGGGCACATAATAGATAATGGTATTATTGGTCATCCTCCCTCTCCTGTAATAAAGGATGTCTGCCTAGTGACCAAGTTAAAGCATAACCTGCTCAGCATTAGTCATCTTGCTGATCATGGATATGATATTAACTTTGGACAAAATAATTGCCTTATTTATGATAGGTCAACGGGAGACATTGCTTTTGAAGGAAAAAGAGAGGATAATATTTATATTTTCTATCTATCTATAGATACTAACAATGCAGGTAGGTGTCTATATGCCCACAAAGATGAACGACTACTTTGGCACCAGCGTCTTGGTCATGCCAATATAGATGCTATATCCAGGCTATCAACCAAGAAGCTAGTAAGAGGATTGCCCGATATCACATTCAAAAAGGACACGGTATGTGCCGAATGTGAAATGAACAAGGCAACAAAATCCTCATTTCATTCCATCAACTCTGTAAGTACTACTAGACCCCTGCAACTACTCCATATGAATTTATTTGGTCCTAGTAGAATAGCTAGTCTTGGTGGTAAGCTTTATGCATTTGTTATTGTTGATAATTTTTCGAGATTTACATGGGTTTTCTTTCTTACAAACAAAAGCGATGCTATTTCAGTTTTTAAAGTTTTTGTAAAGAAAGTTCAAAACGAAAAAGGCTACATGATTACTCGAATCCGAAGTGATCATGGAGGCGAATTCGAAAATTATGATTTTGAAAAGTTTTGTGATGCAAATGGTTTTGATCATGAATTTTCTTGTCCAAGAACTCCTCAACAAAATGGTGTTGTGGAGCGGAAGAATAGAACTCTTGGCGATATGGCTAGAGTCATGTTGAATAAATTTTTACTTCCGAAATACTTTTGGGCAGAAGCTGTCAGTACAGCATGCCACATTTTAAATAGGGTGCTCATTCGTCCCATTACGAAGAAAACATCCTATGAGCTTTGGTTTGGGAGAACCCCCAATGTTTTTTATTTTAAAGTTTTTGGATGTAGATGTTTTATCCCTAACACCAAAGACAACTTAGGCAAATTTGATGCCAAAGCTGACGATGGTATATTTCTTGGTTATGCCGCCAAGAGTAAGGGATATAGAGTCTTTAATAAACGCTCACTAATTGTGGAAGAGTCAACAAATGTGACTTTTGATGAAGATAACAGTGCAACAAGTACTCTTGATGATGATGTTGAGCCATCAACTTCTACTCCAATGAATACTTCAACCGAAACTAATTCTCTGGAGGGCTTGCCTAAGAAATTTTCTTTCAAGCCGTCTCATCCAGAAAATTTAGTGATAGATGAAGTTTCACGTGGAGTAACTACTAGATCATCACTAAGAGACTCTATTGCTAGCACTGCCTTTATTTCACAAGTTGAGCCGAAAAATATTTCTGAAGCTTTTAATGATGAATTTTGGATTTCTGCTATGCAAGAAGAACTCAACCAATTCGAGAGGAGCCAAGTGTGGGAACTAGTTCCTAGACCAGCTAATCACTCGATAATTGGTACTAAATGGGTGTTTAGAAACAAAGTAAATGAAGATGGTTCAGTCACACGTAACAAAGCTCGTCTAGTAGCGCAAGGATACAACCAAGAAAAAGGTATCGACTACGATGAGACGTATGCTCCTGTTGCTAGACTAGAATCCATTCGGATGCTTTGTGCATTTGCAAATTATCAAAATTTCAAATTATTTCAAATGGATGTGAAAAGTGCTTTCTTGAATGGGTTTATTAAGGAGGAAGTTTATGTCAAACAACCCCCTGGCTTTGAAAATCACAAATTTTCCGACCACGTGTTCAAGCTAAAGAAAGCGCTTTATGGCCTTAAACAAGCCCCTAGAGCTTGGTATGAAAGGCTAAGCAGTTTCTTGCTTAAGAAAGGTTTTTCAAAAGAGAAAATTGACACTACACTGTTTATAAAATCTTTTAAAGACACTATTCTGTTAATTCAAATTTATGTTGATGATATCATTTTTGGTTCTACTGATGAAACCCTCTGTCAAGAATTTGCCAAGTGTATGCAGACAGAATTTGAGATGAGCATGATGGGAGAGCTCAACTACTTTCTTGGTCTGCAAGTGAAACAAATGGCTAATAGAACTTTCATCTGTCAGTCGAAGTATACCAAGGACATGCTGAAGAAGTTCGATCTTGACAACGTTAAACCAATCAGCACTCCAATGGCTACTTCAACCAAACTCGAACCAGATGAGAGCGGCAAACCCGTTGATCAACGTAAGTATCGAGGTATGATAGGCAGCTTACTTTATTTAACTGCTAGTCGTTCCGATATCATGTTTAGCGTTTGCCTGTGTGCTAGATATCAAGCAAATCCTAAGGAATCACACATGACTGCGGTTAAGCGTATCTTTCGATACCTTAAGGGTACGGTTACAGTGGGCCTATGGTATCCCAAGTCAACATCATTTGACCTCATTGGTTACTCTGATGCTGACTTCGCTGGATGCAAGGTCGACCGTAAAAGTACTAGCGGCACGTGTCATTTATTAGGAAAGGCTTTAGTCTCTTGGTTTAGCAAGAAGCAGAATTCTGTCGCACTATCCACAACAGAAGCTGTGTACATCGCAGCTGGGCGTTGTTGTGCACAAATTCTGTGGATGAAGCAAACCTTTGAAGACTACAATCTATCTTTCATGCACATTCCTATATTCTGTGACAACACTAGTGCTATCAACTTGACTAAGAACCCTATCTGTCACTCACGCACAAAACACATTGAGATTAGACACCACTTTTTGCGTGATCATCAGCAAAACAGCACAGTTAACTTAGAATTTATTGACACTGATCATCAGCAAGCAGACTTCTTTACTAAGCCATTATCCGAAGAGCGCTTCAGTTTCCTTTGTCGTGAACTTGGAATTTTAGATGAAGCTGTCTTGAATTAAAACTCACCTGCGTAAATATCGATTATATCATGATTCTCTTACGATGAACTTGCTATGGGTACAAGCCGAAAGGGCCCTTCTGACAACAAGGCGTAAAAGTCTAAGCGACACGGTGCACTAGTCCACAGGACTACCGCTAGCTGGGATCCAACTCCTGCAGCTAACCCATGGCAACTTCAAAATATTGAATTATGATATATTTCCTTGTTTATTATATGGTTCGTTTTGATTTCTTACTGCTGACAACTATTTTTCAATTTTATCCTGCTATTAATCTACTTCTCTATCTAATTGATTGAATCTTTCAAGCTTTTTGTTATATCGTAATTGATTTCCCATACTTAACCTTTTTTTCATCATCTAGCCTGATTTCAGTTCTGGAATAAAGACCAAGAACTCGGGCCGAACTCTGTCCCCAACAGAGTTCGGGCCGAATTCGGTCCTCCTGTTCCAGAATCGGGGACAGCTCCAGCCGTTTGATCAAATGAGATCCTACGGTCCAGATTTACTCTGACCAAAGAAAACCCTCCCCTTATATTCGGGTTTTCCTCTCTCTCCTTCATTCTTACCATCACCTTCACCTCTCCAAACATATTTTCACAAACCCTAACCCTAGTTTTCTCTCCAAAGTGCTCCATTTGTCATCAAAATCAAGGAGAAGGGCTATTTTCTCATTCTCTTTCACTGTTCATTGTTGATTTGAGGTATAACTCCTTCTCCCTCTCTATTTCAAGTTCTCTATTTGTTTGCAAATGGCTCCTCGCTTGCCCAATCATGGGAAGAGGACTCGAACCGAGGGTGCTTCCTCTTCGAACCCTCCTCCTCCCATTGAGCAACCCGTTGAACAACAACAACCCCTTCATCCGTTGTTCAATCCACCTCGTTCCCGCGACCTTAATACTTATGACGACCGATTGTTTGTATCGCTAGACGCCTCCAACGAGTGGTTTAGTGACTTTCGGACTCGTCCGGTCTTCACGGGACATCCCATTAATTTTACTATTTTCTCACAATTTGAATCACTATTTCAAGATCTTTGCTTAAATGAGTTAGTTGCTTCAAACTTTGTTATTTATTGTAGCGCCATACAAATGTTCTATTGCAACTTGACTCACGATGCCACTCACATCTATTCCCAGGTTGCCGGTATTGATATTGCTTTTGATGATTCTGAGTTGGGCGAGTATCTTGAACTTTAAGATCTCGATATTTGGGATAAGCTTGTGGAAGCTCGCCAATTCCAATTTGTTGGTGAAACTTCCCTTGAGAGCTTCAAGGAGGAACTATGTGCTCCTAACATAAGTCTTCGCAAGCTTATGGCCAAGCACCTCAACCCGTATTTCTATGAACTTCATCGAATTATTTTTAACACTATTCTGCCAAAAGCTGGCTCCACCGATGAAGTCACATATTTTGAGATCTCCGCTTTGTATCATCTTCATTATCGTATTCGTTTCAATCTTCCACGTACCATGATGGACTGGATGATAAACTGTAGGAAGAAACCACGAGCCCTGGTTTATCCTTTGTATCTTCCTATGGTTTTTCGTGCGTTCATTGTCCCTATTCATGAGTGTCCTTTCTTGCCTCCTCCTGTATTTCTTTCTAAGGCACGACGTCTTCAGGCAGTCGTCGCCTCTCCTAACTCTTCTGAGCATTCTGATGATGAGGAGCCCGACGCCCCTCCACTTGGACAGGATGCACCTCCTCCTCCTGCTACTCTTGACTCCATCCAGACCATGCTCAGAGATCGTTTCGCATTGGAGGACGATCGCTGGACTCAGATGGACTACCGTACTACCCTGCAGATGAGTGCCCTCAGCAACTCACTGCACGATATCCGGTATTCCATGTCTCGTCACCCTTCTATGCCCATTCCCATGGAGCGGGATCCTGGTCGCGAGGGATATCGTATTGACGACCCCTGGGTCATGCGCTATCTGGATCCGGATGCTGCTATTGTGGACCCCAGACGGTCATTCACTGATCCTTCGGACTCCGCCGGGCCTTCTCGTGCTCCATGATGGAGATGGCTTCTACTATCTGCTGCTGCTGCTGATGATCCTAGTTTCTGTTTTCTGATTTCCAGTTATTTAGTTTTATTTGGATTTATGTACTTGGGTTGTACTAAAACTCTGGTAGTTTTATGACTCTGGTTATGTGTGATGACAATTTTATGCTTATCATAGTTTATTATTCTATGCTAGTTGTTCGTTTTGATCATTCATATACAGTTTCTTCTCTATTTGGTGTGGTTGCATCATTATTATTCTTATGCAGTTTATATTGCTAATACCAAAAGAGGGAGAAAGAATGTATATTCTTGTCATACCTTTAGTATATATATATGCTTTTTGGTGCTTTTGGGAGTTATTATTTATCAGGCCAACAGGTTCAACGCATTATTTATGGGGGAGCTATTGTTTCTAGCTCGGCACCGTTCATCGGTTACGGGGGAGCTATTATCTCTAGCTTGGCATTGATTATGGGGGAGCTATGTTTTTGTGATCAACTGTGTCCAGGTATGAATATTGAATATACATATATTATTTTTTCAATTATCAATATGGGTGAGATTGTTGACACAAACTCACAGTCAACCAAATATTGATAACATTGACTAAATAATATTTATAATAGTTCAATACGACACACAACGTCTACATTAAGCCCAAGTCAGACGACAGCTCAGTCTCAGCTTCTCAGTTATTATTGAGTCTGTATTTTACACTTTTGTTGAGTCTAGACTGATGTAAACTGTGTCATGCTGAGCTCTTGAGACTTGACCTATAGCCTACCCAATAATACTCAAACTCCAACATCCAGAAAAATATCCACTGGCAACTTAGACCAGCTCTGTGCTCTGGAGACAGAGTTCGAGCCGAACTCTGCCTCCACACAGAGTTCGGGCCGAACTCTGTCCCCTAAAAATCAGCATCCCTAATTTTAGGGTTAGCTGGTTGCTAGTTGTCCAATGGCCAAATATTTGAAATTTCCTACCCGAATTCTGGCCGAATTCTGCCTACAAAAACACTATAAATATGCCATGAATTTTCTCATTTCAAATCATCCAATCTTGTCTTCTCTTCTCTCTTATAGCTCAAATAAGCCATACCCTTCCCATCTACTAGCCACAAGCCTCCTAAGTCTCGAGTGCTCAGCATCTCTCAGTTAGGATTCTTGTGCAAGAGTTGAAGAAGTCGCTTGGACAATTCTAAGCAAATCGCCACTGCGATCCTCTGTAAGAAGTTGACGTGCTCTTCTGAAGTAAAGACACGGGTTGTAAACTACTATTTCACAAATAGTGGATTTAATCCTGAGCTAGAGTTCTCAGGCCTGGACTAGTCCTCTACGAGGGAAACCAGGTTAAAATCGCTGTGTTTGCGTATGCTTTCTTGCTCTTCATTTACTTTCCGCATTTTACTCTGAATATTTATAATTTGTGAAAGAGTTATTTTTAATTGGTTATTTTTTATATAAACTCTATTCACCCCCCCCCCCTCTAGAGTTGCCATCTGTTCTTCACGCTTTGCCATCATCTCGACAGGCTGTCTTGATTGCACAAGATAATAAGACTCTATTATGTCTGATGAATGGGTAACCTCTACAGACTGCTGATACTGTCACACACAAGAAACCCATGTTTTTGTTTGGTGAAGCTTTTGATAAGAACTCACAGCCGAGGCCTCGTATGGAGGAGAGAAGCTTCCGAAGGGGAGAGAAAACAATATATCTGACAGAGATCACAAGATGTCTTCCTCTATCCAGATACGCTTTTGCGAGCTATCCCAGAAAGATGGAGTGGGACATAACTCCACTACAACAGGCCCGAGTGGGCAACATCTATGTCAAGAAAGGGCCAGAAAATAAAGATGTATTCTACTGCTCTTCTGAACGACATAGTTCTGTGCTCCGAGGACTAAAACCCGGTTGCATCCCACCGGAGGATTCTTCTCTGTTGTTGCCAGTGAGAACCCCAATATTTGCAAATGAGTTTGCAAAGGTGGAAGGAAGATATCCAGACCATGACCTGCGGTTGACAGGTCTTGTTAACCCAGAGAATAAAAGATAGAGTTGCGTGGCCAATTAGATATTGGTCCAGTTTGAGAGTCAGCTCAGAGACATTGATCTGTATCATGCATTGTATGCCACTGTCTATGGGTTTCCCCCTAATCCACATTTATTCCTTGCGTTGGTGGAAAGATATAATTACAGAACCGGGACCTTCATGATGCCGCACGGGGAAATCAGTTTAGCCTTGCATGAGATGAAAAACATCTCTAATTTGCCGATGAGCAATATTCCATACGAACAGTTCGTCCCGACGAATGATAAATTGGACAATCTACGTAAGGAAAATGCCGATATGGTAGATGTCTTCGAAGAGCTACTATGCCATTATAAGATTTGTTCTCTGTATTGCAAGAGTGCCACGTCCGGCACTTGCTATTCATCCAAGTGGTTTTCGTATCTTTTTCTTAATCACATTATTGAGAAGAAAGCTAAGGAACACGAGAACTGCAACCCCAACTTCTTCAAACCGCTTAGCAATAGCGAAGTGATAGAGTTGATGGAGATGCACGATGCGATGGACATCAAGATCGAAGATGATCTTCAGTACCCTCCTTTCAAGCAAAGAGACATCATCGAGAGCTATATGAGGATGGGCTACAGGCCCATGTCGAACGAAGCCCAACAGGCAGGTTTCCTTACTTTCTGGCTTCGACGATATGTTGTTCCCGGGGCCAGTACAGTTGATCGCTTCCATCGCGGTGTATTGTTTATTGTTGTGCGTCTAGTTTTTGGCTATCGGATGGATTTGTTATTAGCAATGACGTGCAGGCTGAACGCTGGACTCCGTCTCTTTGTTGACTCAATGATCCGAGGAAAGGCGAGAAGGAACATTTCTCCCGACTGGAACTGTCGTATACATATTTATTTGGATGGCTGCTTCTATACCATCCTTCTCTAATGAACCCTGCCATGGGGGCGGTAAGCGGCAGTTTCTTAAGAAGATATTTCGGATGCAAGTGGGTTTATACCACTTTGAAAGACTGCCAGCGAATTTTGAATCTTGGCAAAGGATGGAACTTTTATTGTGTTCCCCCTCCAGCTGGTTATAAATATATACCGACGAACCTTATCGACTCGATGAGAGTGCCGTCCTTGGGCCATACAACCTTTGACTAGCTGAGAATGATTCGGCCATCACATCTGGTGTATCAGTTCGAAGACGAGTGTTATCTTGAACCCTATCTTCCAAGTCGTTTTGTACGTCAATTTGGCTACGACCAATTCCATGTGGAAAATGATATGACATGCTTACAGGGAAAAGGTTATCTGATTGATAGAGCCCGGGCTTAGGCCTATTACAACGCCCGGGATACCAAGACAACATTCTCTATGCCCACAAAAAACGACCGAGGCCCGCGCATGCTGTACACTTAATCTTCTATACGTCAGCAAATATTTTTGCTGAGAATTTCAATTTGACGGACAGCTTTGCGACGGTGACATGTTTTAGGAAAGGGGCACCCGTTCTGCTACCCCCCGAAAATGATGAAGAACACGAACCTGCTGATGCACCTTTGGAAGCTTCGAGGGAGGCCAATTTCCCTGAAGAAGTCTATGAAACTCTATGGGTTTCTTTAAAGATTGCAAAATCTCTGATCAAGGAGAAGAAAATAAAGACAGGAGAACCATCTTCTCATGTCTCTAAGAAGAAAACCGCCATTGACTCTTCAGAAAAGGTCACTACCCGATCACAGTCTCGACAACAGGCTGAGTCAGTTCATAGGAAGGAAGCGACGACCCCCACCTCAATCCAAAGATAGACACAAGCTGTAGATGTAGAGAGTCCTGAAGAACCTCTACGTAGGAAGAAAATAGCCTTCAAAAAGAAAATAAACACTCCTTCCAGACCCATCCATACATCGGCCCTGGTTAATGCTGCCGCTGAGGTTATGATGCCTTCTCCTATACCTCCTCCTGAGCCTTGGCAGGTGATAGATACACGAGAAGGAACTGCAAGCACAAAAATAAGGGATAAGGCCATAGAAACAAGAGGAGAGACTGCGAAGACAAGAGATGATTCTACAGAAGTAAGAGAAGGGACTGCAACTCTGATTACGATCAATGAGTCAGAATCGTCTCTTGAAGTAGTGCCGCCTCCTATACTTGCAATGGGAGCAGCTGATCTGGTTACACCGAGTTCGCATCGTGCTGAGGAAGATCGACTAATAATAGAAGCTCTGGATGGATGTGACTTTGACTTCCATGACGCAGATCCAATCGATATAACTGATGATAAAGAAGCACCAGAAGAGGCAGCAGGTGATGAGAAAGCATCGGCAGAGGATGTTAACAACAACATAGTTTCGAAAGAGGATGCTGCTGACCAAGCATCACATGAGAAGAATGCTGCTGATGAAGTAGCACCGGGAGAGGCTGCTGCCACCGACCCAAAAGATCAAAGAGGTATTGACTGATTTTGATAATCATCATTTATAGATTAAACGACTGATGTTTTAACCTTCATCCATGCAGAAATCCAAACTCCTACAGTTCTTCTGGCAAGCACTAATATGGTCCAGACCGAGGCGATAGCCATTGGCAACCGTCATCTATCAAGTGGCTCCGAAATGGGGAGTAGTCAGGCAGTGATGTCTGAAACTACTTCCGTGAGGCTTCAACCTGTTTCAATAAATGACAATCTTGTCACCAAACCAAGCGTTGGTAAGTTGTCTTCGTTTTGATCTTTTTGATAGTCCTTAGTGACGGCAACCTGATGATGTTTATTTGATTTTGCAGAAGAACATTCGGGAGGGGCGACCAGCTGCACCATGGTTTCCATGTCAAAAGAGGCTACAGCCAATGTTCGAGATGCTGAACTTCTACCTTCGCAGGCATCCGCTGCTGAAGCTTCTATAGGAGTAGTTGCCACACCTAGTGCAGTGGCTACCAACAAATTTGTAGTTGGTTCCTTCATCAATTTCTTCTTCACTTCATTAGGACCTTTAGTAAAAAGGACAATGAAAAAAGAAACTGTTGGTTTCAATACTGTCAGAGGTCCAACTTGCTACCTGATCGGAGGCATCCGAGATCAGGGTGATGAGGCTCAGGCCGCTTATCTTGAACATGTGTTGGATGAGTTGGAAGAAGCGATCAAGGTTTACAAAGACCTTAATCGAGGGGAAGTAGAGTTGCTCGTGACTGCTGAATTCGAGAGAATGGCTCAAGAAGCTGAGGTTTTAAAGGCTAATTTTAAGAATTTCTTGGACACTTTTGATATGAAATCCTCAGAGTTCGATTCTCAACTCAATATAGTAGCGTCTACTGCTGGAGAAAAGGAGAAGAATGTTGTTAATTTGAAGACAGAGTTCGCTCGGCTTCAAGAGGAGTTGAGAGTCATTCAACTTGATATTAATGAAGAGACTGCACAGCACCAGGCCGCAGTTTAGCAACTGGATGTCCTGACCCATGAGAAAAATGAATTCGTCAGGTTTTATCAGGATGAAATTGCTCGCCGATTAGTCACCTTGCCAACATTCGATGCTGAATCTG
This sequence comes from Iris pallida, assembly GCA_029216955.1. NCBI lineage: Eukaryota > Viridiplantae > Streptophyta > Magnoliopsida > Asparagales > Iridaceae > Iris > Iris pallida. The sequence continues at coordinate 2,380,990 of JANAVB010011397.1, read as the reverse complement.
GAATGGCAGAGGCTAGGAAACGAGTGTTGGATTCTCGTGATAAACGGCTCCAAACTTTGAAGCAGCAGATTGCTGATCTTACGATCCCTCCGGCTAAATGAAAGAAAACTTTCTGTATTTTCGTCTTTGTTGTATGTCTTTTTGTAATATCTTTGACCTTTATCAATGAATCAATGAAAAGACATTATTTTGTGGCTCTATTATTTGTTGCATATCCTGTTACGGATATAAATAATAGCGATAGAAAATATATTCAGAGGTTCAGGACGTGATATATTTCTTGATTTTAGAAAATAATTATATTCCTTATATCTGCTCAAAGGTAATGTAGACATGGCAGAATATATTTTTTTTGAATATCATTATTTCGATAGACAACTTAATCAGAGGTAATCAATACGTGACAAGTTGCTGATATAGATGAATGGATGAGTCGTCAGAATGAATAAAATGAATCATCGGGATGAACGGATGAACCATCAGTTGGATGGAGGGACGGGTGAACCAAAATAAGATGAACGGGTGAACCGTCGGATGAATGGAATGAACGGATGAACCGTCGTAATAAATGAGTGAATGTGGTGAAGAACACGTCGCTTCGGTTCTCGTAATAAACTATCTCAAGAATCTCTGTCTATAAATAGAACAAAAATTCAGATGGAATGATCAGTTTCAAAAAAAATTTAACACAAAATGTCATCTGAAGATGCATCCAAGAAGGCTGAGATCGTCCCAAAGGTTGAAGAAGCCGCTGAAGAACGTCCAGCCGAGCCAACCCAGCCAAAGCAGACGGAGACGGAAGAAGGTTCGTCTGCACCCAAGCCGCCACAGGATATCTTGGCCTTCCTAGTCGAGCCAGGGAAGACTGAAGAAGAGGAGGCCATGAGGATGGCCGTTTGCGCGTTTCTAGTGAAATCGAGCAAGGATGTCCTCAGCTCCTTTGCTGACTATATTTTTGAAAAGGACAGCAGTGGTCCTCGTCCTGTCTTTAAAAAAAGATAGTGATCCTCGTCCTTGATATCATGTAATATCTTTTATGATGAAATAAAATAAAATTTATGAATTGTCGTGTCATATTTACAAGAAATCTCTTTTATATTTATACATAGTACTGTTTAAGGAATTTGCCATTGATAGGCATCATCGCAATTCGATCGTCCAACTCTGTGAAAGGCTCTGACTTTAACTTCTGAAAGGCTCTGACTTTAACTTTGCGGTTAAAAGCCTTCGAGATGCGGGCTTGATACAATTCAATATGTTGTTGAGCCAATAGTCGCTTCTCATCGAGCGCCTCCAATTCTTGAAGTCGAAGAAGATCATTATTCTCTGGAGTAAGTTCGTTAGCGATGGCAATTCTCAAAGATGGAATTTGAAGTTCCAGGGGTAGAACTGCTTCACAACCGTACACCAGAGAGAAGGGTGTACAGCCTGTGGGGTTGCGGACCGTAGTACGGTAGGCCCACAAACATTCTCCGAGCTTTTTACTCCAATTTTGTTTGTTAGTAGACACAAACTTCTTAAGGAGTTTGATGATAGTCTTGTTGAAGGCTTCAGCTAAGCCATTAACAGTAGGGTTGTAAGTTGTAGAAGCAACATTTTCAATCCGATGATCATCACAGAACCTGGTGAACTTTTGACTGATGAACTGAGGTCCATTGTCGTGAATGATTCGTCGAGGTACACCAAATCTGTAAATGACATGGTGTTTGATGAAGTTGATGACGCTGCTGGTTTTGACTTCAGCCAAAGGTAGAGCTTCGGCCCATTTGGAGAAATAATTCGTTATTGCTAGAATAAATTGATGTCCCTTAGAAGAAGAAGGATTGATGGGTCCTATAATATCCATGCCCCAAGCTTCAAAAGGCCAGGAAGCAGCAGTCGGATGAAGGAATTTCGACGATTGATGGATGAAATCTGTATGGATTTGACAGTCTCGATATTTACTTGCATATTCGATAGCATCAGATACCATAGAGGGCCAGTAGTAACCCATTCGTCGGATACGATCATGTAACTTAGGGCCGGGTTGATGTGCTCCGCAGACACCGTCATGAGCTTCACGCAATACCTGCTTCACTTCATCACCAGCAAGACAACGCAAGAGTAGGCCGTCATAAGTTCGTCGATAGAGAGTCTTGGTGGTCTGATTGTAGTAGAATCGAAGAGATCGTCGACGAATACTCGTAGCCTCCTTAGGATCTTCAGGAAGTATGTCATAAACTACGAAGTTAATGAAAGGAGCTCTCCAATCTTCATTGATAACATTGACTTCGATGAAGTTACTGAACTTAATATTACGATTATTTTCAATGCAGAACAACTCTTTGTTGGAAACAACAACCACTTGTTGTCTTTTGACGGGAATCGCTAAGACTGTCGCGAGTTAACTAAAGCATCTGCCTCAGTATTGCAAGCTCGTCGAACGTATTCAATAAAGAAAGCCTTGAATGATGTAGCCATGTAAATCGCTGCTTAATAATAGGGCACTAGATCTTGATGGCAAACTTAGTATGTTCCTCTAATCTGATTGACAACCAGTTTAGAATCACCATAGACTTTAAGATATTCGACTTCCAACTGTTTAGCTAACTGGAGTCCAATAAGCAAGGCATTATATTCAGCCACATTGTTAGAGCATGGCTGGTCTAAGGAATAAGCTCTTTGGATAGCTAATCTTTCTGAAGAGACTAGAACAATTCCAACTCCTGCGACAATGGTCCCATTTGGTCCGATCCGGGATGCTCCGTCGAAGAACAGACGCCAGGTAGGAAATTCTTCAGAGATCATGTTTGATTCTAATGTTTCGTCTGGAATTTCGTCATAAAGCTTAGATGTCTCCAGAACAGGATGAGCTGCTAAAAAATCAGCCAGTGCTTGACCCTTAACAAACTTTTGCGGGACATAAACCATGTCATATTGGGCTGGCAGAATGGCCCATGTAGCCAATCGAGAATTAAGTGTTCCGGGCTTCTTCATCAGTACCCGAAGAGGATTAACTCGGGAAATAACGTGGATGGTTTGGCCAATGATATAATGCCGAGTCTTTTGAACAGCGAACATAAGAGCTAAGCATTCTTTCTCAACCGAACTATAACGGTATTCAGCACCAATCATAGTACGACTAAGATAGTAAATAGCTTGTTCATGGCCTTCTTTGTTCTTCTGAGCAAGTAAAGCACCCAACGAATGATCCATAGCACGGATATATATTAAGAATAGTATGCCTGAGATTGGTAGTACCAAGACTGGTGGGTTCATCAGATACCGCTTTATATCATCAAATGCTTATTGACATTCTTCGGTCCAAACGAAAGATACACCCTTCTTCATTAACTGAGTAAACGGTCTGCAGTGTCCAGACAGATTTAAAATGAACCTCTTGATGTACGTAAGTCGACCTTGGAATCCTCGTAGCTCTTTTAAGTTACGTGGAGGACGCATCTCTTGAATGGCTTTGATCTTCTCAGGATCCATGTGTATACCTTTAGAGGTAATAAAGAAGCCAAGAAATTTACCACTAGAGACACCCAAGAATGACTTGGTGGGATTCATTTTTAATTGATGTTGGCGCATTAGATTAAAGAGAGTTCTTAAATCTTGGATGTGTTCTTCCTTTAGACGACTCTTGACAGCAATATCGTCGACATAACATTCGACAGTCTTGTGCAGATGATCTTGAAAGATGGTACTTATGGCTCATTGGTAAGTTGTACCAACGTTCTTGAGACCAAATGGCATCACAGTGTAGCAGTAAACTCCGCGAGGAGTACGAAAAGAAGTATGTTTTTCATTTCAGGGTTCATCCGAATCTGATTGTATCCAGAGAATCCATCCATGAAGGATATCCTTTCGAACCCACAAGTGTTGTCGATCATGACATCTATAATAGTGAGAGAAAACTCGTCCTTTGGACAAGCTTCATTAAGATCTCAAAAGTCGATACAAACTCGAACTTTACCAGTCTTCTTCAAGACTAGAACAACGTTGGCTACCCAATCAGGATGTTGTTCTTCTCGAATAAAGCCACAAGCTATGAGCTTTTTGACTTCATCATCAATGGCATCCATCATTTCTGGCTTGAATCGCCTTTGCTGCTGTTTGACTGGCTTTGTATTAGGCAAAATATTCAGTTTATGAGTAGCAACTTTGGGATCTAAACCTGACATATCTTCATAACTCCAAGCAAAGACATAAATGTATTCTTGAATAAGAAGAATTAATTCTTGTCTATCCGCCTCTGGGAGGTTTTTGTTGATGAATATTGGACGAGGTAACCCATTTTCTCCTACATTAATTTGAACAAATTGATCTTCAGTAGGAAGTTCCCATTGTTCGAATCGGAGTTCCCATTGGGTATCCATTCGTTGAACCCAAGGATCTGTTTCGGGATTTTCTTCGATATCCTCGTCATAGCCTTCTAGGAGTTCAGCGGAGACCATGTTAGAAGATACAATCAATCGGTGAACTTGACCAATGCTGGTGTCAGAATTCTATGATCTGGAATCAGAAGAGTTAGAGCGCTCCTCATTATCAGATTCGGAGACTTCTGGGGATAAGACTGGAGGTGAAGTATATTCGAGACCCCTTTTCGTCCTACTGTAGTACATTTCTGATTTTCCTTTCGGAACAACCGTACGGATAGGAGTTCGTCTACCCATACCATAATTGAGGCCATTTTTGAAGTCATAACACATCTTTCGGATGATGTCTTTTGATTGTTGACTATAACGACGAAGTTGGAGACGTCATGTATCATTACTTTTGTTATCATCTGTATAGCTAAATTTTTGTTCTGGCCCTTTACTAAAAAGTATTGGACTCTCGTCTCTCTTTCGAGAAGGGACAATAAAATATGAGTCATCTGGATGTTCAAATAAGACCTATGTCTGAAGGGATTGTACGACCCCTATTATAAATGACTGAAAGTTGTCTAGCATATCCAAATAGCATTTAGTATGATAAATGACATCAGTATACTGGAAAGTAGATGCTTTTTCATTAATTTGTACATCTGTATTTACAATAGGACCTTTAGCCTTAGCAGGCTTGGTCAGATCGATTACAAGAGGAGAAAAAGAAGAGCAAGGAGGATTAGACTTGTCACGACGAAGGTCGATAACAAGCGGCTCAGAAGAGGTGAGCTCCCTTTTATCCTTGTTACGACGGAGGTCGATAACAAGTGGCTCAGAAGAGGTGAGCTCCCTTTTATCCTTGTTACGACAGAGGTCGATAACCAGTGGCTCAGAAGAGGTGAGCTCCCTTTGATCTCCAGTTGATTGCTTCCGGGCTGGCAGGTGAATAGCCAGTGGTTTGGAGGATTGAGAATGAGAGACACACCCTTTGACCGGTATGTTTGCCATGAAATATAAAAGAACAGAACAATTATCGGAGGACTGGACTTTTACTTCACAATACAAACTCGCTTGTACAAAGAAAGTCTAGGGACAAAAACCTAGGTACAGCAATCTAAGTACAATTATTTATTTTAGATTCTGGGGGGTGACGGTAGAAGCTCGGAAAAGCGACGGCAGCTCTGCCTTACTCCTTAGACGATCGGATACAGCCTTGGCTCCGGAGAAGAAATGCTCTCAAGATGCTCTCTGTGTGCCTTTTTCTCTCTGCTCTCTCTCTCTATTCAAGTCTCTCCAGGTGCTCTGGTGCTTTTCGAAAAAAAGGTCCTCCTTTGCAAGGGAATGGCACCTTGCTATTTATAGGAGTAGGATGCAATCATTAGGGTTTACAATGATTGCCTCCTTGATAAGTCGGAGGTTAAGGATCCATTAATATGGGCCCTTCATTCTGATTATAGCAAATCTAGGTAATTAATGTAGATTGCATCAAATCTCTGTGGGCAATTAATGATGATTGTCATGAATATTCGTGACTTGTGATGGCTTGCCACGTGTCTAATTTGCTCGATTTGACTTGATCTGGGCAATTATGGTGATTGTAACAAATCTGATTTTGTTAGGATTTGTTAGCATCCATATTTCTAGGAAGATAAGACTGTCACGTGTCTCAATTGTCGTAAAAAGTGCCACGTGTCTTCACTGGGTCATCTTGGCAGAGCCGCATATGAGTGGGCCGCATGAGGATGAACGACCGCATGAAGATGGGCAGCCGCATAGGGATGAACAGCCGTATGAAGATGGGCAGCCGCATGCTGACTGGTGGCCACATAAAGGATGCAGCCGCATGAAGATGGGTGGCTACATGAAGTGGGCGGCCGCATAAAGTGGACAGCCGCATAAATACAGCAGCCGTATGCCTCGGGACTCGGTGGATTCTGCCAGCTGTGAAAAGATTTTCTACTCTTCCCTAGGAATCATGCCTTTATGTCAGTCATTATTGTTCCTTTATGTCAGAGCTGTAAGCCGTTAGGGCACTAAATGCAGCCAAAGATGAAAGAAAAAGCTGTTGAAGGCCACGTGGCTCTGGGTCTATCCGAGCCGTATAGACGCTTGAGCCGTATGGACCCCTGAGCCGCGTAGAGATCCTTGGCCGTATAGACCTTTCTTTATTCTTTTCCATGCTTCTACAAGACCCCCTTCAAATTTTTCAATTTATAAAATTGAAATACTTTGAATAAGAAGCATGGCTATGTATAAACTCCTCTGGCCGCATAGGATGTTCTGGCCGCAAGGATGTCTCAGCCGCATGGCCTCCTCAGCCATATGGCCATCAGAGCCGCATAGGCTGTCTGGCCGCATAGGCTCCTTGCTGCGTCTTTATGCCATGTGTGCAAATCTTTGCATTGATTGCCTTTGATTTGTTGTCATATTTAAAGCCACTTTTTGGGGCAGGATCCCAAGAGTTTAGCCTTAAATTTTTGCCTTGATAACCGAAGAGTCGGTTACACTGCACACAGATCGATGCGTCAGTCTATGGGCTCCGCCTATAAATAGCAGCGTGTTTTTGGAATAAAGACTTCTTTACTTTCTGCTCTTGCCCTAGCTGTTGTTCTTGTCTTTGTCTTCCTTCTCTGGTCATCAGCAATGGCTTCCAAGTCCTCCAAGGTTGCGGCGAAGGCTACGACGAATGGTAAGGGCGTGGCCTCGTCGTCGGCTGCGGCACCCGAAGCTCACTCCGACGTTCATCCTGCCGTTAAGGGTAAGGACTTGGGGAATTCATATACTTCGAAACACTAACAACGGCTCTGTTGCATGCTTTATGCACAAGTCTTTAATGCAAACTGTTCGAATTGTATGGGCCACATACATGTCCCATAATCCAGCCGCATGGGGGTATACCCCATGTCCGAGCCGCATGGGAGTTGTCTCAGTGGGCCGCATAAATACTTCGTAAATCGAACCGCATAATGCCCTGTCGATCAGAGCCGCATAACGCCTTGACCATCTTTTGACTTTGTTTCTTTTTATCTTTGCACCAACCCTGCCGAAGACTGAGATTATTGTGAAGGAAGAGTTGCTGCCCCTTTTCAAACAAGAATCATCGCTTGTTAAGGAGGAAGTAGCACCAAAAGCAGAGGAACGGAAAGGAGAGCTGGCGCCCATTGCTGTAAAGGAGGAGCCCCAGTCTGACGGCGGTGGTACTGGGAGTTCTGATCTTCCTATTTCAGACGAAGATCTTGCTCAAGTGTATCCTTCATACGCAAAATGGTTGAGGGATTGGTATATGCACCCCCGTAACTAGGCTTTGTGGGCTCTCGTAAATGTTTGTCTTTCATCTTGATATTTCTGTCTGTCTTTAGCTGCAGTTTGTGTCTTGCTTCCTTTGGATATCGATGTAATCTTCTTTCCTTTTGTCTGAATAAAATGATAGAGAACTTTTTTTGGCTTGCTCGTGAGATGTAGTCATGTGAATGTCACCACCTTTGAATGACTGGGACACATTCACTCTATTCTTTGTTTTGTAGTAGTCGTCCCAATGAGAGACTTTTTGTAGACCTGTTATCCTTGGCATACCTGGGTTTTAGGTATGGATAACAAGTTTGATGGGGATACCTAGAACAATTCTACGGCAAGGTGGTCATGGACGTTCTGGGTATCGGGAGAAAGAATACCATGGAGCAGCTAGGCGCCCCGGGCATGATGAGGAATGATGTGCATGTACTAGGAAACTTAGTACAGTATTGTGTAGTGAGCGGAGGACATTTGTGGGCCTATTATCCTTGGCGTACCCTAGTTCAGGATACAGATAATAAGACGAGAGAGAACCAACATACTTACTCAGAGGTAATGAGGACATGGCAAGTATGGGGGTTTTACCGCGGAGCCTTCCTACTCAGAGGTAATGAGGACATGGTAGGAGTGGACTCAACGGAGGATATTTGTGGTCAGCAGAGGACATTTGTGGACCTATTATCTTTAGCGTACCCTGGGGTTTTTTTGGTACAAATAATAAGTTAAGGGAGAACCAACATATTTACTCAGAGGTAATGAGGACATGGCAAATATGAGGGTTTCTTCGATGGAGCCTGCCCGCTCAGAGGTAATGAGGACATGGTAGGAGTAGGCTCCATGAAGGGGTACATAAGACGACTCAGAGGTAATGAGGACATGGAAGTTCTATGCAGAGGGGTAATTTATTTTTGGCGGAAGTGAAACGACTCTGAGGTAACATCGACATGGTCGTTTTAGAAATTTTACGGTCTGTTACCCTTTTTGTGCACTGAGAGTGCGGGTAGTGGATCATGATGGTGGAGCTCTTTCAGAGAAATAAGTTCAGAGGTATGGTCATACATGACTTACTATCTGAAAGAGTGACCGGAATGTAAGTTCAGAGGCACATGCAGGTACATAACTCGATAATCTGGAATGTTTAGAGGAAAAGTATGAGTTCAGTGGTACAAAAAAGTACATGAATCGTCGTTCTGGAAGATTTGTAGTCGGGATGTGAGTTCAGCGGTACTAGCAGGTACATAACTCAGCTATCTGGGATATTTGGAAGAAGAATGTGAGTTCAGCGGTACTGGAGGGTACATAACTCAACAATCTGGGATCTGTGTGAATGTGAGTTCAGCGGTACCGGCGGGTACATAACTCAATAATCTGGGATCTGTGAGTGTGTGAGTTCAGCGGTACTGGCAGGTACATAACTCAATAATCTGGGATCTGTGAGTTCAGCGACACAGGCGAGTACATAACTAAATTATATGGGATTTTGTGAATGTGAGTTCAGCGGTACCGATGGGTACATAACTCAATAATCTAGAATTTCTGGAGGATGTGAGTTCAGCGGTACCAGAGGGTACATGACTCAGCGATCTGGGATATTGTGAATGTGAGTTCAGCGGTACCGGCGGGTACATAACTCAATACTCTGGGATTTGAAGAATGTGAGTTCAGCGGTACTGGCGGGTACATAACTCAATACTCTGGGATTTTGTGAATGTGAGTTCAGCGGTACCGACGGGTACATAACTCAGTGATCTGGGATATTATGAATGTGAGTTCAGCGGTACAGACGGGTACATAACTCAATACTCTGGGATTTGGAGAATATGAGTTCAGCAGTACTGGCGGGTACATAACTCAATACTCTGGGATTTTGTGAATGTGAGTTCAGCGGTACCGACGGGTACATAACTCAATAATCTAGAATTTGGAGAATGTGAGTTCAGCGGTACCGGCGGGTACATGACTCAATAATCTGGAATTTGGAATATGAGTTCAGCGGTACCTGTGGGTACATAACTCAATAATCTGGAATTGTGAGATTGTCGTTTAGACATAATATTTCTTTAGAAACTTGCCATTGACGGGTAACATGAGCAAGTCTCCATTTTGTTTTGTGAGGCGGTAAGCACCGTTGGAGAATACGGCCTCAATGATAAATGGACCTTCCCATTTTGGCTAGAATTTGCCGACGGTTTTGTGCGTCATGACCATCAGCCTTCGAACTGCCAGAACGAGATCGCCCACTTGGAACGTTCTGGTTTTAAACTTCTTGTTAAAGGCTCCGGAGATGCGTGCTTGGTAAAGCTCGATTCGTCGCTGAGCCAAGAAGTATTTTTTATCTAAGGCCTCCAACTCTTGTAGCCGGCGATGGTAGTTATCGTCCATCGTCAATTGGTAAGTGAGAGCGACGCGGAGCGAGGGTATTTGAGTCTCCAATAGGAGAACTGCCTCACTCCCGTACACCAGGGAGAATGGTGTGTTCCCTGTAGCTGTTCGGACTGTGGTGCGGTACGCCCATAAGCATTCACCAAGCTTCTCGTTCCAGTCACGTTTGTTGGACGACACGAACTTCTTGAGCAACTTGATGATGGTTTTGTTGAATGCTTCTGCCAATCCATTCGCTGCCGGATTGTATGGCGTTGAAGCAATATTATGGATGCGGTGCTTGTCGCAGAACCGATAGAAGGCGTGGCTTGCGAACTGCGGGCCATTATCGTGGATGATCCTTCGGGGTAGTCCAAAGCGATAGATGACATGATACTTGAGGAAGCTGATCACGTTTGAAGTCTTTACTTCTTCCAGCGGAACAGCTTTCGCCTATTTGGAGAAGTAATCTGTGATGGCAAGTATGAAGTGATGTCCTCGGACAAAAGGTGGAGCGATCGGACCGATGATATCCATTTCCCATGCTTCGAATGGCCAGGACGCCACTGTCGGATGTAGAAATTTGGATCGCTGGTGGATGAAGTCTGCGTGGACTTGGCAGGCTTTGTACTTTTTTGCATAGTCTATCGCATCTGCTACCATCGTGGGCCAGTAGTAGCCCATTCGACAAAGACGGTCTTGCAATTTTGGGCCAGGCTGATGGGCCCCGCAGACACCATCATGAGCTTCGCGTACGGCTTCTTTGGCTTCTGCGTTTGACAGACATCAAAGCATTAATCCATCGTAGGATCGATGATACAGCATTTTCGTCTCTGTATCGTAGAAGAATCTGAGAGAACGCCTTCTGATAGAGATGGCTTCCTTTGGGTCCTCCGGTAGAATGTCGTAGACTACGAAGTCGATGAATGGTTGTCTCCAGTCTGGGACTTCGTCGGTCGTCTGAGCGGAATAACTTGCCACGAATTGAACATTGTTCTTGGGACAGACCAGTTCATGGCCTATCACATCTACCGATTGATGAGCATAGTTCGAAACTGCTAGGGAAGCGGCAAGACCTGCTAAGGCATCGACTTTGATATTTTGGAGTCTAGGGGTATGTTCGATGAAGAACCCCTCGAACGACGAGATGATATTGATCGCTATTTGGTGATAGGGGATCATGTCTTCCTGGCGGACTTCGTACGAACCCCGGATCTGATTGACGATTAATTGTGAATCGCCGTTTACTTCAAGATATTCTACCCCAGCTCTCTTGCAAGTTGGAGGCCAATGACTAAAGCGTTGTACTCGGCCACATTGTTAGAGCAAGGTTTCGTGAGGGAGTAAGCGCGATTGATCACCAGTCCGGAAGGAGAAACCAGCACTACCCCGACTCCGACGACGAAGTTGCCCTTGGGTCCGGTCCTTGAAGCACCGTCGAAGAACATTCGACATATATCATCGTGAGAGGCCGCGTGCGAGTCGGCGGTCTCATCTGGGATTTCTTCATATATTATGGCCGATTCCGAGCATGGGTGGGCTGCTAAAAAGTCTGCCAGAGCTTGACCTTTAACAGCCTTTTACGGAACGAAGATCATATGGTAGGGGGAAAGTAATATTGCCCATGTAGCGAGGCGAGAGCTGAGTGCCCCTGGTTTAGTCATGAGGACCCTGAGGGGGTTGACTCGTGATATCACATGTATGGTTTGCCCCGTGACATAGTATTGCGTCTTTTGAATGGCGAACACCAGGGCGAGGCATTCCTTCTCCACGGCGGTATATCGGTGCTCTGGCCCGATCATCATTCGGTTGAGGTAATATATAGCTTGTTCATGGCCTGCATCGTTGTTTTGTGCTAGCAGAGCGCCGAAGGAATGCTCCATTGCTCTTACATAGAGCAGGAATAGTTTTCCAGCAACCGGGGCCACCAGGACTGGAGGGTTCGACAAATATTCTTTGATGCTGTCAAAGACACGCTGACATTCTTTGTCCCATACGAATGAGACGCCCTTCTTCATGAGATGGGTGAATGGCTGACATCGCCCGAAGAGGTTGGCGATGAACCTCCTGATGTAAGCTAACCTCCCTTGGAGGTCTCGGAGTTCTCGGAGATTTCTCGGGGGACCCATCTCCATGATTGCTTTTGTCTTCTCAAGGTCTACATGGATACCCTAGGAGGTGATGATGAAACCCAAGAACTTCCCGCTGGATACGCCCAGAAAGGATTTCGTAGGGTTCATTTTCAAATTGTGCGCTCGTATTAGGTCGAATACTGTCCTTAGATCATGCAAATGATCGTCCTTAGAGCGACTTTTGAAGGCGATGTTGTCAACATAGCACTCCACGATCTTGCGCAAGTGATCCCTGAAGATGATACTCATGGCTCTCTGATAGGTGGCCCCAGCGTTCTTTAAACCGAAAGGCATGACTGTGTAGCAGAATGTGCCTATTGGTGTTCGAAACGATGTATGCTTTTTATCGTCGGAAGACATCTTGATTTGGTTGTACCCTGAGAAACCATCCATGAACGACATACGTTCGAAGCCGCAGGTATTGTCGATCATGATGTCTGTGATAGGGAGGGGGAACTCATCTTTGGGACACGCCTCGTTCAGATTGCGGAAGTCGATGCAGATTTGAATCTACCCATTTTTCTTGAGGACCGGTACTATGTTGGCGACCCAGTCTGGATGTTGCTTCTCACGAATGAAACCGCTGGCTATCAGTTTGTTGACTTCGGCTTCGATCGCATCCATGATGCCTGGGCGGAAGCGTCGTTGCTGTTGTTTGACTGTCTTTGCATCTGGCCGAATGTTGAGCTTGTGAAGAGCAATATCGGGGTTTAACCCTGGCATGTCTTCATAGTTCCAAGCGAACACATCAATGTATTCTTTGACGAGTTCCAGTAGCGATTCTCGCTCTTCGTCTGTCAGGCTTTTACTAACGAAGATTGGCTTTGGAGAAGAGTCGATGCCGAGATCCACTTGCATGACCTCATCTTCAGTAGGAGGCTTTCTTTGTTCAAACCGCTTCTTCTATTGCGCATCCAGCTGTTGGACCTACGGCTCTAATTCAAGGAGTTCAGGAAAGTCTTCACCTTCTTCGTAAGCATCAGCGAATGCCATATTGACAGACAGGACTTGCCTGAATACATCCCCGATGCTGATATCCGAATCAAAAGTTGGTGATCTGGTTGAATGTGAATGCCAGTCGCATTCCTCATCTGAGCTTTCAGAGGTCGTTGTAGGCGTAACATTCCCCAGTCCGCATCGGGTCTTATTATAGTAGTCTTGTGGTTTGCCAGCCAGGACTGGCGACTTTAAAGGTAATCGTCGACCAGTGCCGTACCTCAAACCTGGCGTAGTCTCCAGATCATACCCCTATTTTTGTATGAGGTATTTGGATTGGAGGCTATATAGATAGAGAGGCAGTCTTTCGGCGTCTGATTCGAGGTCGACTTCTTCTATAGTGAAGGACTGTGGATCATTCTTTCGACCGAAGATGATTGGATGGTCTCCTCCCTCGATTATACGGTAAGCATCTTCCGCGAGAGTGAGCTGATTTGCGGCATAAACATTTGTCACCTGCGTATGTAGGTGAGTGCCTATACCGTATTCCATAGCATACATTATACAGAGCTTATCAAGCTCGATGTAGTTCAAAGATAGCCCTTTATTGATGAAGTAAGGTATCTTTTCTAGCGAGATTACATCATCTGCGGATGGAACATCAGTGTGAGCAGCCACATACTTGGCCAATTTTGGTTTTTCTTCGGCCACCCCCTGTATAAATGAAGACTGAGAGGATGACTTGGGCAACTTGATCATCTGGGGTTCTTCTGGTGGAGCAGAACGAGGAGTCATTGGCAAACTAGCGACCCCCAGTTTGGTACTCGATGCTGGGCGGGGAGTGGTTGGCTCGCTAGAAGCCCCAGACTTTGCATCGGACTGACGATTCTTTTTGGGAAGACGTATCGTCATTGGCTTATCGGAGGGATTGAGCTTCTCCATTTGTGGCCGGCCAACTCTAGGCAGTCTGACTGTCAGTGGCTCCGTTGTGGGTCTTGGCGCTTGGCCGGACCTTGGCAGTCGGATTATCATTCGCCCTTCTTGTGCCGAGAGGCTGATTGCGTCCTTACGCAGAGCGGCCGTAAGGGGTGCGGACTTGCCAGGTTTGCGAGCTTGGAGGTGGATCGTCATAAGTTCTTATGATCCTGTGGCCATCTCAGTACGAGCTTGCACATCTCCTTCACCAAGGTGCCTCTTCGACTTTTCGTATAGGCAGGAGTCTGAGTAGTAGGATTCGACCCCTTTGAAGGGATCGATGTCGGCAAATTTTGTCCTCACGAAGCCGTATTTGTCGACATATTTGAAGCACTGGTGCAGCATGGAAGGCACGATCATGTAATCGTGTATCCAAGGGCGCCCCAAGAGGATATTGTAGGAAGTGTCTGCATCTATGACGTAACAGGTCACTTCTGACTGAAGATCGCCAATTTGGCACTTCAAGCGAATCTTCCCAATCGGGTAGCTCCTATCCGAATTGAAACTGCTGATGGCAGTGCTTGTTGGCGTTAGGCGATGCATAGGAATGCGGAGATGATGTAACAGACCCTTCGGGATGATGCTTATGGAAGAACCAAGATCAATGTGCATCCGATCCACCTTTACATCGCCGATGTATCCAGTGTAATATAACAGACGATCGTGTAGGTTGGTTTTGATGAACATGTCCTGTGGGGTGAAGACAATGTTGGGCATCGCTCCTGTACAAGTGCTGTCTTGGAGATCTGTAGGCGGGCTCTCTCCCGTGAGGTTGATCTGAGCTAGATATGGGTCGGCGTTCTGGAGTGCGTCGCTCAAAGCCGCGCAAACATCCTTGGAGAGTCTCAGAATCTCGTATAATGACAATTTGGTCGGTGTGTTGGCCAATTGTGCCAAGATGTCAAAGTTGTAGGGCCTTTCCAGCCCATGAGGTGCCTCTTTTCGGAGGGATTTGTCAAAGCAAGTCTCCTTCGGCCTAGGCTTGTCGGTCGTCGGAGGTTGGAAAGGTCCCGGAGTGTCGGCAGTGGCCGGCTGATGCTCTTCAGTTGAGTTATCTGGCGTAGGTTGGGATTGAGCACCAGATCGAGTGACGACCGCTATAGCTTCTTCGACGTCTACCAAAATTATGCGGCAGGATCTGACCTTTCTACTCTTCTTCTTGCCAATAGGGAGTGGTGTGGACCGAGTCACTTCAGGTACCAAGTCCGGATGGACCCATATGACCTCCCCTCGTGATGTTGTGAGGGGCACTAGACCAGTAGCCTTATCTCGAGGAGGTGGAAGATTAGCAATCTCCATTGTCGCCCGAGGGATGGGTATCACGCCGTCTTGAGTCTCTGTCAGAGGGAAGCTGCTAAATTGTACGGACACCATGTTGGCTGCTACGGTTACCTCCTCGAAATCAATGGCCAGAGCCTTCGAATCGATGAGATGTTGGATGTATCGCTTTAGTTGGTACCAGTCGTGTGTAGCATGGTGGACGTAGAGGTGGTAATGGCAGTACTTTGGGCTCTCCATTTCTACCGGCCGAGGTTCTCGTCTTGGTGGGGGGAGCAAAATTCTATCTCCTTGTATGAGCAAGTCCAAGATGGGCTTGACATGGCCGTCTTCGAAGGAGTAGGTCATTTGCGGCCATTGCTTGTCTGCCGATTTTGACTCAGGCTTCTGGGCTGTATCGGCCACCATAGCCTGCTTGCCCTTGTTGTCCCGATTATTGGTGGAGCTATCCCCATTATTGTTGTTGGTATTAGGACGCTTGCCCTTGTCCTCTCCCTCCAAGATGTGCAATCCCAGATGGAGAGCCTTCTTCAACCTGTCCTCGACGCTAGTGGCACTGATGATAAACGTCTTCCAGTCCTTAAATTGACTTTTGCCCATCCAGAGGATGATTGTTGGAAGCAGTCTCTTTTGGCAAATTTTAATTATAGAGGAATCTGGATTACCAGACGGCAACTTCATGGCGGTTTGGCAGAACCGCTCAATATAGTTCCTTGTCAGCTCTTTCTCCCCTTGAACGACGTCCATGAGGGTGGACATTGTGATGTCCTGTCCTACTTCATAGAATCTCTCCAAGAACATGCACTTGAAGCTGGCGAAGGAGTGGATGCAGTTGTCTGGCAGGTTATGGTACCAGTCGAAGGCGACCCCTTCCAATGCCCCGATGAATAATCGTGTAAGGATGGCATCGTCATGGGGTAGATGGTCGGTGGTGACCTCGAAGTAAGTGATGTACCGACTTGCGGAGGTCTTCCCATCATATGGATTGATGTGGAATGGTTTATACTTTGGTGGGAAGGGAATATCTCTCCACGCAGCGGGATACGGTTGTCGTATCCTGAGGTCTTAGCAATTTTCTCGGGCGTGGAACATGGTTCGGAGCTCCTGGACCTCTCTTCTTGCCTCCCTGGCTTCGTCTGCAGCGGTAGGAGCCGACATTTCAGGAGGAATATTGTCCGGGTTTGGTGCCGCTGAGTTTGAGTCTGCATTGACCGCGGGACCCAAGTTTGTTTGGCCAGGCGTCCCTCCTTGCAGAGTTGGAAGGGCTGCTTTGATATCGTCCACAAATTTGACCAAAGTGCGCAGTATGGCCTCCAGAGTGTCGATGCGTTGGCGTAACAATGCCCAACCTACGTCGCAGTGTCGACGATAGAACGCTGTTCTAGGTCATGAACTATAACTAGCATAATATGAATACTCTCCATAAGGAGGCCAACACAGAGGTACAACTCAATCATAATCTAAGGTAGAATGATAAAGATAGATAAACATGAAATCCAAAAGAGATACAGGAGATAGAAGTCTAAGTGTCTAAGATACATAATCCCAGAAATACATCTCAAAACTCAAATACAGTAATCCACAAGTAAATACAACTCCAGACAAAATGAAATAACTATCTAAACAACCTCTACTGTGTCTCCTCTAGGCTAGTAGGCAATCCCAGGCTATCTGTAAAATTTATCAACAGGTCCAGTCAGGACAGGAGCGAGCACATTACATCTCAACAGTTCATAGCAGGTTAGAAAATATAATCATGCAGTAAAGTAAGATACAAGATCTGAAGAAATAACATGATGAAAAAGGGAGACTGTAAATAAATAGATACAACATATAGAGAACTAATAGTGACTAGTGATTCAGAGCACAAGATGGTTATGTAAACGGCACGATGTTGTACACGAGTAATCTACAGAGGTTGTACACGAGTAATCTACTGGATTGATTATATAACCACTTCTACTCCCCCGTCCCAATCAATACACAAGGATCTAGTTAAGTTATGTTATTGCACACGAAGTATAGTCGCATACGAGATCATGTGAATACATGAGTATACACAATTTCACACGATTTGTACACGAATATCACGAATACAAGGAGTACACGATGCTCACGATAAAGTACACGAACACGAATACCCGATGTATCCGCTAAGGGGATAACATCGCACAACAAGATCCATATAGTACTAATCCGTATTTCCAACGTGTCAGCATCTTGTAAAGTAATCTAAAGCAGGAAATATAATCCTAAACAAGATATGAAATGATCAGAGAATGTACTCGCCTGATATCTGAATGTCCAAGGTAAAGATACTGTCCAAGGAGAGGTGTCTGGCTCCTAATTAGAACAGCACAAGTCACAACATGTCCAGAAGGGTAATATAAAGCACTACAATGCATTCTACATGAATCTAGGTCAAACTAGGCCAAAGTCAACCCTTGGTCAACTCTGGTCAACTGCACTAGTCAAACTAGGTCATGTCCTAACCCAGCAAGTCTTACTAGGCCTAACCAAGACTATCCTAGCAAGCACACATCAATACAAGACTATACAAGCCAACATACACCCAACTCTATATAGCATGCAATTATTCAATACTCAAATAGGCAAGAATTCACATTGGATATACACTAGGTAATCTATTACTTTAAACTATATATGTCTACACATATATACACATGCATATATTGGTATTCAACATTAGGTCTATAATCATGGCATTTCAAATGGTTATATAAACTTATATATTACAACATAATATGCTAACATATATATAATATACATACATAGCTAAGTTAACTGTATTCATAAATACTTATTTAAGAGGCTATGTGTGTGTATGTGAACATGGCAAAGGGACAAGTGAGGGTTAAATGGGCATACATAGTGTATACATATCAAAGAGTGTCAAAGTGTAAGTGAACAAAGTGTCAAGTGTGATAGTGTCTACATAGTGTAAGGGGTACATGAGGTAATATAGGATTTGTGTTAACATAGAACATTACATCTCATTAACTTGTATATTGCATATATTACATCTATTATTACATTACATTCATCATTCATTTATTCTCTTGCACTACTATATGCACCATACATTATATACTATGGAACCTACATATTCATTACAAGTCATACTTATACATGCTTACATTAGATATGATACTTATACCTCATACATCATTTATTTAAACATTTACTCATGCTTGCATTCTCTATTTAATTACATAATGTATATACATTAACATGGGTTAAAATCAAATAGAACATTATATTACACACAAGGGTGCACAAAATGCATATGCCGAATAGTAACTCCTACTAATAATCAATACTGTACCATCTCAGCATGAATTAAAATCTAGGATTAAAGTATGTTATAGATCTATGTGTTAGCTTTCCGAAACTTTAAACGGATCGCATTTTCGTTTCCGAAAACTTCCGGAATCACGAAAACACCGAGAACGCGTTTGTCTTTCGTACAGCTGACACTCAAATAATTCTCCAGAAAGTTACAGAAAGAATTAGGCATATTAATATATGTTTTTGGAAAGCTAACTTCAATACGCTTCTTTAAAAAAATGGAAGATTAAACCGAGTTTTGAACTAGAAGTTATGACATTTCTAAGTTAGGGCTGAAATTAAAAACGTGGATAAAAATCATGACGGATTTGGGTAGTTTGAGACAAAAGAACACAAGTATATAACATAATATATCAAGAACTCACTCTCTACACTAATATATATATATATATATATATATATATATATATATATATATGAGACACTATAGAACACATCTCCAATACAAAAATATGAGATTAAACATGTAATAATTCATTCATACATAACAACAACACGTAGTGTGTCCAAATTTGGGGTTTTCCCACATGGACACAACCACAACACAAATGATACTCCTATGACCTTCAAATGGACACGAAATGGACACAAATGGAGATACAACCATGGGGGTCATTTCTATGGGTTCAAAATAGACCTATATGCATGAGAAAATGAAAAGAAGAAGGGATTTATACCTCCCGGTAGATCGAATCGAAGAAAAGCCTTCCCGGAGCGACACCGACACGTAGAGATTCCAAAAGGACACGAACGAGCTCCGAATCCTCCCAAACTTGGGTAGCTTCCTCCTTGGCTAGAATGGAGAAGGAAAGAAGAAGATTTGGTGGCAAAATGGAAGAATTTGGTGGAGAAATTGCTAAGGATTGCTCTCTATGAATTTGGGGAAGAACAAGAGAGAGAATGTGGATGAGAATAATAAAATGAACTTGAGCCTATCCTCTCCCAAAGTGGCTGGCCATATGGGGCTATTTGTCCTATTATGGTAAGGTCCAAAATACTCCCACTAACCTATTCTATGAGTATTAGGAAAGGGCTAATTGGTTAGGGCTAAATTAGTCATTCTAAAGCCTCTAATCACACTAACCTTATCCATAATAATTAGTCTAACCTCTAACTAAAATATTTCTATCTTGTGGACTAAAATTAATATCATGTGGGCCAAGCCTAACTAGTGTGTGGGTTCCACTAGAGTCAAACTACCCCCGGGTCCCCGTTTCAAGTCGGATTGAGTTGAAATTCGAACCCGACTTAAATAACCCCAAAACAATATCATAGATAATAAAATAAATTTCAACCCCAAAATAATATCATAAATAATAAAATAAATTTTAAAAATATTCAAAAATGTAAAATGACAAAAATACCCCTGTTTTTGAAAACTGGGGGTGACAAATCTATCCACCTTAAAAAAATTTCGTCCTCGAAATTAAAACAAAGCAATCACAGGAAACACATGCAGAAAAAAAATCTCATTCAAATACTTTTCAAAAAAAAATCAGCAATAAAAAAAATCCCTTTGAGGCACATCAAACATTTGTAAATAAAAACTAATATGTGTCCGATATGGACACAAAACCATCACAAAATCATACCTATCAAAGGTCAAAATCAACAATCACCAACGCAATAAATATCAAAATAATTCAAAGAGGTCAAATGCAAAATATTCTTAGGCCAGAAATGACATTAAAATATCCTAATCACATGGTTAGGCTCTAGGTCAAATAGTCTCTATGGTTTCACTAGCAAAATATCAAAATCACAAGTCATGATTTTAAATAGTTTTAAAATGATTTAAAAAATACCAAAAATCATATCATGATTTAAATGTCAAATCAATAAATGATTAAAATTACAAAATTTTAAAATTACCCTCATTTTAGAGAACTGGGTGTTACAAGTCTACCCACCTTAGAAAATTTTCATCCTCAAAATTAAAATGTTCATACTCCTTCTAGGTCAAACCCCCCACAATCAAAGTCTCAGAACTTAAACAATCATACGATTTAAAAGTATGACATACAGGGTCATGGCATACGGTGGTAGTGAAAGTCTCATCTAGGTATACTAGTCATGCTAAACCAAAACGGTCATATGGTATCAAAATACACAAGCAATCTAGGGTGCTAAACTAGAAAAGATACAGAAATAATAATCATCAAGACTGTAAGGCAGTCTACCATCCTATATGAAAACTGGTACTTATCAAAATAAAATAAAGTTAACTACCATTTATCTAATAAGGGATACTATTCAAGAAAATCAAAATCAAAAGTTAAAGAATGAAAGCCAATTGCATGGAAATCCAATCACAATATATTTATATATATAGCGTTAGAGAGGAAAAAGCTAGCATTATGTACAAGTTATGTAGTTCGTTTGTGTATGGGTGTATGTGAAAATGTTCATATAGTTAGATAATAGGCGTGTGTGTATGTGAAATATACATGAAAGTGCATCGGAGGATTTGGGGTTTCAAACAATAACTATCAAATTACACTAATCATGACATATTGGTTAAACAATCTACAATACACAACTCATTTGCTCATAACATGCATGGCTAACCATGTATATATGTATATATAAAGAGGTAGAGATTTAGTTATGTATGTATATACATTATAACATGTATGCCTAAGCTCTATATATATCTATATAGATATATAATCATGACATAGAGAGGAAGAGTTAGGTTACATGACAGGGTATACTAAGTTAGGGGGTGTGTGTGTGTCCTTGTACAGGGTTATAGCTTAGTATTGAAAGGTTAAACCCAGTTTTAGTTCAGCATTTACATACAAAATCTGAAAATAAGCTAACATTTAAACCAGTGAAATCTTAGCATAATGCAATTTTAAAATTTAGGAGTTTGAAACATCACAACTAATCTCAATGCTCCCAATACATCATAACATGATAGAAATGAAACCCTAATATACTATCAATACATTTATCTACGCATACAGTTCAATATTACATGTTAAATCTGAAATTGAACTAAACATGGAAATCAATGTAAAAATGTTAACATGTATTCAGTTTTCAGGATTTTGAAGAAATTGCACATCAAAACCAACTCAATGTTTATCACAACCTAACATGTAAGAATATGGAACCTAAATTTATATCCCTACGACAACAATGTACACAGCTCTAAATATTACATTTAAAACAATCAATTTGAACTAACATTTAAAATCTCGTATTAAGGGTTAATATGCACACAGTCTCAGATTTGACAAATTTAAACACAAAACTCAACCAAAAATTTTTTTGAATTGAAACCCTATGTATAACATACATGTGCAGTGATATAAATAAAACTATTATCATGAAATTTTATATTTAAATTACGAGTTAAGCTAGGAAAAGCAGAGAATCAAAAATATTAGGATTTTGAAAATTTAAACATTAACGACATATTAATATGTATTCAGATAGGTGAAAATCAAGTGTAGCATGCATAAGTGTCAGAAAAGTGTCCATTATATATATTCATATATATTCTCATGTCCCAATATAAAATTTTAATTCTACGTTAAGACTAACAATTAGATTCCTACCAAGGTTACAAGCAGGTGATTGACGTAATCAAGACAGTATTATTATTATTATTTAATACAAGAATAATAGCAAGAAAGAAATAACGATAAAATCTGTTTTTGCTTATCTGTTTAAAAAAAAACATTTTGAAACCCAGAGCTAAATTTTCAAATCCAAGATAAAGTCTAGTAAAATCATCGATTCATTGTATTAAGAAGAATTTCATAGTAAGAAGTTACACAAAGTTTATAAAAACAGCTAAAGCTACTCCAAAGTTAAATAAATGAGAAACAAAACAAAACAAACAAATAACAATTCTCTCTTTCTTTTTTTCTTTCTTTTTTGAAGGACTGAAACAAAAGTAGAGAAATCATGTTCAAAAATATTTAAGGTACAATCTGATAATAATATACGTCTTCTTGAAATTATGTTGTCAGAAGTCTGCCACGCCAATAAGCATAGCTGTAATAAACGATAGAGTCCATAATAAGGCATACACCCTATAATCATGTTATCTAGAATTTTTACCACGCCACCCGGTATGGCTGCAAGAAAATCTAGATTTTATAACTAAGATAAGTATAGCTATACCAGGCTCTACGTCCTTGTCATGCTAGCAAATATGACTGCAATAAATTATAAATTCCATAATAAAGTAGACTTTTACCTTTCTCACTGTCCTTATCAAGTATGTTATCAGGTTATACCTTAATTCCAAAAAAATGTACATATACATATAAATACAAACTCAAATTCAACAACTAACATCAGGATTCAAAATTCAACAATAATCCATCAAAAATCATAAAAATACAGACTCAAATTCAACCACTATCATCAAGATTCAAAATTCAACAATAATCCATCAAAAATCATAAAAATACAGACTCAAATTCAACCAGTAACATCAAGATTCGAAATTCAACAATAATCCATCAAAATCAAGTTCAATAACAGGAAGTAAAGGTAAATCAAATCAGGAAAAATCATATTTCAAATCGAAGTTAAAATAAGATTCTCAAGGGTCGTCCCAGGAATCTCTCAAGGAATCCTAACCGTGATTGAGTACCTTCAAAATATATTCTATTCCTACTGCAGGCTGTAGTGGTACTCTAGTTCGAATACCACTACATAAACTTGACCTGCATGGGCCACCAATAAAAACGTGTCACGACCCGCACCCACCGTGAGGGTACGAGTACGTAACAACGCCCAGCCTACGCCGCAGTGTCGACGGTAGAACGATGTTCTAGGTCATGAACTATAACTAGCATAATATGAATACTCTCCATAAGGAGGCCAACACAGAGGTACAACTCAATCACAATCTAAGGTAGAATAATAAAGATAGATAAACATGAAATCCAAAAGAGATACAGGAGATAGAAGTCTAAGTGTCTAAGATACATAATTCCAGAAATATATCTCAAAACTCAAATACAGTAATCCACAAGTAAATACAACTCCAGACAAAATAAAATAACTATCTAAACAACCTCTACTGTGTCTCCTCTAGGCTAGCAGGCAATCCCAGGCTATCTGTAAAATTTATCAACAGGTCCATCAGGACAGGAGCGAGCACATTACATCTCAACAGTTCATAGCAGGTTAAAAAATATAATCATGCAGTAAAGTAAGATACAAGATCTGAAAAAATAACATAATGAAAAAGGGAGACTGTAAATAAATAGATACAACATATAGAGAACTAATAGTGACTAGTGATTCAAAGCACAAGATGGTTATGTAAACGGCACGATGTTGTACACGAGTAATCTACAGAGGTTGTACACGAGTAATCTACTGGATTGATTACATAACCACTTCTACTCCCCCGTCCCAATCAATACACAAGGATCTAGTTAAGTTATGTTATTGCACACGAAGTATAGTCGTACACGAGATCATGTGAATACATGAGTATACACGATTTCACACGATTTGTACACGAATATCACGAATACAAGGAGTACACGATGCTCACGATAAAGTACACGAACACGAATACCCGATGTATCCGCTAAGGAGATAATATCGCACAACAAGATCCATATAGTACTAATCCGTGTTTCCAACGTGTCAGCATCTTGTAAAGTAATCTAAAGCAGGAAATATAATCCTAAACAAGATATGAAATGATCAGAGAATGTACTCGCCTGATATCTGAATGTCCAAGGTAAAGATACTGTCCGATGAGAGGTGTCTGGCTCCTAATTAGAACAGCACAAGTCACAACATGTCCAGAAGGGTAATATAAAGCACTACAATGCATTCTACATGAATCTAGGTCAAACTAGGCCAAAGTCAATCCTTGGTCAACTCTGGTCAACTGTACTAGTCAAACTAGGTCATGTCCTAACCCATCAAGTCTTACTAGGCCTAACCAAGACTATCCTAGCAAGCACACATCAATACAAGGCTATACAAGCCAATATACACCCAACTCTATATAGCATACAATTATTCAATACTCAAATAGGCAAGAATTCACATTGGATATACACTAGGTAATCTATTACTTTAAACTATATATGTCTACACATATATACACATGCATATATTGGTATTCAACATTAGGTCTATAATCATGGCATTTCAAATGGTTATATAAACTTATATATTACAACACAATATGCTAACATATATATAATATACATACATAGCTAAGTTAACTGTATTCATAAATACTTATTTAAGAGGCTATGTGTGTGTATGTGAACATGGCAAAGGGGCAAGTGAGGGTTAAATGGGCATACATAGTGTATACATATCAAAGAGTGTCAAAGTGTAAGTGAACAAAGTGTCAAGTGTGATAGTATCTACATAGTGTAAGGGGTACATGAGGTAATATAGGATTTGTGTTAACATAGAACATTACATCTCATTAACTTGTATATTGCATACATTATATCTATTATTACATTACATTCATGCTTTTATTTATTCATCATTCATTTATTCTCTTGCACTACTATATGCACCATACATTATATACTATGGAACCTACATATTCATTACAAGTCATACTTATACATGCTTACATTAGATATGATACTTACACCTCATACATCATTTATTTAAATATTTACTCATGCTTGCATTCTCTATTTAATTACATAATGTATATACATTAACGTGGGTTAAAATCAAATAGAACATTATATTACACACAAGGGTGCACAAAATGCATATATCGAATAGTAACTCCTACTAATAATCAATACTGTACCATCTTAGCATGAATTAAAATCTAGGATTAAAGTATGTTATAGATCTATGTGTTAGCTTTCCGAAACTTTAAACGGATCGCATTTTCGTTTCCGGAAACTCCCGGAATCGCGAAAACACCGAGAACGCGTTTGTCTTTCGTACAGCTGACACTCAAATAATTCTCCAGAAAGTTACAGAAAGAATTAGGCCTATTAATATATGTTTTTGGAAAGCTAACTTCAATACGCTTCTTTAAAAAAATGGGAGATTAAACCGAGCTTTGAACTAGAAGTTATGACATTTCTAAGTTAGGGCTGAAATTAAAAACGTGGATAAAAATCATGACGGATTTGGGTAGTTTGAGATAAAAGAACACAAGTATATAACATAATATATCAAGAACTCACTCTCTACACTAATATATATATATATGAGACACTATAGAACACATCTCCAATACAAAAATATGAGATTAAACATGTAATAATTCATTCATACATAACAACAACACATAGTTTGTCCAAATTTGGGGTTTTTCCACATGGACACAACCACAACACAAAGGACACTCCTATGACCTCCAAATGGACACGAAATGGACACAAATGGAGATACAACCATGGGGGTCATTTCTATGGGTTCAAAATAGACCTATATGCATGAAGAAATAAAAAGGAGAAGGGATTTATACCTCCCGGTAGATCGAATCGAAGAAAAGCCTTCCCGGAGCGACACCGACACGTAGAGATTCCAAAAGGACACGAACGAGCTCCGAATCCTCCCAAACTTGGGTAGCTTCCTCCTTGGCTATAATGGAGAAGGAAAGAGGAAGATTTGGTGGTGAAATAGAAGAATTTGGTGGAGAAATTGCTAGGGATTGCTCTCTAGGAATTTGGGGAAGAACAAGATAGAGAGTGTGGATGAGAATAATGAAATAAACTTGAGCCTATCCTCTCCCAAAGTGGCTGGCCATATGGGACTATTTGTCCTATTATGGTAAGGTCCAAAATACCCCCACTAACCTATTCTATGAGTATTAGGAAAGGGCTAATTGGTTGGGGCTAAATTAGTCATTCTAAAGCCTCTAATCACACTAACCTTATCCATAATAATTAGTCTAACCTCTAACTAAAATATTTCTATCATGTGGACTAAAATTAATATCTTGTGGGCCATGCCTAACTAGTGTGTGGGTTCCACTAGAGTCAAACTATCCCCGGGTCCCCGTTTCAAGTCGGATTGAGTTAAAATTCGAACCCGACTTAAATAACC
The DNA here is from genome assembly GCA_029216955.1 of Iris pallida. Taxonomy (NCBI): domain Eukaryota; kingdom Viridiplantae; phylum Streptophyta; class Magnoliopsida; order Asparagales; family Iridaceae; genus Iris; species Iris pallida. The sequence continues at coordinate 2,354,268 of JANAVB010011397.1, read as the reverse complement.
CCAAAACAATATCATAGATAATAAAATAAATTTCAACCCCAAAATAATATCATAAATAATAAAATAAATTTTAAAAATATTCAAAAATATAAAATGACAAAAATACCCCTGTTTCTGAAAACTGGAGGTGACATTATTTCCCTCAGCTCATCTTCTTAGAACATCAGATTGTCGTGGAGGTTCGGAGGAGTGCTACCCCCAGTTCCAGCAACTTCCAGTGATGTGGACGATGAATCTCCTACTGTAGAAGGTTTCGTCTTTGAACGGGTACCTTGGAAAACTCCGGTGGTGGACACCCGCTTAGACGACTGTCTCTTAGTTATAGTGGTTGAAATCTTCGGGCTGGAAACGTTTATCTTCTTCTCTCTCCCATCGGCGGGGATCTTCTGAGCAGAGTTGCAGGAGACGACGGGAAGTGCCTCATTCTCTGAACATGATTGTTGCAGTCTTTGGAAGACGGACTGCCGATCTTCTCGTACCGTCGTGTTATTGCAACAGCAGTTGACGATGACTTGGGTGCAATGACGTCTGTAGAAGGACTCTTTGCACCTCGAGGCCTCTTCTCTTTCCTTGCGCTTGTGGAGGATGGCCTCACGTAAGTCAGATGGGTCTGGAACGACCGTGTTTGCTTCCTGGATTTTGGAAGACTTTTGGAAACTATTTTGTCCGTTTGCCGCCGGGGGGTGGACTCGAATGGTTCTATACAACTTCCCATCAGAGGCCCGCATAACAGTATGCGGAACGCTCGGATGGTTAGAGGTCGGGACAGCGGACTGAGCTCGCCAAGCTCGCGTTGCCCTAGACTTCTTCACTTTAGTGCATGAGGGCACATAGTAGGAAGAGTCTAAGTGGTGCTGGAGAGAGCCAGACATATTTTCTCGGGAGCACGAGAGATCAGGACCATAGGAGAGGCGGTCGAAGACTGAGCCGCATGGAGCAGGCGGCATGCGGCTGGAATCAACAGTCTTTATGCGGCTGGCAGTCGTAGCCGCATGGGCTTTCTTCATGCGGCTGGAAGTCTCAGCCGCATAGGTCTTCTCCATACGGCTGGAAATCCTGGCTGCATGAGTGTTATGCGTTCGGCTGGCAGTTTCGGCCGTATGGACATCATTCATGCGGCTGGCAATCTTGGCCGTATGAGTCTTCGCTTTGTGGATAGTGCCTTTGTTTGGCTTCTTCCTGGAGCACATAGAATCACTCTTTGCCCCTGCAAGTCCCGTATCATAGTGCTTTCCTTTGCCGGACTTGGGAACAACGGAGTCCTCTATGGCTTGAAGTGGGGCCGTATGAGAATTGCCTTCGCCGTCTTGGGCAACAGAGAGTGCTCCGTTCAGAGCTTGGGAAGGAGCAAATGATTTTGGCCTCCACTCCCTGTGAGCCTTCTTTATGCGGGTTCGCTTCTGGACCGGGCCAGCACTCCCGTCGGAGAGCATTTCTTCAAACGCCTGTTGGTCGAAGTGGACGACCATCTTCTGTTGTGTGGAGCCAAGTTTGGGTGCATCCGATTGCGTCACCAACTCCTCAGCCGTGGAGAAGTTTGTCCCCAGCAGAGTCGCCATCGTGTTTGCCATGAAATATAAAAGAATAGAACAATTATTGGAGGACTGGACTTTTACTTCACAATACGAACTCGCTTGTACAAAGAAAGCCTAGGGACGAAAATCTAGGTACAGCAATCTAAGTACAATTATTTATTTTAGATTCTGGGGGGTGACGGTAGAGGCTCGGGAAAGCGACGGCAGCTCTGCCTTACTCCTTGGACGATCGGATGCAGCCTTGGCTCCGGGGAAGAAATGCTCTCAAGATGCTCTCTGCGTGCCTTTTTCTCTCTGCTCTCTCTCTCTCTCTTCAAGTCTCTCCAGGTGCTCTGGTGCTTTTCGAAAAAAAGGTCCTCCTTTGCAAGGGAATGGCACCTTGCTATTTATAGGAGTGGGATACAATCATTAGGGTTTGCAATGATTGCCTCCTTGATAAGTCGGCGGTTAAGGATCCATTAATCTGGGCCCTTCATTCTGATTGTACCAAATCTAGGTAATTAATGTAGATTGCATCAAATCTCTGTGGGCAATTAATGATGACTGACATGAATATTCGCGACTTGTGATGGCTTGCCACGTGTCTAATTTGCTCGATTTGACTTGATCTGGGCAATTATGGTGATTGCAACAAATCTGATTTTGTTAGGATTTATTAGCACCTATAATTCCAGGAAGATAAGACTGCCACGTGTCTCAATCGTCATAAAAAGTGCCATGTGTCTTTACTGGGTCATCTTGGCAGAGCCGCATATGAGTGGGCCGCATAAGGATGAACGACCGCATGAAGATGGGCAGCCGCATAGGGATGAACAGCCGCATGAAGATGGGCAGCCGCATGCTAACGGGCGGCCGCATAAAGGATACAGCCGCATAAAGATGGGTGGACGCATGAAGTGGGCGGCCGCATAAAGTGGGCGGCTGCATAAATACAGCAGCCGTATGCCTCGGGACTCGGTGGATTCTGCCAGCTGTGAAAAGATTTTCTCCTCTTCCCTAGGAATCACGTCTTTATGTCTGTCCTTATTGTGCCTTTATGTCAGAGCTGTCATTTGTCAGAGCTGTCAGCCGTTAGGGCATTAAATGCAGCCAAAGATGAAGGGAAAAGTTGTTGAAGGCCACGTGGCTCTGGGTCTATCCGAACCGCATAGACGCTTGAGCCGCATAGACCTTTCTTTATTCTTTTCCATGCTTCTACAAGGTATGATAAGAGTGTCTTTGGGCACTACTTCTTGTTCTTCCTCAACATCCATGGCCAGTACTACCTTCATAAACTCTTCTTTGTACATGCGAGCGTCGTTGTAATATTCTTCAACGTCTTTAAAAGGGTAGAGATCCGCAACTTCTTTTTGGACCTCTCCTTTGTTATCAACGTACTTAAAGCATTGATGGAGAGTAGAAGGAACAATGTTGTGTTCATGAAGGAATGGTCGCACAATTTGGAGTTTTAGGCGTATCTTGCCTAAAGGTTCACTCCTTCCCTGGTTGAATCCCAGGATAGTAGTGATAGTGCCAGAGAGGCTATGCACTGGAATCTTTAGAGCATCCAACATCATCGTCGGCATGATGCTGAGTGCTAACCCTGGATCTATCAGAATACGGTCGACCTTCATGGTGTCGACATATCCTGTAAAGTAGAGAGGACGGTCATATCGATTGTCTTCCATCAGCATATTATCTTGTGTGAAGGTAATGTTTGGAATTAATTCCAGCACACTGTGACAATGGAGACAAGAGACAGGTTCTGATTCAGGTTTCTTGAGAAGAGTTAGGCAAGTTTCTGCGTATATCAAAGCCCCACTCAGTGTTTCTCGAGTCTCTTTAGAGAGGCGTAAGAGCTCGAAGATAGACAGCCTGGCCGGTGTGTTGGCCAATTAAGCCAATATATCAAAGTTGTACGGCTTCTCAAGTCCAAAGGGGAAAGACTTCTTCAAAACTTTATCGAAGCGGACTTATTGTTTGCCTTTGTCGGCTGTTGTCGGTTTAGGAGGAGTCAGTTCCACAACCGGTAATAATATAGAAGGGATGTCCTCCGTAGAGACAGGCTGTATTAGAACAGCCTCAAAAGATGAAGCAGGATTCTCCTGAGTTTCGGGATGCTCTCGTAGATAGGTTTTCCCTGACCTGGTGCCCAATAGGATCTCTTCTTCAACTATGGAGTCAAAAGATACCATATTGCAGCTCTTTGTCTTGTCCTTAGAGCGTTCTTTTTGCTTGGAGGAAGAAGGAACTTCAAAATCTGAAACAAGATCAGGATGGATCCATATGATCTCGCTATTATCAAAGGATAAAGGGACAAGACCTTCACTTCGTGGAGAATGAAGATTCTCAATCTCCAGAGTGGCCCTGGGAATGGGGATGATGCCACTCTGCACCACTTGTGGCAGGAAATCACCGAATTGTACAGAAATCGTATTGGCTGTAACGGTCTTTTCATTCTGCTGAAGAGTGACGACGCCGGCATTGACCAACTCTTGAATCTTGCCCTTGAGCACGTAGCATAACCGAGTAGGATGCCCTATGAACCTGTGATAAACACAATACTTAGGGTGGTCAGTTTTATCGACTTTATCAGGCTTCTTCGGGTCAGGGAGTTGCAATTTATTACTTTTAAGCAAACAGTCGAAGATGCTTGCAGTATCATTTTCATCAAAAGAATACTCTACTTTTGGGCGAGGTTCCTTTGGTGGAGGTGCAGAAGGAACAGAGGTAGACGTGGGTTGAGCCACGTTAACGGCCAAAGATTCCTTACTCTTGAGGTTGATGTTCAAGATTTCTTTGCCCTTGCGGTTATTCTGGCGATTATCGCTACCAGATGCAGAAGGCTCATCTCGATCAGGGTTAGACATGTGTACCCCCAATAGTTTGAACTTCTCAGCGCTAACTTCAGCTGCTTTAGCTTTGACGATGAATGTCCTGGAACTGTGTTTACCCCGTCCACATGCTGATGACAGGCAACAAGTTTGATTTACAAGTGTCTATCGTTACAACAGATGGGGTTTCGGGAGGCATTTTGAGTGCTTCTCGGCGGAATCGTTCAATAAAACTCTCAGTAGTTTCATTATGTCTTTGCTTGATCTTGTTGAGGGTAGATATAGTCATATCGTTGATGCCTTCGTAGAATCGTTCCAGGAACATCTGCTTGAGCCCAGTAAATGAAGTGATAGAGCCGTCAGGCAAACTGCGGTACCAATCGTATGCTGTGTCGGCTAAGCAGCCGACGAAGACTCTAGTAAGAAGAGCATCGCTTGGCTGGAGCTGGACAGTCATTACCTCAAAATGGTTAATAAACTAACTCGAAGAAGTGCTGCCGTCAAACAACGTGATCGTATGAATCTTATACTTTGGAGGGAATGGGACTTCCTTCCATTCAATCGGGTAAGGTTGTTTGATCCCCAGCCTTTGTAGACCATCTTTTTCTTTGAAGGCTTCAAAATGATTACGCAGAAGTTTTATAGCTTCATTGGCATCTCCTGAGGATGGAGAAGTAATGGGCTGGCTTACCGTGTTAGGAGGAGGAACAGCATGGTAAACACTACTCCCAGCCCATGAATGGCCGGGTGTAACTTGAATAGGTATTGAGGCTATCTGAGGAGACGGTACCCCCAGACCCATATTAACAGGCACCGATGATGCTATAATCTTGGAATTTACTGCAGGTGCAGTCGGTGATACTGTATGTTGAGCTACAATAACGGCATGCATATTTGTGATCATTTCAGCCATGGTCTTCAATTTGTCTTCCAGTGCAGCTATTCGTTGCTCTTGACTTGTCGAACTAGAAGCGTCTGGATCTTCAGTAACGACATAGGCTGACACTTCTCTGGGTACAGTAGAAGATACTGTCTGCTCAGAGCTTTCGCTATATGCATCATAATCAAAGAAAGAATCATCCCCTGAGTGAGAAATAGAGAAATAACTAGAGGGATCTTGGAGAAGATTCCTATGACCGACTGTGTCTCGACTTCGGGATCGGGTGTGTCGGAATACTCCTTCAGAAGATTCATGGAGTAAATCTAGATATCGTTGACTGGGCTTGCAGGTCTTGCCGTGCTTTGAACACTTCTTACCTCCAGTGTCTCGAGAAGCCATATTTACAGAGGCATAGAGCACCTTGTCTTTGTCTTCTGACATTGGTTCAGAAGTTAGACGATTGAAGATAGATCTTTTTATCGTCTGGCAACAACACTTAATAACCACCTTGTGCTTACAATGGCGTTCCAGTAGTTGGATTGGAGGTGTTGAAGTGTTGTCCCGCTTCTGCTTGAGGTGTTCCCGAAGATCAGGGATATATTCTTTGACGACATTCGGAACATGATTCTGATTCTTCAGGTGCTTTGTCCCATGAGTATATAGAGAAGTAATCAACTCGTTGGCATAGGTGTCAGGATTTTTCCTCCTAGAAGTTTGATTCTGATGCAAGTTCGCCTTCGCCATTGGTTGCTTGCGTTTATTGAGATAAGCCCGTAAATCGGCAAATTCACCCCCAGGGGCCTCCGTTTGAGACACCAGCAATTTCCTCTGCTTTTATTGGGATATCCGAAGAGTTGGGAGATCTTGGAAGTGTGCTAATGGGGTAGGCAAGATGCCTCTCCGATCAATATTCTTCTCTTTAGCAGGTAGAGAAGAACTCTTGTTTGATAGAGTTTTTGTACTGTTTGGTGCCGAGGCACGTTCAGAAAGATCTTCCGAGGTAAAAACCGGAGAAGACTGGAAAAAGACCAAAGGGTCTTTTCCTTTATTTTGTGAAGAAGGGTTGGCCAAAGAGCGTTTCCCTCTGTTGTTTTCCAGGTTTTGGACTACGAAAGATTGAGAAAAGACCAAAGGGTCTTTCCGTTTGTTCTGAGATGGAGGAGGAATAGTCAAAGGACTACCCCTTGTGGGTTGTGCCAGTGCAACAGGAGGCTTTGGAAGGGGGCAGAGCCTTTCCCTTTGTTATTAGAAGAGGGGAGAATAGTCAAAGGACTATCCCCTTTGGGTTGCGTCGGAACAGAAGAGGCAACAACATGCCCTCTGGAGGAGATGACAGATGGCTCCTTGGCCATAAAACCATCAGGGGGTGCAACCTGTGCTCTAGAAGAAGTAGTAAGTGAAGCCTTGGCTATAGAGGGCTTAAGTTGCACTCTGGTTGAAGAGGTAGTGGATTACGCAGGAGGGAAGGAAGCCGCCAACTGCGCCAGAGGAAGAAAAGTTTTGGACTTTGCCATAGCAGCATAAGTCATAGATTATGCTGTGGCAAGAGAAGTAGAGTGCTGCACCTGGTCCACAGGAGCTTTGGATTACATTTTGGCAGAGAGGATGGTGGATTACGTAAGGACAGAAGTGGCCATTGGTCCCCTGTCAGAAAAGACAGCAGGCTGCGCAGAGGACTTCGGGGTCCACACTGAATGGACCTTGCTCTTGGCAGAGGTCATAGTACGACGAGTAGCCCTAGAGTTGATCATCGCTTCGTAGGCAGTCTTGTTGACCTTCACAACCAGCGTCTTCTACGTCTTTCTGATAGACGCAATGTCACATTGAGTTGTCACTTCCTCGTCGGAGGAGAAAGTCGTCCCCAGCAGAGTCATCATTTTGTTTGTAAAAACAAAAGTTTATTTACAAACTTTGAAAGAAGATTACAAATGAATTCTGGAAAAGTACAACTTTAGAAATCCGATCAGAAGACGATCGCTTTATCCCTTGGACTATGTGAACTTTGAAGACTTTAGCCTCTGAAGAATGCAACAGCACTTGGACAATAACTCCTGATCTCTTGATTATAATCCGTCCCCCTTGATGAAGGATATGAAACTCTATTTATAGAGTTCTGGAAATAACTGTTTTGTAGTTATTCTGGACTGCGCACATTGGATTGCACCAGCATTGGACTGCACAGGCTATAAACTGTGCTGGCCTTTAGGCAGTTGCTCAATCGTGGGCTAACTGTATTTAGACGCGTGACATTGTTTGATTAAAATGTGCTTGGTCGTGTACAGACGGTTGCCACGTGTCGAGCAATTGATGGCATGTGTACTACATAACAAATATTAGTTATCTTCAAAAAAATTGATGGATCGCGCCAAGAAAAAACTGTCATCGTATTACGCTGGAGACTGGACTTGGTCAAACTATGCTGAGGAGGATATGGCAGACCACGCTTAGGTTGGACTGGCAGACTGTGCTGGAATGTACAGCTGTTCTCGACCGCCGTACTGTTCGGGATACAAACAGATTCCTCGTCTTTCCTGCTGTCAGTTGTCAGGAGATTTGATATTTATTGTCAGGTAATCATGATAATGCCATATCAGATTTGGGCGCTGTCTGCTAATGGCGCTGTCCATATGTGCACAATCCATGTGTGCGCAATCCAACAAATACTGCACAGTTTGATTTCTGTATATTTGATTGTGGGTGCAACTTGATTTTTAGGTTCTACAATAACCTCTATTAACTGCTAAGTCAAACTAATCATGCAAAATACTATTAGCGATTAAACGAACGCACGACTTATACGTACCGGTAGTCAACCAGCTACGCATGTCTGAGTTCTATATGCCGAGACTTCATGGCACGACGTGTCAAGCCCTATGAATGCAACACAACCAAGGGTGGTCTCTTCATTCTAGGTTTAACTTGCATAAAATAATTAAATAGCCGGAAGCAAAACTAGAAGTAAAATTTGCATCATAATATGTCTATATAGCACAATTTATTTTGCAAAAAAAAATAATAAATAAATGCATGAATTATGACCTAAAGTAAATAGACAACAAATAGAAAGGTATCTTGCCCGGAGATAGTGTGCATAATAGAAAGTCCAGTCATACAGATCGTCAGAATAGTAAAAAACAAAAATCAAGCCCCGCAACCATCCTTGAATACTGAAATAAATATCATGAACATTTTTGGTATAAAAGATATGTCAAAAAATGCCTGCCCAAAAATCCAATTCTGGACGCAGGGGTAAAATTTTAATTTCGGTTCAAAACGATGTCCGTCGTTGGACACATTTTACACCAAAAAGCGTACCAGTACCAATGATCTCCAAAGTTAACAAACTATATGTATACGGGTCTGCTTTGACGATACTAACCTAACCGTATGTCCCAAGTTGGATCTGGGAGAGCCATGCACAAATTTGTCTATTGAATCGATTCGTGGGCCTACCAATTTAGCGTTCCGGTCGACGATGGCGCAAGTTTCATCTCGAGATGACAAACATGCACGAAGCTATGGGCTCATTTGCAAATGGACCGATACGGGGTATCTCGACCGATACGCCTCGATTTCGTCGCGTACAGTCGACGAAATTGAGTTCCTTCGAATCCCACACATCGACAACATCCATATACGTCTTTTGATGCTTTTGGGTTACGACCACATCGCCCGGTTTGTTAGGGCACATGCCGTATCAGAAAAGATTTTGCTAAATTTACTGTTTTTATAAAGTATTTTTCACAATCTTTGGGTTCGAAAATCTTTACATACAATGTATAAAAATTTAAACTAAAAGAAGGCATTGGAAGTGCTGCATGTGTTCTAAAATATTGTTCAAAAGGGTTTGAAAATTTTCTAGAGGATTGATCAGAATATGACCTCCAACATGGGTGGTTGGACTAGTTTTTCTGTTTTGGCTACACGTAGTTTCTCCTCGACTTCGCATCAATTTTATGGACAATCGGGTTACCTATTCTCGAATCTATTTGCTAAGGTTTTAAGAGGGTCAGGTAGACTACCGGTATGAATTTTTAGGTCGAATATTGGTTAAGTAGGTTTGAAGAAAAACAGGGGTGAATATAAGTACGTTACTGCAAATTGGGAACAGGGCTCTCTGTTATACAGACGGTCCGACGACTTGCAGAGGTGATCGTCGACGTGTGGGTGGTCGACAGTGGTGGAGGTGGGTCGCAGGGGTGCAGAGGAAGAAGAGGGAGGCTTGAAGACTTCTCTGGGCAATCACACAAGGGATCGTCTTTTGTTTTGATTTTATTTCAAATGATAATATAGTGAATTTAAATTCAATTTCATAGATCGATTTGAATCTTAGTTTGAACGAGATTCCTATATCTATTGGGAGAGAATTGAATGTGGGATTAACAGAAAAAAGTCCTGATAGATTTGGTTAAGAATTGAGTAAGTCTAGATTAAGGAAATTTTCCAAAACAAACAACTGGTGCGCAGCCAGGGGTCGGGAGACATGGGGTTCCTCAACTCGTGAGATTTTATAATCTCACGAGTTATCCGATATCTCACGAGCAGAGGGTATTTAGTCGCCTTTATACAGCTACATATATATACTTACATGTATATATAAGCATATATATATATATATATATATATATATATATATATATATATATATATATATATATATATATTTTACCTCTCAATTCAAATAAATAACAATTTGCAAAAAATTTAGAAAAATACAATTATCCAAAATAAATATTTTTGGTACAAAGTTACCTATTTATGTACAACATAGCAACTACTTGCTATATATATTATCAATAAAATAACCATAAACTAATACGAGCAAAAAATAATAATAAATTAAATTAAAATAAAGTACTATAATAACATTAATAAAGTTTCTAAAATGGTAATAACTCAAGTAATGCTCAAAATGTATTTTTAGTAAAATAACTTGCAAGCAATATACTAGGAATTTATATTTCACTTACTAGTTTTATTTAGAGAAAAATAAATATTATATATTTATTTACTAACTATTTAATGAATATGAAAGGGATTTCACAAACACTTCAGAGCTTCAGCCCGGGACTGAACACTCGCCGAAGCCCGACGTTCAGCTTTACGATGCACCACCGCCTCATCCTCGAAAGCGGTAAATTCTGCATACTTGGCATCCAGCTTTGCCTTCTTCTTGGTCAAACTGGCTACATACCGAGCATACTCCTTCTTCTCATGACGAAGGGTTGCCTTCTTGACAGCCTCCTGTTGTGACTCAGCCAAGAGTTGAGTCAATTATTCATGGAGGAGACAAAATTTCTCATCAATCTCTGCTACGAGCTGGTCCAGGATCTCTTGCAGACTGACCTGAGCCTCCTCAATGACTACAAGCTCATGCTTTTTAGCTCTGGCTTCGACCAGGTCGTGCTCCAAATTGGCTCGGCTGGACGAATAAGTGGACTTGGCTTCAGCAACCTCATCCATCAGCCTACTATGTTCTTTTTCTGTTAGAGACATGAGATCATTCTTTTGGAGGGCTTGGAGCTCGTCTAAACGAGGGTCCAGCTCACCAACCGATACTTCCAAAGACTTGACCGTAGCCTTATAGCCCTTGTGTGATCTTATGGCGGTAACCAGCATGGTCATGGACATCCATATACGACAAATTAGGCTCCAACTCCGATGCTAAAGGCACAAGTTCTCCATGTGAGGTCCACTGATAGTAATTCGGCATGAAATTTCTCGAGTACAAATGATATGTCACGTCCACTTCTGGATGATATTTCATGTTACGATATCTCACACATGGACATTTAATTTTGGTATTGTCCATGTACTAAGGGAACGCCTTGACAAACTGCAGGAACTGACCCCCTGTATAAATTCATCCTACACACCGCACATGTCGTCAGGATGAAGATTGTACCTCTACGAACGATACCGCAGATAGTAATTCATATCCAATTGAAAATAATTTTACAAAGATGGATACACATTATTCGAGTATATTCTAAATTGATGTATAGACACACGAGTATTAAATGAGTGTCACTACGTGTTTAACAAGAAGTCCCCCTCTCTGACCTCCCTCTACTTTCTTGTTTTTCATTCGACTCTTTCAGTCTCCTATTCCGCATCATATGATATCCACCTCAACCAAAGCCTACAGAAGTTTGAAAATATTAATATTAACCAAGTTTGACAGTATTGGTATCGGTATCAGAAGTAAAAGGTTTTTGATTGGTAGTAGGGCGAGCCAGAATCCTTTGACGGAGGATTCTCCGTCAAAGGATTGGTGGTGGGGTGAGCCAGGATTATCCATCAAAGGATTTTGGCTCGTCCCACCACTAATCGAAATCTTTTTACTTCTGATGGTTTGAATATAAAGCTCTGCTTCACATTTGGTTTTATATTTTGCTCTGGTAGAGGAAGCCATGAGATTCATGGTATCAACTGTAAATGATACCTAGCTAGCACTTACCTATATACCTAGTATCTTGACATATGTTTTAAAACTGTACCAATCATACCTACACTTCTAGGATACTCTATACACTCTAGGTACTATATATATATATATATATATATATATATATATATATATATATATATATATATATATGACTACATACATATGTAGGTATGTATCTATAGATGTGTGGGTGAAACCCCTTTACCATATACCTTAAACATTACCCTAACTCACTTCCCTCTCATCACTCTTGACACACACACATATAGGGACACTGCATTTGCATTGTTGTCCATTGCAATACTATTCTGCCGAACACATGGCAGTCCACACACTAACTCCCTGATCAACACTTTTTCTCTCCTACTGAATTTGATTTCAGTTTCACCTCTGAATTGATACTCAAGTCCCCCAAATATCTAATGATGCAGCAGCAAAATAAACATTATATATATATAGCGCACGCACACACATCTACTCTAACTCCCAGTTTCACATGACCCCTCCCCCCTTTTACCTGACATTGGCCTGCACTTACCCCCAAGTTCCTGATACACAACTCCTTCTCAATAGCCTACAAGCTTACCCATACAAATAATACCTATATATCCTAGTATAGAAATATATATACTTATCTATCATCCTTGATACAATCTAATTGCATATATATGTGACCATGATAGTATTCCCAAACCCACATCCACACATACCAATTTGATATAATCTAATTGCATATATATGTCCAGACCCTCATAGGAACCCCTATCTCCCTACCTTATGTTGCTCTTGCTTTCCTACAAATAAAGCAGTCCAAGACTGCTACTAACCTGCCATGAAGCTACAGCTTCTCCTCTTCTAATACTGCATTGCCCCTTCACTCTACATGTTGTTGTTGCACCTAATATCTAATGCAAGGCTCAAAGCCTGCTGCTCCTTTCTCTACCACTTACTCTCAAATCTATCCAACCAATCTACCTATCCATTTATCTAATGATTAGCTACACTCTCACACTCATCTATATATTCCTACATTCACTCACAGCATCCTCTCTATATCTATGGACACACACATAACATACCCTATTGCTGCCTAGTGTACTTGTCATCAGTGTACTCCTCTCTGACTGTATAGCAGTGGCTAATGCCACTCTTGTACAGGGCCAATGGTCAAGCTCTTCTTCTCCTTCTTATCCTCTATTACCATAAATACACACACACACACACACATACACACATATATATAGGGAAATAGGGTTAGGGTTAGCGTGCGCGTCCATGTGTCAAAGTGTCAAAGTGTGTCAGTGTGTGTGTGTGTGTCGTGTCAGCGTGTGTGTGTGTCTATGTTGTATCAGGAAAAAGGAGATAGGGTTAGGGTTATACCTTTCTTGGTCAGGTCGGGGTCGCCGGGGCAGTGGGGGATTAGAGCAACGGCGGGGAGGATGTCAACGGTGCACGGAGGACTTTAGCAGCATTGATAAGAGGGGGCCGCCCGGAAGAGGGGGTCGCCAGAAGGAGGGAGTCACCGGGGAGAGGGGGTCGCCGGAGGGTGGGTGTCGCTAGGGGGAGGGGGTCGTCGGAGACAAGAATAGGAGGGGGAAAGAAATTTGGGGAGAGCGGGAGATGAAAATTTTGGGTGAAAAAAATAAAAAATCGATCGGTCAGAACCCTATATGAAATATTTTAGCGACATCCACAAATGGCATCGTTGAACGTCGTTGTCGACTTAAACATTGACGACATTAAAGTGGCGAAGTAGCTATACATTGCTGACTAAAAAAACAGTGACATTCTCTGACGATCACGTGACGTTTACTTTCCAAATAATAATGCATGTCGCAAACTGTCGCTGATAGTGACGTTCAGCGACATTTTTATCTAACATCGCTAAATACAACAAAATCAGTGATATTTTTAGCTTGTGTCGCTAATCTCGTCACTAATATGAATTATTTTGGTAGTGTGATGACTTAGCCACCGCAAAAGTTTGGCCACGCTCTAGCACACTAGACCCCCTTCTTCAATTAAAATTTTGTGAAAAATCTCGACACTAAACTTCACATAATCATCTGCTTCGGCTGACAATTGAGGCGTCGTCGGGGATATCGTTGTCGAGAGTCCTATGGAAGCTGGATGGGCAGTGGAATTAGAGGTAGCAGAACTCGGCAGTGTAGTGGCTACTTGAAAGCCAATACCCAGCGGAGCAACCGTCACCCCTCTAATTGAACCTCCAGCCGCCGATATGCCTTGATCGGCTTATTTCTTGGAAAACCCTGACCCAAGTGGCCCCAAGATCGGAGTATCCACCATCCCGGGTTGATCTCCAACGGCACCAGAAATAAGTTCCACATGGGGCAGTGTCTCTGGTGGAGCAATCCCAGTTACGGTTCCCTAGGGGACGTAAATGGAAGCAAGGGTCTCCTACAACGGGAGCCTCAGCAATGTTGAGACATGTTTTGGAGGCCTCGCCAACATCAGAGTTTGTTGTTACTGGGTAAGGGTAGAACACGGCATCGGAGCTAGTTTCTCTATTTCACTTTTGGGGGGTGGCCCAACAAAGACTTCTCCCTCACCTGCCTCGATTGGGCTGCTACCCTCGGTCGGCGGCTCCTCTTCTTCTACTCCAGCACCAATTCCAGTAGTAGCATCCGAACGTATCATCTCAGCTACAGTCGTAGGGGAACTCTCGAATCTCTTTAGTCATGACATCGAGGAGAGCTTTTAATCCTTTCCCCTCAAGGGGTCTGTTAGCGGTTTCTTCAGCCGCCATATCAGCATCGGCAACATGCTTGTCCAAACCCAGCAAAGATCCCTCTTATTGTACATCTACGAACAAGACATGGTTACAATCGACACCAAAATATACACCTATGTATGAGTAAAAAAAAGGTACCTAAGAGGCTCGTTGAGGGTTGGTCAGTATTAAGTGCCTTCAGTAGATCATCGACGTCATCCTTCACAAAATTGAAGGAGAAAGGAGTCTCGAACCGGGTGTCAGTGTCCCGAGCCTCTTCGCCTTGAGGGTCCACGACTGGAGACAGGAAAGGAATATGCTCTTCGAAAGAGGTGATGACTTCCATTTCAAAAGATTCATCTAAATCCCGCTTCGACGACCTGTATTTCTTCTTCGCAACCTGCACACATGGAAAGCATGATAAGTGAAAGATGAAAATCCTTTGATGGGTATTAATCTATTTACCTTTAAAGGGAAATGTCCTTTCTTTTCCTCTATGGGCGGAGGAGGAGGTTTTACCACTCTTGCGGTCTTAGACATCAAGAGTTTTCTTGGCCTTTTTGGAGCAGAGGAACTCACTTCTGCTGAAGCACATCTCTTCAAACTAGTGTCTGCAGTCTCCTCTAGTGGTTCCTCTGCCTCGTCCTCTGGGGTAGTCGATGCCTTTTCTATTACTTGAGCGCCTGGCAAAATATACGTCCAAGCCTCCATATTGTGTCCGACGACGCCTCAAGCTTAGTTTCGACAATGAAGCGCTTTTCTCGATTATAACCGAAAGATAGAGTGTTCGTCGAATAATAGAACTTCACGATGGAGTATAAAAAATAGGGTTTAGGATTCAACAGTGGTGCCGTGAAGCGCACTCCCATACACCCAATATTGTAATATTTCCAAGCTCGGGCTTAGTCTATTAGGCTTCCAGCGTACCCTAGGCAGGTGCTCGGGTTGTTCAACATCAACTGGCTATAGCTGAATTGACGGGCAAAATGGCTTAGTAAATACGGTCAAGGAATGCACGATTCCTGTTCTGTAAACCAGATGAGAAGGTCGAATTCACTGTAACCAACCCAACCCCTACGTTGATAGATTAGAGGCATCAACATATGTGTCCTCCAGCTCCTCATTAGCTTTAAACCCTAAGTAGAAGGGGCAACCTTGAAAAGTCCTACCCATTCAGATGGAATAAAACCTTCCAGCATACCGAGATGCCAACATAAAGCCACTTCCTTCTGTGGTAGCGATGGATAAAGGCATCGCCCTCGACATGGCTCTCTTCTAGACCAGGGCTCATCATGTTGGGGTGGTATAGTATCAACCAACCCATTAAATAGTGGTATGGCAATTCCACTCAAGCAAAAATTTTGCCCGTCTCTTGAAGGACCTTCTCCGCAATCTCACGCAAACCCTGTTGAAGGTTACAAACCATATCGGGGAGCAGGGCCAATCGATGACCAAAGGCTAGCTTTATAGAAGGCAAGATAAGGTTCCTGGTCACTCTTTGGACTGATCCTGACCCACCGGGGAACACATAATCCCGGAGCCATATCATCAGATAGGTAGCTAACACAGCCTTTTGGGGACATCTTGTGCATGTCAGAAGTAATTATAGATATCTGAAGTAGATGCCCCTTCTGTATCTATTCGGGGACTCTTCTCGCCCAATTCCTCCATCCGAACGATGATGTCTTCACGTAGAGTACCCAAATGAGTCGTAATATGAAGCTTCTTAGGATCATTGTGATGTTGAGTAAAGACAAATCTTTCCAGGCAGTCACGTGGGGGGGAGCCCTTGTCATGTCATTTTGTTGGCACACGTGATGATGGCACCGCAATTCTTTATACATAGCCATCATTTTTGGCTCCTTCGCCTCCAAACTAAAGAGCTCCTCGTTGGTCGGGGAATACTCCTAATATGGCTCAGTACCCCAGGGGAGTTTCGAGACTGCAAACATTTTATGGAGCGCCAGACTCATTTCTCCTTCGGGTGTGTAGAACGCCCCCGTATAGGGTTTATATAGCTCAAGTAGACCTAAAAACATATGTTGCTTCATCTCTACGCCAAATTGAGTAGCCCGTATGGCGTAGTACAAACCAAGCTCCATGAGCTCGTCTCCATATTTTCTTAAGATCCACAGAGTCAGATCATCCCATTTTTGTTCATGGTGGCACCAACCATCAACCCAAAACTTGCCCTTCGGGTACGAAGCCTTGGCCTTCAGCATACAATTTAGAAAGGTGGAAGTGCCAAAAGAGAAAGTGTCCGAAGGCAAATCGCTGAGCAAACTTCCCGAGCATAATACCCCTAGAGAGTAGGACAGCCTACCTCATACGTAGATAAAAAAATCTTTCTAGTAGGAATTGGAGTCAATCTTGAAAGATCCTGTAAGCGCCCCTCCTTGGGTTAGGATAACTTTCAAGTTTATCCGCCTCTTCGAGGCCAAGAAAGTAAAGGCAGACAAGGGCAGCCTACGCTCAATTTTTGACACATAGAGACCTATACCTTTCGTACCAAAGAACCAGTCTTCCTTTATCTTTAAAATCTTAGCTTCGTAGGAAGCCAATTTGTCCCCAAACATAAACTGAGACTTCAGATAGAATATGTCGGCATTACCAGCTACATGGATCCTACCCCTCTCCATCATGAGTTGGATAAAAGAAAAAGGTTGTTCCTTGATCAGAGCCATCATTTTTGGTTGCTGGCCCAGCATAATTACGGCTTCTCTAGGGTTGACAATCTCTTCATTAAAGTACAGACTAATCTGGCAAAGAGAGTAGTCAAACAAGATCTCATCCAGCCTGGGCAAAACTATAGACACTACACAAAGGAACGAACAAAAGTTAGGAAAAAGTCATAAAAAAAGGTGACTTAAACCCATGCGTCATATCTCGGTAACGCATCAAAGCAAAAAATAAACTTTAAAAAGCAACATGAGATATAGATTTCAAATCAAAATCTATCCATAAACAGCAGGCAAATGATGGTTATGTACCAAACATGCGAAGCTGTGCAATAGCACATCATCACGACAAAACCTCCATGCGCATTTGCAAGGCTGTGCTTCAGCGCATCTTCAGGACAAAAGTCCATGTACATCCACAGAGTGAAGCCTTAGCTCATCTTCAGGATAGAGTCCATGCACGTTGGCTAGTAAAGCTTCAGCGTATCTTTAGAACGAAGCTTCTCAACATCGTCCATGCACGTCAGCGTTGGAGTTGGTCGACACTTCTTCAAGATGGTCACCCATCTACACACCTGACCGTGCACAAGTGCGTGTTCAAACAAAACATTCGACGACGACAGCCACCCACCTATATCCTTACCGCGAGCATTAGGATGGGTTGTAACAATGACCATCGCCTCCTCTTCGGCGACCTCACTGACTTTCTTCTTTCCTTTTCCCTTGCTCGTGCTAGCCACAACGTCTTTGGGAGCTTTGGAGGCCATGGACTAAACTAAGGTTTTGCGGGAAAGGAAGTCAAAGAAGAAGGAAAAGATGAACAGTTCTTGAAGGTGTAACGCCCCAGCCCCAGTCTTTTCCATCCATCTTTGATCGTATCATCAAAACATATTATCCCTCACTTCATCTAGTAGGACTTCACCACCCACTTCAAATTATGTCCTATCTTATATACCTCATAATTGCATAATCATCTTAACCAACTATACTATTTATCTCCTCGATGGGATTTTTTAATCTAATCCCTTTCTAACCGAATGTGTCATGATCCACTTCTTCTTTTTGCACAAAAAGAATATATTAAGGACAAGGTTGCACGAACCACGAAGGAGTTTAAGAAAAAATTCTTAATGTGTGAAGCAATTCAATTGGAAGGAAAAATATGAATAGGCTTAATGATCATGGTAGGGTTTGGATAAGGAATAAGGATTTCTAGTTACGCACAAAGTAAGGTGTATTAAGGATTAAGAATCGAGATAAAAAATAATTAGAGACTCGAAAGACATAATTTCTAGAGAGAAGATAGTCTACTAGGTGGGGTACGATCAAAAAACGATTCTAATCCTTTTCAAGTTTCAAGCGATTAGAAGGTGATGATAGTATATCTAGAGTTTGAAGGAAAGGATGAGTAACTCGAGACGAAGATATAGTCACATGGTTTGGTCGATGACTAACAACACTTGTATATATACAACTATCATGGTCATGGGTGATATGGCAACTAATGTGGAATACTTCTATCTTCTTAGGGTGACATCGTGTCTATCTTGGTTGCCAATCAATATAAGTCTAAATCCTTAAAGTCTAGCTTCCACAAAAGATTCTCAATATTTCTACCAAAAGTTTTAATTATTTTAGGTCATCAAGCATAATCATAACTTAAAATTTTAAATTCTCTAATCAATCTTGAGGAAATCCCTTAGCATATTACCAACATTTTTTTACCCAAAATTTTAATATTATCAATCTAACTAAAACTCAAAAATTTAATCAACCGTAAATCATACAACAAAATTTAAAATTTAAAAAAAAATTCAAACCGATTTCATATCCCTCAAATATGTATATCTATAAATGCAATATGTCATAAATATTTTCTAAAATATTTCAATCAAAAATCAATTTGTTTTCTCACGCCTTTATAGATTCTATCGATCCTCTTGTGAATACCACCTAGTAATCTCAAAATAAAATTCTATCTATTACTACTACCCAACTTAGAATTAAGTAATCCTTAATATCATACTTTTATAAAAATAGGATTTCTCGATCCTTGAAGTGTAAATGCCTTTATAACTCAAATAGGTCCTCCAATGTATACTTCTAGCCATATAATTGACCTTGGGGCATATACTAGTGTAGTCATCTTCATAAATTCTATTAAGCACGAAGTTAAGATTCACGGTAGAAAAAGATCAAACGAGATGCAAATCAAGGCAGTCAAGTGAGAGTTCGAAGATGGAATCAAAGGCGGAGATCAAGCATGTGGATGAGATCCTAGACTCTAGTCCTATATGCAAGCTTGCTTGGTACAGTCATATAACCAAATAATTTATTTGTTGACTTGCATGAGCCACTATAGAAGGTTTGAAGAATAGAGTAAAAACTTTCTCCTCCCCCCAAGTGCTTATTTATAGGCTTAAGAAAGCGCGTGGCTTGATAAGGGTAACGTACGCAGTCGACACTTCGGGGATTGAGCCAAATCAGCTCGCTTTAATCCCAATGAAGATTCGACAGCTTGTCAGATCGACTATGCGCCAAGAAGGCCATGCGCCATACAGACCATGCGCTATAAGACAAATAATTCCATGTCCATGCTTCTTGTTTAAAGTATCTCAAAACTGGTTCAAGTTTTGAAAACTTTGAAGGGGTCTTGCAGAAGCATAGAGAAATCAAAACCATACGCCTCTATAACCATGTGCCTACCACATCTACACCAGGACTTGGATGCGCCAAAGACACCATGTGCCTATGGCTCCATAAACTTTCCATCAGTATTTAATACAACACTGACAAACGTGTAACATGTCAGCTATCACTCGAATATAATGCAGCGTGCTTCTCGAAGGATGTTCAGACGATGGCTACACAAAAACCCAAGCATCATCATGCCCGACTCCATGCGCCCATTGGTCATGCGTCTATCACCTAGGTGCATGGGAGTCGTTTCAGATGAAGACAAAGACGCTTTGAAATTCGAGACGACAGCTAAACGTCAACACCATCATTTTATGGCTACAACTGCGCCCTATCACGTGGCTAGACCTGACTAAATCCTCGCATGCGCCCAGTAGCCATGCGCCATGTTCCCTCACGTACTGAACCAAGTCAGCACATTAAATCTATTCAGTTTCAACTAATCGAGATCTTTGAGTAATGTACATACAACACGTGTTATTTGACTCACTCCCAATCACGAACGGGTGCTAATCATCCAAGATCTCAGTAACAGAAGAATCTAAACAACCTTCACGTGTCAGCTCATCTACAGCCCAGCAGTGCAATTACAACAGATTCAGTTCAAACTTTTCGGGCGCAACACCCATGCGCCATGCACGTAGCATTCCTGCTTGCCAAAATTCCATGTGTGCATCACATATGCATGCATGGATGGATCATTCCACCATCTATATGGAATAATCTACCTACTTGTCTATGTTGACAATATCATTATCACTAGCTCCAATTCTCTCTTCTAAAAACATTCGTCTCTCAATTCTCCTCTTGTTTCTCTCTCAAAGATCTTGGTAGCATATCATATTTTCTTGGAGTTGAGGTGTTACCTCATCCTCATGGCACCTTTCTTAGCCAACATAAATATATCCAAGATATTTTAACCCGCACCCATATGTCCACTGCCAAATCCGTACCCACTCCTATAGCCACACATCCTCCTTTAACCACACAAACTGGCACTCCTCTAGCCAACCCAACTGAATATTGCGCACTTGTGGGAAGCCTCCAATATCTCTCTTTAACTAGACTTAACATCTCTTTTGCTGTAAACAGGTTATCTTAATACATGCACAAACCGACTGGAGATCATTTAGGCGGCTCTCAAACGCCTATTATGCTATCTTGCAGGAACTACTACACACGGTCTACCCCTTCGCCGAAACTCGTCAACTACTCTCCATGCTTTTACAGACGTTGACTGGACAGGTGATAAAGATGACTATACTTCTATAACTGGTTACATTGTATATTTGGGTCAATACCCTATATCTTGGAGTTCTCGCAAACAACGAACTCTTGCTCACTCCTCAACCGAAGCCGAGTACCGTGCTATTGCTGCAACTACAAATGAAGTCTTATGGGTTCAAAACTTACTTCATGAGCTAGGATATGTACCCAATAATACACTGGTCATCTACTGTGATAATATGGGAGCTACATATGTTGCTGCAAATCCAAAATTCTACTCAAAAATGAAACACTTAGGACTTGACTACCATTTTGTACGTGAAATGTACAACATCAAAACCTACATGTCTCATACATTTCGGTAACGATCAACTCGTCGATGCTGTCACCAAGCCACTTGCTCGCACCCGGTTTCATGAGCTCATGTCCAAGATTGGTCTCACTAACATATCGTCCATCTTGTGGGGGCATGATAAAGATACATCAGAATCAATCTCTTGATTAATGGCATGATAGAGATAATATTAGTTGTAAATGCTCCTTAATTTACTTATTCTTTCTATCAATTACTTATTCTCTTTTTCAAATTATTATCTTTTATATTCCAGACATAACTACGATAGTTATTATTACCTTTTGCATTCCAGCTGTATGTTGTATATATATATATATATATATATATATATATATATATATATATATATATATAATTCAAGTTTCATTTTCACTCACAATTAATATTATTTCCTCTTATAGCATGGACCTAGATTCTAATACAGATATGGAATATGAAGGCATAAAATCATGGTATTTCTCGGAGTAGGAGTTATGCCTTGTTGAACATAGGTGTCCTACTAGTATTATGTGCAGATTTTTTTGAACGTTCTCTGTTAGTACAACTTTGTTCTGAGTTTGTTTTCAAGTATAGTTTAGGTATTTTTCCACTAAGTCATGTAGAGAGTTCGTTGCCATTTTTGAAAACATATTATATCATAGTATTTTGAATTTGGAGCTAAGAATTATGCTATGCTCTGGCGCACCTTAATAGAAATGTCATATAGATCAAACCGCAAATTAGATTGACGTGTTATATTGTATGCATATAGTTAACTCATATATGAAAGATATATACAGATGGTAGAATTTTAGAATAATATTCAAAATTGATGATATTAATTTCCAAAGTCAGTAATGTTTGTTCATCTGTTACTTCAGTAAAAATTAATGCTAATTTCAAACTTTTCTTCCAGTTCATTTTGACCCACTTCCTGACTCCATACCTAACTGGGTTCTCTCTTGCTTCTGCACATAAACAATGCGTCAACTTGATGAACTCTTCGGCTCGATGATTATTGACCAATGTTTTTTGTTTATTTATTTAGATAAGGGAAAGATTGTTGGAAAAGAAACGCGGAAACCTTTTCTCAAACTAGAGAGTACCTGCGAGAGAACCGAGCAAACAACGCACAAACCAAAACACCAAACACAATCACGCAGACACAGAGAATTTTTGACGTGGAAAATCCTTGCGGGAAAAACCACGGGACGATCGGAGTCCAACCCTGAGAAGCCTCCACTAATGGAATAGAAGAATTACACCCTCTACAAACTCCTCCCGATCCAAATCGGATCCCCACAACACTCAGAAGTAAGAACAATAATTACAAGGCTACGAAGAGCGAGAACGACGAGTAGTGATTACCCAAATGCGATCTCCTTCGAAAAACGACCTTCAATCCTCCGTCTTCTCTCCCGAAGTTGTAATGGCACTCTTGCCTCCTTCCTCTCTCTCTCTTCTCGTTGTGTGCTACAATTGTGTTACCTACTGATTAGGGTTTGGAAATACCAACTTAACTCCCTAATCCCGCAACAAATCTGGACCGTTTGATTAGATCCAATGGTGAAAAATCACCCAGATTTCCGCCTCAGCCCCGACGACACAGACTTCGGCCAGAACTCTGTGTCGGGCAAACAGAACCTACCAGCAGCATTCTGGAATGGCCAGACCGAGTTCGGCCAGAACTCGGCCTGGGACCGAGTTCGGCCCGAACTCGGTGGCCCAGTTCCAGAAGCTCCCCTTGGGAGCAGCAACAGCAGTAGCAACTCCTCGTTGCCTACTTTCCGAGCTTCTTCGACATCGAACGGCGCTCGTCGCACTCCAGGATCTTCTCTACATAGGTTGGAAACCCCACCCACTCCAACAAATCTCCCCCTTCACAACTATGGGAAGGATATCGTCATCCCGATGATCTGCCTGCAGTACTCAAACTTCCCCCTTGGTAGAATTTTCGTGAACGTATCAGCTCCGTTGTCATCTGTATGAACCTTCTCAAGCTCCGCGTCCTTCTTCTCAATCACATCCCGTATCCAATGATACCGAGTCTCGATGTGTTTGGACCGGCTATGAAACGTCTGATTCTTCACAAGGTGAATAGCGCTCTGATTGTCGCAAAGCAAAATATACTGCTCTTGCTTCAGTCCTATTTCCTACAGCAGCTTCTTCATCCACAACAGCTCCTTGCAAGCCTCCGCCGCCACAATGTACTCTGCCTCTGTCGTCGACAAGGCAACACACTTCTGCAACCGCGACTGCCACGACACCGCTCCTCCTGCAAACATCATCACGTAGCCCGAAGTCGATCGCCTCGTGTCTACATCTCCAGCCATATCAGCGTCGGTATACCCAACCAGCTTCGGCTCGTCACCACCAAAGGAAAGTCTCCAACCAGCAGTGCCCTGAAGATATTGTAGAATCCACTTGACCGCACTCCAATGTACCCTTCCAGGATTTGAAAGATACCTGCTAACCGTACCAACTGCATGAGCAATATCTGGCCTCGTACACACCATGGCATACATAAGGCTTCCCACAGATGAGGCATATGAAACCCGCTCCATATCTTCCTTTTCGTCCTCGGTAGATGGACACTGCTCCTCAGTGAGCTTAAAGTGAGCTGCAAGGGGACAACTCACTTTCTTCGACCCATCCATGCCGAAATGCTGAATTACCCGGTGAATGTACTTCTTTTGGGACAAATGTAGCAGCTTGGACTCTCTCTCTCGGCTGATCTCCATCCCAAGAATAGTTTCCGCTGCGCCCAAATCCTTCATAGAGAAGGCCGCGCCCAGTTGGCGCTTCAGCTCCGCTATCCTAGTGGCATTCCGACCCACTAATAGCATATCATCAACATAGAGCAACAAAATGATGAAATCATCCTCGGCAAAATACCTCACAAATGCACAATGGTCCGATGTCGTCCGTGCATAGCCATGCTCCCCCATAAATGACTCAAACTTTCTGTACCACTGCCTTAGAGCCTGCTTTAGACCATACAAGCTCTTCCTCAACCGGCAGACCAAATGTGACTTGCCCTTCTCACAGAATCCCTCTGGCTGCTCCATGTACAACTCCTCCTCAAGATCACCGTGGAGGAATGCCGTCTTCACATCCATCTGCTCGACCTCCAAGTCGAGACTGGCTGCTAATGCTAGCACCACCCGAATAGACGAATGCTTGACGACAGGCGAAAAGATCTCATCATAATCCACGCCTTTTCGCTGACTGTATCCTTTAACTACCAGCCTCGCTTTGTATCGAGGGCGAGTAACATCATCCGTCTGCTTCACTCTAAACACCCATCGATTCTTCAAAGCCTTCTTGCCCTTTGGCAACCGCACCAACTCATAAGTGGAATTAGTGTGCATGGAACTCATCTCCTCCTGCATGGCCTCCATCCACTCCTGCCTGTGTTCGTCTTCCATAGCCTCTGCAAAACTTTCGGGCTCTCCCCCGTCAGTCAGTAGCACATACTCATCCGGTGAGTATCTCGTAGATGGTCGACGATCTCTGTCGCTCCTTCTCAGTGGAGCCACTGGTGCTGGCTGTATACCAACAGCCTCCTCCCCTTTAGGAACTGCCTCCCCGGTATGCTCATCCTCCTAAGGGACATCATGACCACCATCAGCAGGCTGATGATCAAGGTTAGGAGCTACTCCATGTACTGGCTCCCCCATAACTGGATCCTCTGCGATGTCCTCTGGAAACTGCTCGAAGCGAAATGACTCTAACTCAGGCAATTTATCAGCCTCAGAAGGCGTCTCGGAATCCTGAGTGTTGGTCATGGTCTGATCCTCGACTAATACCACGTCCCTGCTTCTGTAGAGCTTTCTTCCCACCGGGTCGTAGAGTCTATAGCCAAACTCATCCCGACCATAGCCGACAAAGACGCATCGCCTCGTCTTCGGCTCAAGTTTGGTCCTCTCATCCTTCGGTACATGCACGAAGGCCTTACAGCCAAACACTCGCAGGTGATTGTATGACGGCTCTTTGCCGTACCATACTTTGTTAGGCACATCACCCTGCAAAGGAGCACTAGGAGACAAATTAATAACATAAGCAGCTGTGAGAAGAGCCTCACCCCAATAACTGCCCGACAAGTTTGCTTCTGACAGCAAACACCGCACCCTCTCCATCAGTGTCCTGTTCATGCGCTCTGCTACACCATTGAGCTGAGGTGTCTTGGGCGGAGTCTTCTGGTGTCGTATCCCTTGCTCTCTGCAATACGCATCAAAGGGACCGATGTATTCGCCGCCATTGTCGGACCGAACACACAATAACTTCTTGCCCGTCTCTCTTTCAACAGAGGCCTGAAACTCTTTGAAAGTAGGCAGCACCTGATCCTTGGTCTTTAAGGCATAGACCCAAACCTTCCTGGAACAGTCAGCAATAAAGGTTACAAAGTAAGAAGCACCACCAAGAGATTTTACCTTCATAGGACCGCAGACATCCGAGTGAATCAACTCGGGCAACGCCGGCTTCCTTGAATTTGGGTGACTTTGGAAAGACACCCTATTTTGTTTCCCAGCTAAGCAGTGCGTGCACTTCTTCAGCTTTGTAGACTTGAGCCCTGGAATCACCTTCCTGTTCACCAAGTAGCTCATCCCCTTCTCGCTGATATGGCCGAGCCGCCTGTGCCACAACTCGGTAGACGAATCACTGACTGCGTTCACCTCCTGTGCCCTCTGTGCGCTCCCCTCCATATAGTAGAGACCGGACTTCTTGCTTCCTCTGGCAATCACCATCGAACCTCTGGAAAGCTTCCACTGACTGTTCCCGAAGAGACTGAAGAATCCCTCGTCATCCATCCTTCCAACCGACACCAGGTTGAAACGGATATCAGGGACATAACGAACATCTTTGAGAACAAGAACCGCACCCGTCTTCGTTCTCAAATGCACATCTCCAACGGCAACCGCCTTCGACACATCTCCATTGCCCATCTTCAACACTCCACAGTCGCCTGTAGTGTAAGTGGCAAACAGTGCCCTGTTGTGAGATACATGTGCTGAAGCCCCTGAGTCCACCAGCCAAGAATTGTCATCGTAGGCGAGGTTAGTAATGACCTCATTACCTACGACGATCACATCGCCTCCATGCATCGAGGCCGCCGCTGTAGTGTTCTCTTCTTGGTTCCCCTTGTCGCCCTTCTTCTCTCTCTTCCAAGCGAAACAGTTCCGCTTGATGTGGCCCTTCTTACCACAGTGGTAACACTCTGAGTCCTCGTAACGACCCTTGGACTTCCTCCTACTCTTGTCTCTGCCACCACCTGGACCCCTACTTTTGCCCCTTCCGCGGCTCCCTGAAACCAATGCCTCTGAGTGATGGAATGTAGATGAAGTGCCCTGAGAATGACTCCGCATCTCTTCATTCAGCACCCCGCTCTTGGCAAACTCCAGACTGACCACGCCCTCTGGAGCAGAAGCGATCATAGATACTCGTACGGTCTCCCATGAGTCTGGCAATGTACACAGCAGCCATAGTCCCTGAACTTCGTCGTCGAACTTGACTCCCATAGAAGATAGCTGGTCAACCACGCCCTGGAACTCACTCAAGTGGTCCAAAATAGATGCCCCATCCTTGTATCGCAGACCCATCATCGTTCGAATCAGGAACAACTTGTTTATCCCGATCTTCTTCGCATACAAGGATTCCATCTTATCCCACAACGTCTTCGCGTGCTCAATATTGGCAACGTGGTTGTACACGTTCTTATCAACAAACTGCCGTATGTACCCACACACCTGTATATGCTCGAATGTCCAGTCCTCCTCGGATTTATCACTGGGCCTCTCGGATGCAAACACGGGCAGATGCAGCTTCTTGACAAACAGCAAATCTTTCATCTTGCTCCGCCAATAATGATAGTTGGTGCCGTTCAGGTTCACCATGCGCACCGGCTTCGCGTCCATCTCTCCTCTCTAGTTTCTGTCAACTCCTGACACCCTTCTGAATTCCAGAACCTGGCTCTGATACCACTCTGTTGGGAAAGAAACGCGGAAACCTTTCCCCAAACTAGAGAGTACCTGCGAGAGAACCGAGCAAACAACGCACAAACCAAAACACCAAACACAATCACGCAGACACAGAAAATTTTTTGACGTGGAAAACCCTTGCGGGAAAAACCATGGGACGATCGGAGTCCAACCCTGAGAAGCCTCCACTAATGGAATAGAAGAATTACACCCTCTACAAACTCCTCCCGATCCAAATCGGATTCCCAAAACACTCAGAAGTAAGAACAATGATTGCAAGGCTACGAAGGGCGAGAACGACGAGTAGAGATTACCCGAATGCGATCTCCTTCGAAAAACGACCTTCAATCCTCCGTCTTCTCTCCCGAAGTTGTAATGGCACTCTTGCCTCCTTCCTCCCTCTCTTCTCGTTGTGTGCTACAATTGTGTTACCTACTGATTAGGGCTTGAAAATCCCAACTTAACTCCCTAATCCCGCAACAAACCTGGACCGTTTGATTAGATCCAATGGTGAAAATCACCCAGATTTCCGCCTCAGCCCCGACGACACAGAGTTCGGCCAGAACTCTGTGTCGGACAAACAGAACCTACCAGCAGCATTCTGGAATGGCCAGACCGAATTCGGCCAGAACTCGGCCTGGGACCGAGTTCGGCCCGAACTCGGTGGCCCAGTTCCAGAAGCTCCCCTTGGGAGCAGCAACAGCAGTAGCAACTCCTCGTTGCCTACTTTCCGAGCTTCTTCGACATCTAACGGCGCTCGTCACACTCCGGGATCTTCTCCACATAGGTTGGGAACCCCACCCACTCCAACAAAGATCTCTACAATTTAATTATTGTTCGAACTAGGTTTCAAATCTATGTCCGCTCCTTCCCTTTCTTAGTACTAATATCACTAGATCACTCCCTTGGTCACATGAGCAGTGAAAAAGATCAACTAAACTCATGTATAATTAACTTCTGTACGTGAATAAGTTCATCTTTCCATCTTTAGAATGAAGCAAACTCCAAAGATAACACAAGGCATTAAAAGTTTCAAACTGACCAGCTGCTGAATCATAATTCATCAATGAGGCTGAAGGAATGATTAATTTACTGCTCTGACAATGCCATACTATTGCTGTGTTAACAATAGTATAAGTTATATGTCGAGATACTGAATATTTTCATAAACATATAGGAAAGGAAGACATAAGTTCCAAGGATAATTACTAAAATTAATACAATTGCAGCCAAGTACTAAGTAGTTTTCTTTCTCCAATAAAATATTACATGAAAGGCTCAGCAAGTAGCCAATGTAAACACATATAATGAATAATCGGACACATACCTGAATGAATTATTGTGTGTCCAAAATACATAAGAATAGTCATTCATTTCCAAAAATACAGTGTTCGATTATCCCCAGCTAGCTAGAAATCAACTAAATGGGGGTCTAAGTGAATGGATGTACTGGTTGTTTACACTTTCTTGCGGCTGCAACAATATCAATGCTTACTGCTCATATATTGCTTTTGTTGTTCAGCTGGGTAGACATTCTTCAATAGCAAGATACATCTTTTTTTTTCAGGTAAGCCTGGCAGAAGAGCTTGTTGTATGAACAAGGGTGGGCTCTGCAGCAGAATCATTAGGTTAGTCATGTATGTTATGATTGCAAACCTAAAAGCCCGTTTGGTATAAATTTGCGGATAATTATTATCGTCAAACACCAAAAAAAGGAAGGTTATACCATCATGTGTCGATTCTTAGACCAAAGCGTCTTTGTCGTCTTTGGAAAGAACGCAATGCCTCAGCATAATCAGCTTCTCCAAAATCGGGCCAATATGTCTTAGCAAAGTAAAGCTCCGCATATGCTGATTCCCAAAGTAAGAAGTTACTTAGCCTCTGCTCGCCACTGCTTCGTATAAGTAGATCTGGGTAAGGAAATTCGATGTTACAGTTTGTTTCGAGTTCCTGAGCAATTACAGACTCGGTGATGTCTGCTGGCTCAAGCTGCCCCTGCTCTACTTTCTGAGCAATCTTTCGGCATGCCTGCACTATATCACTACGTCCACTGTAGCTGATTGCCACAATCAAATTAAGTCGTGAATTGTTTATTGTGCTCTCTTCTATTTCCTTTGCCAGCTTTTGTAGAGATTTTGGGAGTTTTGATAAATCACCAATAATGGATACCCGAATACCTCCCCTGTCAGGAAATAAATCACCATCATCCTTTTTATCCAAGGCTTCTCCCATCAGAATGGGGATCGCTGGAGTATACGAAAGCTCCATACAAGATTTGACAAAAATATTATGACCGGTTGTCGATGTGACGTCAACCCTCTATATTGGTGTAAAATTCCTAATCAAGGTATAACTACGAGCATTAGAGTGTCGTGCCACAAAACATAGGTATCAGTTGGTAACCGAAATTATTTGAAAATCAGAAACTTAGTTCTTATGAGTTTCTAGAAACTATAGAAAGTAGGTTTTGAAGCTAAAAATGTTGTTTTGTTCGCTAGAAACTAGAATAGAGAAAGTAGAACAACATTAAAATACTATAAATATGGACCATATTTATTAGTGTGGACCATTTGTTTAAATAAATAATAGAAATAAATATGGTCTCCACTAGTTTCCACCATTTTGGATGAAAACTAGATGAGCCTATAATTTCCATTTATACTCGTACAGAAAAAGTTCTGAAACTGAGTTTCCTACAAACAAACAACATATCAACTGGAAACGAGAACTTTCTTTAGTTTTTTAGTTTCCATGCTACTTTCCGGTAGCCAAACAAGCCCTTAGGTGAAAAACTTTCCGAACTTCTTGTTACTTATAACAACAAAACAAAAACAACAAACATCTACAACAAGCTATTATGTAATATAGTTATTGAACTTGCTTAACTTGGTATGACAATAAAAATTATAGCATGGGGTCTCATTTCTTTCAAAGAAATGTCACTAAGCCTAATTTAAAGGAACAATGGTAGACCATTTGTTATAGATGACTTAAAAGAATAACAACATTTGAATGGATAATAAAAACCATATATATTGGCGCGGTGTTTGGTAGGTCAGGCAGTCCGAAAATCGGCTGGTCAAACCCGAGCTAGGTCGGCCCATGCCCGGTCCACCATGGGTCAGGTTGGGTTTCTCTTACCATAACCCAGCTCGGGCCCCCTACCGGGTCAGGTTTGCACCCAAACTCGGAGTCCCGGTCCAGTTGAAGAACCAGTTAACAGAGTTAAGAGATCGACCCGGGCCCGATCCTCCATTAACTTTGTTGTAGTCTGCCCATGACCGTTTTGAGGTGGGTGTTTTACCAAAATACCTCCTCTTTGACCATTTGGAGGGACATTTGGTTAAAAAAATCTCTAACAGCCATATTACAGGGGTAATGTGGTATTTTGGGTAATATTTTTACCAAAATACTCCCATATTTTATCTTTTTATGGACATTATTCAAATGAATTTTGGTCATTTCACTGAAAATGACCAAAATACCACAATAACAACTATATTACAAGCGTTTTTGTGATCATTTGGCACCCTAATTTTTTTCTAAAAATAGGGATAAGTCATCCAAATTTACCAAAACGAAATTTATTCCTTCTCTTCTAATATTTTCAATCGTTTTTGTTGTCTTTCTATGAATTAGTTGTTTTTTGGAGACTGAAGTGTCAAAAACACTGCAAGGGTTAGAAGAATCACGATTTGGAGGCTTCAACTTGACATACTACCACCAACTTGCAATAATTCTACATCCGACTTTGGAGGAAATTAAGTTGAGGTTATGTATCTAGTTTTGATATTATATAATATATGGACTTAATTTTGCTATTTTAAACTGCTTAATTCTTTTAATTAGAAAAATAAACTACGAAACCTACTGGTAATTCTAACCAACATTGTAGTAGTCTTTCGGATAATTATTACAATGTCTATAATAATTTCATGGTAATTATGTTAATCTTGTACGAAACGAAGAACTACCAACACTAAATGTTGCCTTACGAAAACCAAGTATTATTAGTTCTACTCAAACTAAAACAAAATCCATTGTTTGGAAGTACTTTACTAAAATATGTGTTAGAAATGATAAATGAGAGAAAATCATCTATTCCATTATACAAATCCGATACTTGAAATTGCACAATGCAATAAAAGCAGAAAAAGTTCAAATGAAAAAAAAAATGATGACACATGAACTCCAAAGAGTCATTATGATAGTTGTTAACGTAAGGACGCAATTGATACTAGACAAACATAGTTAATGTTAGATTATATTTGTAATGTAAATATGGCCCATACCCATAAGCCCAAATGTAGACACTATATATATTGTAACAAACCCTAGCAATAAAAACAAGACATTATTATTTCCTACATGGTATCAGAGCCTCCTGAAAAATTCTAGCTGCCAGACTCTTCATCTCCCTCCCGGCTTCGACTGCGCCGACCCTGATCCGCGCCTGAACCGCACGCCGACCCTGATCCGCGCCTGAACCGCGACTGCGTCGCCCCTGATCCGCGACTGCGCCGACCTTGATCCGCGCGCCGACCCTGATCCGCGCCTGAACGGGCGGCCTGCTCGCGCCTGAACCGGTAGCCTGATCGCGCCGCCCGCGCTGTCCGCCCCCCAATCGTCCGATCCGCACTGGCGCCTGAACCGGTGGCCTGATCGCGCCGCCCGCGCTGTCCGGCCCCCAATCGCCCGATCCGCTCCATCATATACACCGGCGCCCGATTCGGCGCCCTCTCGGCTCGATCCTACGGAGTTGATTCCATCCTCTGAGAGAAGAAAGAAAGAAGAGTAGAATTCTTGTTTTCTTTATTTGGTTTTTTTTATCCTCTGTTCTTTAGACCTGTTATATAAAATATATATATATATATATATATATATTATATTATATATATATATATATATCCGGATATCCGGCGCCCCTGATCGCGGCCGATTCGTCGCCGACCCCGTCCATCAGCGGCAGATTCGTCAGAGTTGTACAAATTTTGTACACCCTACATCCGTGCGCCCCTACGCGCCAGATCCGGCGCCCGTGATCGCGGCCGATTCGTCGCCGACCCCGTCCATCAGCGGCCGATTCGTCGGAGTTGTACAAAATTTTTGTACACCCGACATCCGCAATGGCAGATGATGCTGCGTCCAGCTACTCCGTCGCGACTGGCGGTGGCGGTGCACACAACCCAAATTATCCTAATCCGAAGTATCCATATTTTCTGAGTTCTGCTGATCAACCAGGAAATATCATTACTCCTATTATTTTTCGTGGACCGAACTATGCTGAGTGGTCTCGGTCGATACGTCTCTCCCTGATCTCTAGGCGAAAGATCACATTTCTGGAAGGTACTGAAATCAAACTTGTTACTGATGCTAGTAAATTACTTGATTGGAGATGTGTGCAAGCGTTATTGGTTCAATGGGTTCTTAATACCATTGATCCGTCTCTGAAGAAATCTTTGCCGTACTTTGAGGAGGTTTATCCATTGCGAAACTTGTTGGAGAAAAGATTTGTTGTTAGCAATGGCACTCGAAAGCAACAAATTAAGGTGGATTTGGCTGAGTGTAAACAAACGGCTTCGATGTATGTGGAAACCTACTTTGGAAATTTGCAGTCTTTGTGGGATGAACAAGCTGCTTATTTCCCATTGCCTACTTGTACATGTGGTGAACTTGCTGCAAAGCTACAGGCTATGAGGGATGAAGACCACTTTCAGGACTTCATGTATGGTTTGAATGCTGAGTTGTATGGTCATACCCAATCTAATCTTCTGGCTCAGGATCCTCAGCCAAGTTTAGATCGGGCATACCAGGCAGTCCGTGAGGAGGAGGATATGCGAAAATCTCAGGTCCAATCCGCTGCTGAGGAGGTGTTGGCACTAACTATCAAGACATCACCTCGTCTTTCTACTACTAATAGTAGAACCTCAGATTCCAGGGACAAATAAGGTATGATCTGTACTCATTGCAAGAAAACAGGTCATGATGTTACCACTTGCTTTGCCAAGATTGGCTATCCAGAGTGGTGGGAGACTCGTTCTCGGCGTGAGGGCGAACGTGATGCTGGCGGTGGCAGAGGCCCGGCACCACAGCAGAGACGTGATGGGGGACGCGGTACTGGTGGCGCAGGGGTTGTTCATCATGTCGCCGCTGCTGGTCATGGTGTCCCTGCTGGTCTTGCTGGGAGTTCGGCAGACATGATGCATGGAGGGTATCCTTCGCCACTCTCAGGTGAACAATGGCAGAAACTGATGAGCTTGCTGGGTAACGACAATCCTTCCAAACCTGGTTCCTCAAACTCTGTCCGTCTGATGGGTAAGAATTCTTCTGTCCCTTGGATATTCGATACTGGGGCTACTCTTCATGCGACAGGCTCTCGTGACTGTTTAGTTGATTGCTTTGAGGGCCCTGTCTGTCCTGTGATTTTGCCTGATGGGAGAACTATTGAGGCTGTTCTGAGAGGCAAAGTTCTTTTGACTGCTTCATTGGTATTGACGGATGTTCTTTATGTTCCGACATTGACTTGCAATTTGATCTCTGTCTCACAATTGATTGGTGCCAGAAATTGTGATATGTTATTTACTCCTGATTTGTGTTTTGTTCAGGACCAAAGTACGAGGATGGTGATTGGAGCAGGTGAACAAAGGGGTGAACTTTACTTCTTGGGGGAGGTTCTAGCTTCTTTGGCTTCGGTGATCCTGGCATGCAAAGAGAGTGATTCTGAGGTTTGGCACAGATAAAGTAATACAGACTTTACCTTTTCTCTCTGATAGTAGTGTGTTTTCTTATAAGGCTTGTGATATTTGTCATCAAGCTAAACAGACTCGTGATGCCTTTCTTGATAGTAGTCGTGCTTTGAGATGCTTTGGCCTTATACACTGTGATCTGTGGGGACCATATAGTGTTCCGTCATCTAATGGGGCACGATATTTTTTGACTTTGGTAGATGATTTTTCTAGAGCTGTTTGGGTTATTTTATTAACGGATAAGTGTGATGTTTATTCTGCGTTTCTTAAATTCATTGCTATGGTGAAGCGTCAGTTTGGGGCTGATATCCGTCGGGTGCGGAGTGACAATGGCACTGAATTTAATTGTTTACGAGATTATTTTTCATCTCAAGGTATATTGTTCCAAACATCCTGTGTTGGGACACCACAACAGAATGGAAGGGTGGAAAGAAAACATCGACATATTTTAAATGTAGCCAGGGCATTGAGATTTCAGGGTTCTCTTTTCGTGGATTTTTGGGAGAAATGTGTTCTGTGTGCATGTTATTTGATAAATAGAACCCCTTCTAGTATCTTGCATTTTAAGTCTCCTTATGAAGTTTTATATGGTTCGGCTCCTTCGTATGATCATCTACGTATCTTTGGTTGTCTGTGCTATGCGTATGATTTGAAATCCCGATATGATAAATTTGCCAGCAGGAGCAGAAAATGTATCTTTGTTGGGTATCCTCTTGATAAAAAGGGATGGAAACTGTATGATTTGGAAACTGGTAAATTTTTTGTGTCCCGTGATGTTACTTTTTATAAAAAAGAATTTCCTGGGTGTGGCTCTGCTAGCGAGATATCTTCTGCGACACGCCATACATCTGTTGAGGTGCCGGGAGACGATATAGAGGCTTTTGGGATGGTGCCGGCTACGGTTGCTGAGGCCGGAGTGGTTGCTGGTGGCTCAGCACCGAGTGGCAAGGATGTACAGGTAGATGCAGAAGTATTGACATGAGAGTCCGCTGGGGATGATGCGGTTACTACTAATGATACAGGGGATACAGTGTTGCCAGAGGTGCCCGATGAGGTAGTATTGGGAAGAGGAATGAGAAAGAAATCACAGCCAGTGCGATTACAGGATTTTGTGACGAATGTTGTTCGAAGTAAAAGTCCCCCCTTCACCACAGTTCATCTGTTCCCGTCACTTCCTCAGGTACTTCGTATCCTCTAACACAATTTCTAAGTTATGACATATTTACTGCTGGACAGAGATTTTCTTGCAGCTATCACTGCCGGTGTTGAGCCTACTTCATATCGTCAGGCCTCGCAAGATTCAGGCTGGCGCGCAGCTATGCAAACTGAAATACAAGCTCTGGAAGATAATGGGACATGGAGTCTCATCGATTTGCCTCCTGGAAAGAAAGCATTGGGAAGTAGATGGGTGTACAAAATAAAGTACAAATCCGACGGCAGTGTTGAGCGCTTAAAGGCACGGCTGGTTGTGTTCGGTAATCATCAGGTTGAGGGGATCGACTATTCAGAAACATTTGCCCCGGTAGCTAAGATGCCTACAGTTCGGACGTTCTTGGCTGTTGCAGCTGTGAAAGGCTGGACTTTGCACCAGATGGATGTGCACAATGCTTTTCTTCATGGAGATCTGACAGAAGAAGTATATATGAAGTTGCCGCCAGGTTTTTCGCATAGTGAACCCAACAAAGTGTGTCGCCTGCGTAAGTCTCTATATGGATTGAAACAGGCACCACGTTGTTGGTTCGCTAAGCTTACTGCTTCTCTGATATCCTATGGATTTATTCAATCACATTCCGATTATTCCTTTTTCTCTTTTTTAAGGGGAAGATAGAGTTGCATGTTTTGATCTATGTGGATGATATGATTGTGTCTGGTAATGACACAGGTGCTTTAGATGCTTTCAAAAAGTACCTTAGTTCTTGCTTTCACATGAAGGACCTTGGTGTGTTGAAGTACTTTCTTGGCATAGAGGTGGCTCGGAGTGCGGAAGGAATTTCCTTGTGTCAAAGGAAGTATGCTTTGGACATCATTTCAGAATGCGGTTTGATGGGGTCTCGTCCTGCTGGTTTTCCCATGGAGCCCAATCACAAGCTGGCAGAATCGACTAGTCCAAGGATGGCGGATGCAGAGACTTATCGGAGGCTGGTTGGGAGGTTGATTTATCTATCATTTACTCGTCCTGACTTGGCCTATGCTGTGCATATCTTGTCTCAATTCTTACAGGAGCCTCGACAAGATCATTGGCATGCTGCTTTGAGAGTTGTCAGATATCTCAAAAATACACCAGGACAGGGTATTCTTTTGAAAGCTGATTGTGATCTCCGTCTTTCTGGTTGGTGTGACTCCGACTGGGCAAGTTGTCCCTTGACTCGCCGCTCTGTTACAGGCTGGTTGGTGTTTCTGGGGGGGTCTCCTATTTCTTGGAAGACCAAGAAGCAATCAACTGTTTTCCGATCTTCCGCTGAAGCTGAATACCGATCTCTTGCTGCGCTTGTTTGTGAGTTGAAATGGTTGAAGGAGTTATTGGTGTGTTTGGGCGTTCGCCAGGAGTCTGCTATGTCGGTGTATTTTGACAGTCAGTCAGCCCTGCACCTGGCTCAAAACTCAGTATTTCATGAGCGCAGTAAGCATATTGAGGTAGATTTGCATTTTGTTCGCGATGCTATTAGAGATGGCACCGTAATAGCCTCGCATGTTCCTACTTCTTCTCAACTGGCTGACATCTTCACCAAGCCCCTTGGAAAGCAAGTGTTTGATTCTTTTCTTCCCAAGTTGGACATTTGTGACTTACATGTTCCAACTTGAGGGGGGTGTTAGATTATATTTGTAATGTAAATATGGCCCATACCCATAAGCCCAAATGTAGACACTATATATATTGTAACAAACCCTAGCAATGAAAACAAGGCATTATTATTTCCTACAGTTAAACATCAATTATTCTACTTCTTCATTAGGCATACTCTTAACAGAATATATTATTTGTCAAGAATCACCTTTAAAATTTGGTGAGAGTCAAGATTACTATGATTATGCAACTAGTATATTAAATCTTTGTTTTACAAAAGTTTTTCGATCTACCAGTATAGAGCATAAACTTTTAAATAATTTGATAAAGAAAAATAAGTTTTGAAACAAACTTTTAAAAATATTACTAGTAAGTTTTCTATAACTTCAGATATTTTGGACTAATTTAACAAATTATCATTTTATTTGTTTTGCGACACATTATTTAGATACAAAATAATTTCTACAAGATAAATTATTTGTTTAAGACTATTGGAATGTTCCATATTGGAAGTGCACTCAGTGGAACCATCTTACAAATTTTACGTGAATTTAATATTCATAGAAAAAAAATTCAATTTCTTTTGATAATGATAGTAATATTACTTCTTGTATTAATATTTTGGAAACAACTTCCGCCAATACTAGAAGGATGACTTTTCATATAAGATATGTTTGTCATACTATTAATTTACTTGTACAAGAATGCTTTCATTTTCCATGTAAATTAGAAAATATTTAAACATGTTTAATTAGTTTGAACACTTCAACAATCAAGCAACACGAGTATAAAAAGATATGTACAAAATATAGTTTGACAAGTAGAAAATTTTGTTAAGGATGTACCATATAGATAAAATTCTACCTATTTGATATTAAAATTGTGTATTAAATATAAAGATGTTATTACACATTATAATAATACAAATCCAAGTAATGATTACCTACAAAGTGAGACTTATTGAATAATTGCTACTTCGATTTTCGAATTATTTTAGAACATTACATGTCTTTATCTGGAGTTTATTATCCAATTTACCCTTTAACTTAAATAGAAATCATTAATATTTCTTATTTATTTGGAAAATACAGGCATTTTCCTGATTTTGGCCACATTATTACTAAAAATGGAAGAAAAATTTAGAAATATTGGTATGATATTCCGATGTTATATTGTTTAACTACGGTTTTGGATCCTAAGAAAATTAAGAGATATTTGTATTCACCCCCCAATTGCTAATCATATCTCCACTACCCCTATTTTTTTAATTAGTAGGGGGGGTTAGGATAACTATAATTATAATTAATGGATTATGAAGGAATTGGAAGGGGGTAACACTAATTAAAATAAAAATGAGGGATAATGGAGATAGGATTAGCAATTAGGTGGGGGTGTGAATACAAATAACTCCAAAATTAAATGGTGTAAATATATTATTGGATGATTGTTTTTGAAGATATGAACAATGGGATAGTTAAAAAAACAAGAATTAGAGAATCTTTACACATCATAATTAGTTTATATAAAGAAAAATATTAATCTGGTTTAGCTTCTAGGTTCTCCCATGCTAAGAAAATACTGCAAATAAAGAAATAAAAATATTTTTCTCTCCAAACTCAAGAATTAACTTTATATTTAAACTTCTATTCCAAAGATAATGACGGTTCTGGAAGATATTTTTCTACTTTAGCATGATAACGAACACATGAAATGACTTATCTTATACTTTCTTCTTTGGAACGTGATATCTTAATAGTTGTAATGTCTACACTAGCATTGAAATCTTGTTTTAGTGTATGTTCAATAATGCTAACCAAGAAAAGAAGAAAGATGTACCAGGACTTTTGGAAGTCTGTGTTTATATGCAAGATTGGGTTCGTACGGATCAACAATTGCAACACTTAAGAAATGAAAGCGTCGACGTTAAAGAACTAGACTTTCAAGCTCATAGTTTAGAACTTTAGATGGTTTTGTAGAAGTAGGGAATGAAACAACGAAGCCTTGGAAACTAAAATTCATTTTCCTAATACCGAAGATTTGAAGATATAGAAAACAGTCATTAAAGATTCAAAGGAAGTTGGACTTGAAGTAATTAAATTTGAAGACTTAAGACAAAATTGAAGATAAACTTTGTACCTTTTTTTAAGCTTTTCTACAAATAAATAAATTTTTAATAAAGAAAACAATTTCTTATAGTTTCACTTTGTTAATATAAAATTTCTCAGTTAAATAAAATTTATTCACTTTTCTTAATGAGATGTTCTATTGCTTTTCTACTATTTTCATTAGTTTTTTCTTTCTCTATTATTTTCATTATTTATTATTTATTCAAAATAGTGAGCCAAAGTCTGCCCCGTGTTAGTTTGATTTTTTCTTTTAAATATTGCTCGATTGGCCTGGATCCGTTCCGGTCCAGCCTGGACCGGCTCTATCCGAGTCGTGGGCCCGGACTGGTTTGGGAAATCCAATCAAAGCCCGACAAGACTCACTTCTTTGACCAGGCTAGCCCGGCACGGACAAACCTGGTCAAAACTGGACCGGGTAGGCCCAGCCCCAGCCCACCCAACACCTTGAATATATTCAGAAAGTTAACAGAAATCAAGAGGAATCTAAGCAAGAAACTTGCGTTTAACAAGATTCTTAGTTGTCTCTAACATTGCAAGTTGAAATTTTTTTATTCAGTTGGATATCTACAAGTTTTTTTTTACTTTACAATCCCTACCTATATTCATTGCTTCTATTTTCTGACCAAGGGAGCAATTTTAAAGCATAAAGGGCCCTTTCTTTCAACCAGATGTCAATAGTTGGTCATTCAATTACACCTATTACTAGGAAAAGTGAACCAAAACCATCTTCAAACAACACTCATGTGATAAAAAATGGACAGAAGTATGATGCTACATGATTCAAACATGATGACACAACAAGACCGGTCCGAGATTTCTCAGGGCCTAGGACGGGGTTTGAAAGTGAGACCTCTAGAGTGAGTAAATGGAAAACACCTGGGATTTCTAAACAAATTTTATGGATTTTTTTTTCCGGATACCAATTTTGTCAACTAATTTAACAAATGAAATCTTCTAAAAGAATTAACAAATAAAAAATAATAAAAAAGTAACTCATTGAGTAGCCTTACTGACGTTTTTTCTAACAATCAAACAAGAGAAATAAAAACAAGAACATTTGGAGACGGACAAAAGGACAAAATAATTGCCAGAATAATAAAAGATATTTGGAAAAAATAACAAATAAATTAGTTGGTCTCGGGGTAATATCTCTCTCAATACATTTCTTGATCTATGGTTCGAACTCTGTTATTGTCATTTTGGTTACTAAAACTTACTATGTATAAGTGGGTGTATGTCCTCTTTGGGCCGCCTTCCTACTAAAGTCAGTACTACGGAGTATAACTTAAGCGAGACCATAACTTGTTTGGGCCTTCTTATTGCAAGGGCTGGCTGGACTAGTAAGTAACCTTGGACCCTGTTTGGAGGGCTTGCCTATTAAGGGGCCTGGGGCAGCTTGCCCACCCTCTGGGTCGGCCCTGTGACACAGGTACGTTAGGAAGGAGGGACACTCCAAAAGTCTGGGCCGTGTCATGTCGGACACATATAGGACACAATCCGGACACTTCAAAAGATGCTATGACACACGGAAATCGAAGTCTGGCTCTCTCACGATAGTAGTTGAGTTGGCTGCTCATCACAATCAAACAGTATACACCCATGTGAATCTTACCGAATCAATAGTTATCTCAAACAGGTTGCGTGCATGTCAATAGTAGTAGTGTGAACAAACCTCATGAACTCGTCCACGTTGTCCTTGATTAGTCTCTCGAACAGCATCATCAAGAAATCAACTTCGTCCTTTGGGCGGAGCCAGTTCTCGGTGGAGAAGGCGTAGACGGTGAGAGCCTTGATTCCCCACTTGTGGGAGAGCCTCACAATCTCCCTCAGGGACCGGTACCCGGCCTCGTGCCCGGCCGAGGACGGAAGCCCCCTCGCCCTCGCCCACCTCGAGTTCCCGTCCATTATCACTGCCACGTGCCTCGGCAGAGACTCCCTAGTCAGCCCCTCCGGCAGCTGCGCCTCCTCCTCCTCCGCCGCCGCCGCCGGCACTGCCGTCTCTGCCGAGCGAACGCAGTGGCAGCATAGGGCCCGCTGCTTATGGAGGACAGCAGCAGTAGTCGTAGTAGTGGTAGTGGTGGGTTTCTTGATCATATTACTACTACAACGACGACGAAGAGGAGTGGACGAGGTGGGTGGCCACTGAAGAAGAAATGAGGTGGCCATTCTTAAATTATTATTTTCTTTCTGTTTCAACTGCTGCAACTACTGTTGGGAAAGTAATGTCTCAATATATATAGGCACAAAAAGGAGTTCATTTTGTTCACCCATTAAAACAAGTGAAATGTCCGCCTTCATTCTTATCAACATAATAGGGTCTACTTGGTAGAGCTGTCAAGACCGGTCGGCGGGACGGGCCGGCCCGTAACCCATCATAATCTATCATTTGGCGGAACGAAACAGGCCGATCCACCATTTTGGCGGACTGAAAAAATTTCAATACAGTCCAACCCACCGGCGGGCTGCGGGCTAGGCGGACCGTCCGCTTAATTTTTTAAATTTTTTTAATTATTGTTTAGTTTCTTAAAAAGAAAAAAAATCATATATATAATATTTTCTACTCACTCTCATATGCATCAAATTACAAGTAAAATACAAGAAACATTATAATAGTAGATATTCCTTTAAAACACCTTCATTCATGTAAATAAATGACCAAATTTAATATTTTATACGTCATTACTTGCATTAAATGAGAATTTTTATCATTTATAATGCATATCTCATATATGTACTAAATAAAAAAATTTAAAAATTTTATAAAAAAAATATATGGCGGGCCAACCCACTTGGCCCGCGGGCTAGCCCACCGCGGGACGGACTACTAGCGGGACAGCCCACCTAGGCCCGCCTGTTTGGCGGGCTCCTAAATGCTCGGCCCAACCCACCTTTTTGGCTGGCGGGACGGGCCGGCCCAACGGGCTTAGCCCATTTTGACAGCTCTACTACTTGGCAACTATAGCGGTTAGGAGTTATTTTTATAGTAACAAAAATGAATGGTTACGAGGAGTCCAATTTTTTATGATTTTAAGTAGCAATTTTTAAAACAGTTCAATTCATGCTTAATAATTCATTAATCAGTGTTCTTAAACTTTTTTATAATAATAAAATTACCTCTATGTCCATATATAAATAAAAATTATTTTGATAAAATATGAGTTTATGGACGTGAATGTAACTCCTATATCAAAAAGTCTTTCTTGCATTCTTGTCTCAGAACTGCATCCAATGGACCTCCAAGGACAAGTAGAAGACAAGCTCCTTGATTTTTCTTCAACCGGAAAGAAAAGAGCAGTCGCGGGAAGGAAAGAAAGAGAAATACAAAAAGAAAAAAAAAAGGATTTAGTTATTAATAGTTATATTTATATATTTTTGTCGAGGATATAAATAAAATAAAATAAAATAATAAAACCATCCAAAATTTATCGATTTGGGATGTTTATAAAGCCATCCATAAATACATTACACCGGTTTTGGGTGGATTTTGAGCCGACCATACCCAATGGCTCAAAAAAATAACAAACATGGGTTTTCATAAACGATAGGTTTAAAAATACCCGAAAGCCGGTGAAAATACCATTACCAAGCAGACCTTAAGGCCTCGTTTGGTTCGCGGAATCTCCGGATTGGGAAAGAAGTGATTACTTTCCTATGTTTGGGTGTCCAAGGAACTGAGGAGGAAAGGAAAGTGATTCCCAATGGAAGAGAAATTATGGAGGAAAGTAATTCTATCCATCCAAGCAAGGAATCACTTTTCCACAATGAAGTATTCACTTTCCTTTCCAAATTTCTTAGCATTGTCAAACATCGGAAAAAAAAAATCAATGAGAATTAAAGTTTCCCAAAGGAAAGGAAATGACAAGGAATTGATTTTTTTTCCTTCCATTTCGCGAACCAAACGAGGCTTAAGGGTCTGTTTGGATTGAGGAAAAAAAGTGGAATTAGGTTAAAGAAAGTTTAATAAGTGAAGAGTAACATAATCAATACAATAATTACCAAAATATAATAATGGAGTGTATTTAATATAAATTTTTATTTGGATTGGAGGTTTTGAGGAATATGATGAT
Source organism: Iris pallida (assembly GCA_029216955.1). Taxonomy (NCBI): domain Eukaryota; kingdom Viridiplantae; phylum Streptophyta; class Magnoliopsida; order Asparagales; family Iridaceae; genus Iris; species Iris pallida. The sequence continues at coordinate 2,311,220 of JANAVB010011397.1, read as the reverse complement.
TACTAAAACTATAATAGTTATCAAAATATTTTTATTATATATGTCATAAAATTAAATTTGATTGAAATTTTTAATTAAAATTTGTCAAAAAAAATTCACAAATAAGAAAGCTACATAGCAGCATATTCAAAGTAAAAAAAGATATGATGAAAAAAATTCTTCTATTTATCTATGACTTTTTAAATAAAACCTTTCAATTTCCCGCCTTAACTTTTTAATTTCGAAGGCTAAAAAACAGACAAAAAATGGTTAAACAAACTCTCACTTAACCTTGTATAACCGCTCATAAACCTCTATTCTCAAACCAAGCATAATTTTTATTTTCTCACATAGCTCTCTTATCCCTCAATCCAAGCATACCCATTGATTTGTTGAACGGATTTGTTGTTATAGATTTTTTTGTTCTAATTTTGTTCTCTATAATAAACAGTAACTCTGATTGTAACGCCCAGTTCCAGAATACTGGAGAGCGGGGGCTAACAAAGCCAGCTACGTATATTGAAGTACAACCCACCTCGCCATACGGTCACGGCTGTCTAGATATATGAGGGTTTAACTACAAGCCATCAGTCTCTTATGGTCATGAACAAGCCTATTGTCTCAATCTCAAGCAAGCAATAACAGTTACAAGATGTCAGAGCATCAAATATACAATAGTAAGGCGTCCCATACATTACATATTTGGATGATCATGAAGCTAGTCATACAAAATGTTAAGACTAGATAGAGTTTCAGTCATACATGATCAACCCTAGGATTTGTCAATCATGTTACCGTCCGTAGGCAGACAAGAAATATAAGTATTCAACATGAGCTAACACTTGCTCGGCGGCTAAACGCCTCAAAAGAATAATTTACAATAGAGTGGGAGAGCAAAATAGACCCACTCGTTGCCAGGGTTTCTTCTAATGTTCACCATCTGGCTGAAAAGCAGGTAGATCCTCTGGAGCTGCTCCGGTATCTAGCCATACAAAATCAGCTGGGTCAGATCCCAGAAAGAGCAAGTGCCACAAAGGAGGCTTCACTTAGGAACTAAAACCAGCACATCATACATGAATATTAAAGATAGTTATAAAAGAATCTGATAATAACAGGGACAACAACATAGAATTGAGTACGAGGAAACTATTCAAGTAGCCAGGTCACAACCCTTAAACCAAACAAGGACCGGGGTTGTAACCCTTCACCTGAATAGAAACCCGTCTCAAATACTGGTTGGTAAAGTAAAACATGACGAGCATGAAGTAGGGTGCAATAAGACAATAAACGAAGAGAGGACATAGAACTGCTCCGGGAGCCAGGTTACAACCCTTAAACCAAACAAGGACCGGGGTTGTAACCCTTCGCCTGAACAGAACTTGTCCCCTGATCATTATTGTTAAGGTAAGCATAAATAATCATGTTGTTGAAGTAATCCAGGTACCGGGACAAGACAAGACTTAGACTCCATCCGTCACTCACGGCCAAGCAAATAAGTACGGCTTGATAATTTAACTAACTAGGGTTATCACAGGCCTAGTTACTAGCAAGATGTAATGAGATTATTCCAACAGCCACAAGCCCTGCAGACCATCCAGGTTATCCAGACGCAATTAGGGGATTGAATTCATGTGGGTACATCGTCCAAGAAACGCATGCACCCTTAAGTAGCTTGGTGGGTGTAACACATGACAGTGTGCTGGAAATGTGCCTTACTCGACGGCAGGCTACAAATTCCATGATGGGGCGCCCAGATAACGGGATTGCCTGTAGTTGGGAAATCTCTCCATGACTACTGGATTTTCTAATTGTTAGCCTTATTCAATTTTAGTAGGTACCCCTGACCGTGGTACTCAGGGATCCATGTCCTAGACATGATGCAAGACGAGACTGGTAGCTTATACAAACACATTCAAGAACAATCACCCACGGTGTCAAGATAAGTCATTTATCAATATGTCAAGATGGCTGTCGCAACAGCATTCAAGATTACATGTTAGATTTACTTATCAAAATTACTTATCATGTCAAGAGTGCGTCACGACGGACCACCTTCAAGAATTATCATGCCAAATTACTTGTCAATAGTGCACCACGACGGGCCACTATCATGTCATGTCAGGTTTACTTGTCAAGAGTGCGTCACGACGGGCCACTATCAAGAATTATTATACCAAGTTACTTGTCAAGAGTGCACCGCGACGGGTCACTATCGTGTTCATGAACATGTACATAATTAACATAGTACAAGCATTCTATCAAGAGACCCAAGTTACACAGGGGTCGAGAGACATAAGAATAATGGAACAATCTAATCATATGAATAATAATAATGATAATAAAGACAAAAGCTATGTAAAGAGCCATGCGGCTCGGGAATTGACAAGAGCCATGCGGCCAGAGGGTACAGGGCTACGCGGCTGAGGGAACAGGCTCATGCGGCTCCAGGAACACAGGCTCATGCGGCTCGAGGAACACAGGCTCATGCGGCAATAGAGGAAACGGGTATATCGGCAGAAGAGGATCAAGCTCATGCGGCTCGGGGAGAAGAGCGCATGCGGGCCAGAGGGATGTGGGCTCATGCGGCTGGGACGAAAAGGGGCTTATGCGGCTCAGAAAAGAACAAGCATATACGGCTGAAAAAAAATGAGCATATGCGGCAAACACTGCCAAGAGCTATGCGGCTCGAGGAGAACCGGGTTATGCGGCGATGGGAACAGTGCCATGCGGCCAATGGGGAAAAACAGGGGCATACGGCTCCGAAGGGGGAGCTCATGCGGCTCGAGTTTACCGAAGCCATGCGGCTAAGGAAAAGAGGGGCTCATGCGGCAAAGGGAAGAAGAGCCATACGGCTGAAGGCCTATGCGGCCAAGGGAAAGCTCATGCATATGCGGCTGAAGGCCATGCGGCAATACGCCATGCGGCCAAGACTGCCATGCGACAAGAGGAAATTTGCCGTATGAAAAGTCATGCGGTCAAGCACTGTTCTTCTTCCCCGTTTGTCCGAGAAGAAGAATCATGAAATCCATGGCTTCCAAGCTCCATTAAACCTTCATCCAAGGTCTTAATCCGGACTTCCATAGGTCAAAATGGGGCAGAAATAAATTTTTTACAACATGAAACTATCAAAACTTGATAATAACGAAGTTAAATAGATCAAAACCCAAGAAATCCAAAAATGCAACAAGCCTAGATCTACAAGAAATGAACCATGAAAATTAAAATACTGAGTACTAAAGTGTCTTAAAATATCGTGGAGATGTCAATGGAACAATAAAAACTGAGTTCCTCCATGAAGAAAGCTGCACTTGCCTAAGCCTCTCTCTCTGGTAGGTGGAGAGTGTTAATGGAGGAAGAAGAAGAATTAATGAAAAAGTAAGTGAAGAGAGAGAATGGTGGCGGCTAATAAAGGAAAAGAGTGGAGGAAGGTGGGGTTGGTCTACATACAACAAAACCGAACCAAGCCGAACCAAGCAATGAAATGCCAAAATAAACCATGTAATGGGACATGACAATGAGTCAAATTACGTACATGTATTCCAAAATACGTAATACGAACTACAGGCATTACAACTCTACCCACCTTAAAAGAATTCTGTCCTCAGAATTTAATTAAGAGGCTAGAGAGACAAGAACAAGCTATACTAAGCAATCAATCAAGTAATCAATCATGCAAGTAAGAAAGTCGAAGATAGAAGAAAAAGGAAGACATCATGCTAGAAACCTCTCTGCCAGTTCTGAATCTGAGCAGGGGTCTGGGCATACTGCTATGGCCTCTGCTGCAGGAACGCTTGGGCCTGAGGCGGCAATGACCTCGGAGGCTGGTACTGCTGCTGTTGTACTAGTGCTAGTCCCCTTACCGAGGGACTAGTCTGGGCCGATGATGAACTGGCCCTATTCGGACAGGACCCTATTTTGTGATCTGGTGTCCCACAAGCCAAGCACAATCCATGTGCTCTGCGACACTCCGAAACAACGTGTCCTAGCTTCCCACAATGAGTGCAGCCCATTGCGGAAGACTGCTTCTGCTACTGTTGGGGATACGTCGGGGTCGAATGCTGAATTGACGTCACTGAGGCTGCCCGTCTCGGAGTTCCAATTGTCAAAGCCCTAGCTGCCGGGGCTGGTGCTGAAGGCTGGTTCATCTGACTATGGGATCGCTTTCGACCTCCTGTCCTGTCTATGATCCATTGGGAGGTATATTTATGCCTCATAGCTGCTTTCAACACTGCATCGAAAGTCTGATGCTCAAACTGCTCCACTGCCAATAAAATCTCTAGATGGAGCCCCTGCTGGAACCGCTAGGCTCTGTCGAACTCGGTTACCACTAAGGTGGAAGCAAACCGACTGAGTCACAAAAACTCGACTGCATAATCGTCGACCGTCCTGTTCATCTGCTTCAGATTGGTGAACCTCGTCTGTAGATCGTGCCGAGCTACAGCAACGAAGTACTTGATCTGAAACTTGTCACTGAATACCGCCCATGGAACAGGCATCGCCAATCCAACTGCTATCATCGTCCACTAGGTGCGGGCTAGGTCCAATAACTGTAGTCGTACTATAGCTACCTTTCTCTTCCATTGGAGTCTTGGCTGCTTCTAGAATCACTTCTATATCCTGCAACCAAGCATCAGTAGCGATCGCATCCTCGCTGCCATCGAAGAATTGAGGGTTCAGGCGCTTAAAGCTGTTGGCCGCACTGTTACCTTGATGACCTCCTCTGGTCAGAGCATCTTGTACTGCCTGGTGCAAGGCATCACCTCGACGATCTTGAGACGCTAACAATGTCCTGATGAGACCCACCAAGGTACCATCATCAGGCTCTGCAGGCTTGTCACTTTCCGTTCCCTGAATACGTATTTATTTAATATTTATCACGTATTGTTCTGTATTTAAATTCTTTTAATTTTCTGCTAATTATTTTTCTGTATTTTACTTTCTACTTTTTTTTGGGTTCGGCCCGAGTTGGTTTATTTTCCGGCCTTGGATGGTTCAACATGAACCCACCTACCACCACCCCCATTTAAAACCCCAAAACCCTTTCTCTCTCTTCATTTTACTTCTTCTCATTACTCATCTTCTTCCTCATAACTCTCCCACCAACCTAGAAGAGCTAGGCAAATACAACTTGCTTCTTGATGGATCTCCATTTTTGTTGTTCCATTGTCTCTCTCACAGGATTCTTAGATACTTTAGCACTTACCATTTTTAATTTCCATGGCTTATTTTGTGTAGATCTAAACTTGTTATATTTTCAGATTCTCGGGTTTTGATCTAGCTAACCTTGTTATTCTCAAGTTTTGATGGTTCCATGTTGTAGAGAATTTCGTTCTATCCCATTTCGACCTATGGAAGTCCAGATTTGGGCTTGGAATGACGGATTTAGAGAGCTTGGAAGCAATGGCTTCCATGGTTCTATTCTCAGAAAATTCGGAGAAGAAGAACAGTCTCAGCCGCATGAAATCTTTATTTTCCAGCCGCATGAAATCTTTATTTCACAGCCGCATGAAATCTTTATTTTCCAGCCGCATGAAATCTTTATTTCTCAGCCGCATGAAATCTTTATTTTCCAGCCGCATGAAATCTTTATTTTCCAGCCGCATGAAATCTTTATTCTCAGCTGCATGAAATCTTTATTTCTCAGCTGCATGAAATCTTTATTTCCCAGTCGCATGAAATCTTTATTTCTCAACCGTATGAAATCTTTATTCTCAGCCGCATAAAATTTTTATTTCTCAGCCGCATGAAATCTTTATTTTCAGCCGCATGAAATCTTTATTTTTCAGCCGCATGAAATCTTTATTTTCCAGCCGCATGAAATCTTTATTTATTTTCCATCCGCATAAGATTTTATTTTCCAGTAGATAGGTATCCATCTATAGCCCATAATGCCTTTTTGGCTGGTTCTTGTCCCGAATTGACATTGATTGTTATCTTGACTAATAAATTGATCATGTGTTCCTAGTTGGAACTAAGAGACTGGCTAGTCGTCTTATTGAATTGAATGAATGAGACACGTTCATATTAATTATGAACTTGTAATCGATTGGCCGATCCCGAATATTGGCATACAGACATATGCAGGCTTCAATTTATTTATTTTTTTCTACAAAAGCAGCATGTGTACTTTATTGTCAAAACATGATTTATTCCATGGTTAGTTTTAATTGTTGCATTACGCTATGTAAGACCTACAACCTAACCGCACAGGTATCGTTGTAGAGCTGGGCATATCGTACTTTGTACGAAAGTACTCATTCTGAATGACCATGATCCACGGCATGGGATTTCACTTAACATAGAGGCTACTAAGTTAAATAAAATAATGATTGCATGGAGAGAATGGACTCCCGAGTTCTTACATGGCAGCCCTCTTTGGGACTATTAGTGCCCGACAGGCCGGCTGGTTCCCACAGATACTGCAAATCTGTCACACGGGCAGGGAGCGGTATCTGCTTATATTATTTATTGTATATTGATGACGGACGTCCCGCTGGGACTCGTCTAATTCAAGATTGGCGCAATTAATTGACTATGTAGACTACCCTTGCTTGCACATAGTAAGAACTGAGGAATCCTTTATCGCATAATTCCAAGATAACTTGGAACCCACAATAGCAAGCCGTAGTAGTTGCATGGCCATTTAAATTGATTTAGTTGTGTACTGTACCTACTTTGTTGACTAACTGAGATGATCAGAGTGTCAAGACATGACGGGCCAACTTTTGTCCTTGTTTGGTTGGGAGGTTGGTTCGAAGTGTCGTGATGTTATGTGAATCCCAGTAGCAAGCAGAGACCTATTATTATATTCTCTCAGTTACTGGTTTAAATTCCTCATATCGTGTTTCCTTGCGGTACTTGCTATTAGAGGTCTAACCTCTCTGGTTTTGCTTGGCCAGATCTAGAGCCAGTTCCCGAGGACTCAGCTTACTTCCACCTCCAAGATGGTCAATACTAGAGGGATGATCGCAGGAGGACTCGAGTGGGTTCCTTACTTTCCCGTTCATTTTGTTACTTACTTTATATTTTGCCGTTTGGCACTGACATGTTAGTCGGATTGTCTTGTACTTACTTTTACATAATTGTAATTAAGTCAGACTGCAGCTGATAACAATTGTGTATACTTTGCTACATCATCTGGCTATGTTTTGTAAAGCCAGATATCGAAAACATTTTGACTGAGCGTTTGGGACGCCTTACTGCTTTATCTTATATGTTCTCTATTTCTGTTTCTTATTTGAATGATTGAGACAATAGATGTGAAGTGACCATAGTAAGACTTTCATGTAGTATGCACCCCCTCGTCTTTTAGACAGCATTGACCGTATTATACGGTATTCATCTACCCGTAATACGTAGCTGGCTGAGTCATTCCCCCGCTCTCCAGTATTCTGGTTCTGGGGCGTGACAAGGTTTTAGTGGTGGCCCATGCAGGTCTGATTTCAGACTTGTGGGATGTTTTTATTTATAGGATATCTCAATCACACATGTTCTCCCTTGATCTCATGATTCGTTACTCTCGACTCTAGCTTGACATTCCAGTATCCTTTGACTTTATTGATCTTTCCTGTCCGATCGTTTGATTGTTCTTTTGTCCCTTTTCTTAGGGGCACTTCGTCCGCATCTGCTAGGACTGGACAACAACAACAAGGGCAACACGGACAACCTGACCATGTTGGTCAGCAACGAGGGCCGGTACTAACTCAAGAGACTATCCAAGAAGAAGTAATAGTGGAAGCAGCAGCTGGATCACAGTATCCGGAGGTTCCACCACCACCAACAGTTCTACCTACCCCTGTGGAAGTGGACACACCAGCCCTTCTGGAGATCATGAGAGGGATGATGGCCACTCAGCAACATCAGATGTTAGCCCAGCAACGCATGCACGCTCAGTTGTAAGAGCAGAATGTACTACTCAACCAAGGGTTGCAGACGGCATTAGAAAGAGGGACAAGGACAGATTCAGGAGCGTCAGCCAGGTTTTGCAAGTACAACCCCCGCCATTTCGAAGGCACGGAGGATGCCATCTCAGCAGATGCATGGCTTAAGGATATTGAGACTATTTTGACAGCAGCTAAGGTGCCGACAGAAGAACGTGTGGATCTAGTAAAGTTGTTACTTCAGGATCTCGTACGTGATTGGTGGGAATCAGAGAAGGTAGGCATCAGACGTCCTGTGGCTTGGGACGATTTTACAGCAAGATTCAAGACTAAGTACTATGGAGTTGTGGTGCAGTTCGAGCTACAACAGAAATTTATCAACCTCAAGCAGGCCGGCAAGACGGTAGATGCTTATGCAGCGGAGTTCTGCATATTGAGTAGGTTCGCCCCGGAGATGGTAGCAACAGAGAGCCAGAGGGCTATGAGGTTCCAGCAAGGGTTTCATCTTGAGCTCTTGCAATTGATAGAGGGGCACAATTACCAAACTTTTGATGAAGTATTGACGGCAACCCGAAGGCATGAGATCACCATTCAAAGGATCACGGCAAGGACTGGAGGTCAGAAGAGATCCCACAGTCAGATTAAAGGAGGAGGGGGAGCAGCGCCCCGAACAATAGCACCATCCCTTGGCATTCGCATTCACGATGTGGCAATGCGAGGGCCAGCACCACCACCAAGACAACAGCAACAGCAGCAGAGGAAGAACCAGCAACCCTCAGTGGGCTACACTTATTGTGGAAAGGTAGGGCACACTAGAGATGTGTGTCGGATATTGAACGGACAGTGTTTGATATGTGGAAATCTAGATCATCGGGTTACCACCTGTCCTATGAATTCGAGGTCAGGAGGACCAGTACAACAATTTCTTGCTCTGCCAGCACCAGGGGCAGGACAGTATCGAGGACTAGCGGTAGCAGTGAGACCGTTGGCACAGCACCCGTTCATGACACAGGCTCAGATGTTTCGGCAGCAGGGACCGCCGATGCAGCAACACCAGCATAGACCACCCCAGCATCGTCAAGGCAGGGGCCAGCAGCAACACCAAGCCAGGCCACAGCATGGGAACCAACAAGGAGGTCGAGGGCAGGCATTCACTCTGTCCTTGGAAGAGGCATTGGCATCGGGAGATGTTGTGGCAGGTAACATTCTCGTCGCCTCATATCCCGTAATAGCATTGTTTGATTCGGGAGCATCGCACTCATTTATATCTGCACAATTTACAACACGGCTAGGAATAGAATTCGAGGCATTGCCAGGGAGGTTAAATATACTCACTGGTAATGGGCTCGTAGGAGTTAGTAGAGTTATTCTAGCATGTAGCGTTGTAGTTTGCGGGCATTCCTTATCCGCCCGGTTGATAGAATTTCCTGTTGGAAATTTCGACGTTATCTTAGGCATGGACTGGCTGAAAGACAGTCATACGACAATAGATTATCGTAGAGGGAGTGTATCTTTTGATATTCCAGGCATGAAGCGGTTCACCTTAGTCAGATCAGTGGCAACTCAACAAGAGCAGGGAGTAGTGACGGCAATGGAAGAAGTTCAAGTTCCGAAGGTAGTTGAAGAGTTTCTGGACATATTTCCCGAAGAACTTCCAGGTCTACCACCGGTTAGGGATATTGAGTTCAGCATAGAATTGGCACCTGAAACTAAATCGATATCAGATCGAGTTTACAGAATAGCGGATTCAGAGCAGGCCAATGTATATCAGCACATAGAGGAACTGAAGGAGAAGAAGTTCATCCAAGCTAGCGTATCACCGTGGGCAGCACCAGTGGTACTTGTGGAGAAGAAGGATGGATCATCCAGATTGTGCATTGACTACAGGAAGCTTAACGCGGCAACAGTAAAGAACAAGTACCCATTACCCAGGATTGACGACTTGTTTGATCAGTTGAGCAGGGCTAGAGTTTTCTCCAAGATAGATCTTCGTTCAGGGTATCATCAAGTAAGGGTTTGAAAGGAGAATATTCCCAAGACAGCATTCAGGTCGAAGTATGGGCATTATGAATTCTTGGTAATGTCGTTTGGTTTGACCAATGCTCCAGCAATATTCATGGATTTGATGAACCGCATCTTTATGCCGTACTTAGATCAGTTTGTCGTGGTGTTTCTCGACAACATTGTTGTATACTCTGCTAGTGAAGAGAAGCATGAAGACCACCTCAGGAAAGTGTTACAGGTTCTGAGAGAGAACCAATTGTATGCCAAGCTCAGCAAGTGTGAGTTTTGGTCGAACTATATTTCATTTTTGGGGCACATCGTATCAGGAGCTGGAGTGGCAGTGGATCCCAAGAAGGTAGAAGCAGTAGAGAGTTGGCCAGTACCCAAGACCGTAGCTGATGTGCGGAGTTTCTTGGGATTGACAGGATATTACAGAAGGTTCGTATCAGACTTTGCAAGGCTTTCAGCACCCATGACCCGCTTGACACGGAAGGATGTACCATTCATCTGGTCGGCAGAATGCCAGACATCATTTGAGAATCTGAAGCAGAAGTTGATATCAGTACCTATTCTTACATTGCCAGTTGGACCCGAAGGTTTTACTGTATATTGTGATGCGTCAGGTAAAGGACTTGGATGTGTCCTCATGCAACATGGAAAGGTAATAGCGTAAGAATCTAGGCAACTTCGAGACCACGAGAAGAATTACCCAACTCATGACTTGGAGTTGGCGACAGTAGTATTTGCTTTGAAGCTATGGAGGCATTACTTATATGGTGATCGAGTGGACATGTACACAGACAACAAAAGTCTGAAGTACATCTTTACTCAGAAGGAGCTGAACATGAGGCAGAGAAGATGGTTAGAGCTGATCAAGGATTATGACGTGGAGCTTCAGTATCATCCAGGCAAGGCTAATGTGGTAGTAGACGCTCTCAGCAGGAGAGGTAGTGCATTTATGTTGACAACACAGAAGCATATCTTAGAAGACCTTCAGGAGATGGGCATCGAAGTTATACTTCCTAGTGATGTAGGAGTTCTAACAAGTCTACAAGTTCAATCCGACTTGGTAGACAGGATCAAGGCAGCTCAGGCACAGGACCCAAGGATTCAGAAGCTTAGGGCAGAATGTGAGTCAGGACTCAGGAAGGAGATAAAAATTCACGAAGATGGTACGCTTAGGTTTGGATCGCGTCTATGTGTGCTTAGTGGAGATATCAGACAGGAGGTTATGACAGAAGTTCACAGTTTCCAGTATTCTGTACACCCTAGAGGGACCAAGATGTACCAAGATATCAAGCAACACTTCTGGTGGAACGGAATGAAGAGGGAGATAGCTAGATTCGTTTCCCATTGCTTGGTATGTCAGCAAGTGAAGGCAGAACAGTAGAGGCCAGCTGGGTTATTGCAACCGCTTCCTATCCCGAAATGGAAGTGGAAACACATCACAATGGACTTTGTGATCGGTTTACCGAGATCACCAAGTGGTAAAGACGCTATTTGGGTGATAGTAGATCGGCTTACAAAGGTGGCACACTTTCTTTCTTTCAGAGTAGGGCAATCTAAAGAAAAGTTGGCAGAGTTGTATATGCAACAGATAGTCAGACAGCATGGAGTCCCTGTCAGTATTATGTCAGACCGAGATACCCGCTTTACATCACATTTTTAGAAGAGCTTACATCATAGTCTGGGTACCAAGTTAAGATTTAGCACGGCTTACCATTCTCAGACAGACGGGCAATCAGAAAGAACAATTCAGACTTTAGAGGATATGTTGCGAGCATGTACTCTGGATTTTGGAGGGTCTTGGGAGAGCCACCTGCACTTAGTCGAGTTCTCATACAACAACAGTTATCAAGCCAGTATCCAGATGGCACCATTTGAAACACTATATGGTAAGAAGTGTAGGTCGCCACTAGCATGGGATGATATCGGGGAGAGGAAGATGCTAGGCCCAAAAATGATTGTCCAGACCGTTGAAGTGGTTAAGGAAATTATAGAGCGACTTCGAGTTGCACAGGATCGGCATCATCATTGGGCGGACCAGCATCGTAGGCCGCTAGAGTTTTCTGTTGGGGACTACGTGTTCTTGGGGATCTCACCTACCCGTGGGGTCATTAGGTTTGGCGTTCGCGGGAAGTTAAGTCTGCAGTACGTGGGCCCTTTTGTTATCCTTGATAGGATTGGTGATGTTGCTTATCGATTATCCCTTCCACCTTCGTTACGAGAGGTACATGACGTATTTCATGTATCTTAGTTGCGAAGGTATATATCGGACACAAGCCATATCCTTGATCATTCTGAGCTGGTTGTTGGTACCAACCTGTCTTACGAGGAGCATCCTGTGTCCATCTTGGACCGAAGAGAGAAGATACTCAAGAACCGAACAATTAACCTTGTCCGGGTTGCTTGGGGTCATCACTCTTTAGGGAAGTCAACGTGGGAACGTGAGTATGACATCCGATCACGGTATCCGCACCTGTTTGACTTACAAGGTATATTTATTTCTGTATACCTTGATTGTCTTAACTTCTCATGCTTGTCACCTTATGAGTAGAATTGCTTGGTGTCGTCGATAGTTAAACATAGATATGTTACTTGCTATTGGCATTGTAGAATGATTGCTTACTCAATTGCTTATGCTTAGATTAGTTTAGCTTTGATGTTCTCATCCTGCTTGGATTTGAAATTTCGAGGACGGAATTTTTCTATGGAGGGTAGAGATGTCACTTTCCGTTCCCTGAATACGTATTTATTTAATACTTATCACGTATTATTCTGTATTTAAATTCCTTTAATTTTTTGCTAATTATTTTTCTGTATTTTACTTTCTGTTTTGCTTTTGGGTTCGGCCCGAGTTGGTTTATTTTTCGACCTTGGATGGTTCAACATGAACCCACCTACCACCACCCCCATTTAAAACCCCAAAACCCTTTCTCTCTCTTCATTTTACTTCTTCTCATTACTCATCTTCTTTCTCATAACTCTCCCACCAACCTAGGAGAGCTAGGCAAGTACAACTTGCTTCTTGATGGATCTCCATTTTTGTTGTTCTATTGTCTCTCTCACAGGATTCTTAGATACTTTAGCACTTACCATTTTTAATTTCCATGGCTTATTTTGTGTAGATCTAACCTTGTTGTATTTTTGGATTCTCGAGTTTTGATCTAGCTAACCTTGTTATTCTCAAGTTTTGATGGTTCCATGTTGTAGAGAATTTTGTTCTACCCCATTTCGACCTATAGAAGTCCAAATTTGGGCTTGGAATGACGGATTTAGAGAGCTTGGAAGCAATGGCTTCCATGGTTCTATTCTCAGAAAATTCGGAGAAGAAGAACATTCTCAGCCGCATGAAATATTTATTTCTCAGCCGCATGAAATCTTTATTTCTCAGCCGCATGAAATCTTTATTTCCTAGCCGCATGAAATCTTTATTTCTCAGCCGCATGAAATCTTTATTTCTCAGCCGCATGAAATCTTTATTTACCAGCCGCATAATATTTTCCAGCCGCATGAAATCTTTATTTTCCAGCCGCATGAAATCTTTATTTCCCAGCCGCATGAAATCTTTATTTTCCAGCCGCATGAAATCTTTATTTTTCAGCCACATGAAATCTTTATTTGCAGCCGCATAAAATCTTTATTTCCCAGCCGCATGAAATCTTTATTTCCCAGCTGCATGAAATATTTATTTCTCAGCCGCATGAAATCTTTATTTCTCAGCCGCATGAAATCTTTATTTCCCAGCCGCATGAAATCTTTATTTATTTCCCATCCGTATAAGATTTTATTTCCCAGTAGATAGGTATCCACCTATAGCCCATAATGCCTTTTTGGCTGGTTCTTGTCCCAAATTGACATTGATTGTTATCTTGACTAATAAATTGATCATGCGTTCCTAGTTGGAACTAAGAGACTGGCTAGTCGTCTTATTGAATTGAATGAATGAGATACGTCCATATTAATTATGAACTATTGTAATCGATTGGCCGATCCCGAATATTGGCATACAGACATATGTAGGGTTCAATTTATTTATTTTTTTCTACAAAAGCAGCATGTGTACTTTATGGTCAAGGCATGATTTATTCCGTGGTTAGTTTTAATTGTTGTATTACGCTATGTAAGACCTACAACCTAACCGCACAGGTATCGTTGTAGAGTTGGGCATATCGTACTTTGTACGGAAGTACTCATTCTGAATAACCATGATCCACGGCATGGGATTTCACTTAACATAGAGGCTACTAAGTTAAATAAAATAATGATTGCATGGAGAGAATGGATTCTCGAGTTCTTACATGGCAGCCCTCTTTGGGACTATTAGTGCCCGACAGGCCGGCTGGTTCCCACAGATACTGCAAATCTGTCACACAGGCAGGGAGCGGTATCTGCTTATATTATTTATTGTATATTGATGACGGACGTCCCGCTGGGACTCGTCTAATTCATGATTGGCGCAATTGATTGACTGGGTAGACTAGCCTTGCTTGCACATAGTAAGAACTGAGGAATCCTTTATCGCATAATTCCAAGAAAATTTGGAACCCACAATAGTAAGCCGTAGTAGTTGCATAGCCGTTTAAATTGATTTGGTTGTGTACTGTACCTACTCTGTTGACTAACTGAGATGATCAGAGTGTCAAGACATGACAGACCAACTTCTGTCCTTGTTTGGTTGGAAGGTTGGTTCGAAGTGTCGTGATGTTATGTGAATCCCAATAGCAAGCAGAGACCTATTATTATATTCTCTCAGTTACTGGTTTAAATTTCTCATATCGTGCTTCCTTGCGGTACTTGCTATTAGAGGTCTAACCTCTCTGGTTTTGTATGGCCAGATCTAGAGCCAGTTCCCGAGGACTCAGCTTACTTCCACCTCCAAGATGGTCAATACTAGAGGGATGATCGCAGGAGGACTCGAGTGGGTTCCTTACTTCCCCGCTCGTTTTGTTACTTACTTTATATTTTGCCGTTTGGCACCGACATGTTAGTCGGATTGTCTTGTACTTACTTTCACATAATTGTAATTAAGTCAGACTGCAGCTGATAACAATTGTGTATACTTTGCTACATCATCTGGCTATGTTTTGTAAAGCCAAATATCGAGAACATTTTGACTGAGCGTTTGGGATGCCTTACTGCTTTATCTTACATGTTCTCTATTTCTGTTTCTTATTTGAATAATTGAGACAATAGATGTGAAGTGACCATAGTGAGACTTTCATGTAGTATGCACCCCCTCGTCTTTTAGACAGCATTGATCGTATTATACGGTATTCATCTACCCGTAATACGTAGCTGGCTGAGTCATTCTCCCGCTCTCCAGTATTCTGGTTCTGGGGCGTGACAAGGCTGGACTGGCTGAACTGGGGGCTCTGGATCCCCGGAATGCATGACTCAGAAGGCTGTTCCAGAGTGCTGGGCTTGATCTCCAGGTTGCTGCTGGTCCATGGGAGGTGCTCTGCCTTGCCGATCGGTAGGACCAGGAACAATGCCGCTGAAGAAGACGACATAGGGAACAATAAGGAAGGACCAGGATAGACCAAAAATACAAGCATGTGATCAGGTCAAGAATTCAGGGATTTAGAGGGTTCAAGCAAAGATCAAGGGCGAGTACTGATTGAGACATCTATTCGGTAAACTCTCACATATCTTGATTTACTAGACCTGCATGGGCCACCACTTAAATCATGTAACGCCCCAGTTCCAGAATACTGGAGAGCGGGGGCGAACATAGCCATCTACGTATATTGAAGTGCAACCCACCTCGCCATACGGTCACGGCTATCTAGATATACGAGGGTTTAACTACAAGCCATCAGTCTCTTATAGTCATGAACAAGCCTATTGTCTCAATCTCAAGCAAGCAATAACAGTTACAAGATGTTAGAGCATCAAATATACAATAGTAAGGCGTCCCATACATTACATATTTGGATGATCATGAAGCTAGTCATACAAAATGTCAAGACTAGCAAGAGTTTCAGTCATACATGATCAACCCTAGAATTTGTCAATCATGTTACCGTCCGTAGGCAGACAAAAAATATAAGTATTCAACACGAGCTAACACTTGCTCGACGGCTAAACGTCTCAAAAGAATAATTTACAATAGAGTGGAAGAGCAAAATAAATCCACTCGTTGCCAGGGTTTCTTCTAGTGTTCACCATCTGGCTGGAAAGCAGGTAGATCCTCTGGAGCTGCTCCGGTATCTGGCCATACAAAACCAGCTGGGTCAGATCCCAGAAAGAGCAAGTGCCACAAAGGAGGCTTCACTTAGGAACTAAAACCAGCACATCATACATGAATATTCAAGATAGTTATAAAAGAATCTGATAATAACAGGGACAACAACAGTGAATTGAGTACGAAAAAACTATTCAAGTAGCCAGATCACAACCCTTAAACCAAACAAGAATCGGGGTTATAACCCTTCACCTGAATAGAAATCCGTCTCAAATACTGGTTGGTAAAGTAAAATATGACGAGCATGAAGTAGGGTGCAATAAGACAATAAACGAAGAGAGGACACAGAACTGCTCCGGGAGCCAGATTACAACCCTTAAACCAAACAAGGACCGGGGTTGTAACCCTTCGCCTGAACAGAACTTGTCCCCTGATCATTTTTGTTAAGGTAAGCATAAATAATCATGTTATTGAAGTAATCCAGGTACCGGGACAAGACAAGACTTAGACTCCATCCGTCATACACGGCCAAGCAAATAAGTACGGCTTGATACTTTAACTAACTAGGGTTATCACAGGCCTAGTTACTAGCAAGATACAATGAGATTATTCCAACAGCCAAAAGCCTCGTAGACCATCCAGGTTATCCAGACGCAATTAGGAGATTGAATTCATGTGGGTATATCATCCAAGAAATGCATGTACCCTTAAGTAGCTTGGTGGGTGTAACACATGACAGTGTGCTGGAAATATGCCCTACACGACGGCATGCTACAAATCCCATGATGGGGCACCCATATAATGGGATTGCCTGTAGCTGAAAAATCTCTCCATGACTACTGGATTTTCTAGTTGTGAGCCTTAGTCAATTTCAGTAGGTACCCCTGACCGTGGTACTCAGGGATCCATGTCCTAGACATGATGCAAGACGAGACTGGTAGCTTATACAAACACATTCAAGAACAATCACCCACGGTGTCAAGACAAGTCATTTATCAATATGTCAAGATGGCTGTCGCAACAGCATTCAAGATTACATGTTAGATTTACTTATCAAGATTACTTATCATGTCAAGAGTGCGTCACGACGGACCACCATTAAGAATTATCATGCCAAATTACTTGTCAAGAGTGCACCACGACGGGCCACTATCATGTCATGTCAGGTTTATTTGTCAAGAGTGCACCACGATGGGCCACTATCGAGAATTATTATGCCAAGTTACTTGTCAAGAGTGCACCGCGACGAGTCACTATCGTGTTCATGAACATGTACATAATTAACATAGTGTAAACATTCTATCAAGAGACTCAAGTTACACAAGGGTCGAAAGACATAAGCATAATGGAACAATCCAATCATAAGAATAATAATAATGATAATAAAGACAAAAGCTATGCAAAGAGCCATGCGGCTCGAGAATTGACAAGAGCCATACGGCCAGAGGGTACAGGGCTACGCGGCTGAGGGAACAGGCTCATGCGACAATGGGGGAAACGGGTATATGCGGCAGAGGAGGATCAAGCTCATGCGGCTCGGGGAGAAGAGCGCATGCGGCCAGAGGGATGCGGGCTCATACAGCTGGGAAGGAAAGGGGCTTATGCGGCTCAGGAAAGAACATGCATATGCGGCTGAAGGAAAACAAGCATATGCGGCAAACACTGCCAAGTGCTATGCGGCTCGAGGAGAACCGGGACATGCGGCGATGGGAACAGTGACATGCGGCCAACAGAGAAAAATAGGGGCATGCGGCTCCGGAGGGGGAGCTCATGTGGCTCGAGTTTACCGAAGCCATGCGGCTAAGGAAAAGAGGGGCTCATGCGGCAATGGGAAGAAGAGCCATGCGGCTGAAGGCCTATGCGCCCAAGGAAAAGCTCATGCATATACGGCTGAAGGCCATGCGGCAATGCGCCATGCGGCCAAGACTGCCATGCGGCCAGAGGAAACTTGCTGCATGAAAAGTCATACGGTCAAGCACTGTCCTTCTTCCCCGTTTGTCCGAGAAGAAGAACCATGAAATCCATGGCTTCCAAGCTCCATTAAACCTTCATCCAAGGTTTGAATTTGGACTTCTATAGGTCAAAATGGGGCAGAAGGAAATTTTCTACAACATGAAACTATCAAAACTTGATAATAACGAAGTTAAATAGATCAAAACCCAAGAAATCTGAAAATACAACAAGCCTAGATCTACAAGAAATGAACCATGGAAATTAAAATACTGAGTACTAAAGTGTCTTAGAATCTCGTGGAGAAGACAATGGAACAATAAAAACTGAGTTCCTCCATGAAGCAAGCTGCACTTGCCTAAGCCTCTCTCTCTCTGGTAGGTGGAGAGTGTTAATGGAGGAAGAAGAAGAATTAGTAAAGAAGTAAGTGAGGAAAGAGAAAGGTGGCGGCTAATAAAGGAAAAGAGTGGGGGTAGGTGGGGTTGGTCCACATGCAACAAAACCGAACCAAGCAATGAAATGCCAAAATAAACCATACAATGGGACATAACAATGAGTCAAATTACGTACACGTATTCCAAAATACGTAATACGAACTACGGGCATTACAACTCTACCCACCTTAAAAGTATTCTGTCTTCGGAATTTAATTAAGAGGCTAGAGAGGCAAGGACAAGCTATAATAAGCAATCAATCAAGCAAGCAATCATACAAGTAAGGAAGTCGAAGGCAGAAGAAAAAGAAAGACATCCTGCTAGAAACCTCTCTGCCGGTTCTGAATCTGAGCCGGGGTCTGGGCATACTGCTACGGAAATGCTTGGGCCTGAGGCGGAAATGACCTCGGAGGTTGGTACTGCTGCTGTTGCACTGGTGCTAGTCCCCTTACCGAGGGACTAATCTGGGCCGATGATGAACTGGCCCTATTCGGACAGGACCCTATTTTGTGATCTGGTATCCCACAAGCCAAGCACAATCCATGTGCTCTGCGACACTCCGAAACAACGTGTCCTGGCTTCCCATAATGAGTGCAGCCCATTGCGGAAGACTGCTTCTGCTGCTGCTGGGGATACGCCGGGGTCGAATGCTGAATCGACGTCACTGAGGCTGCCCGTCTCGGAGTTCCAATTGTCAAAGCCCTAGCTGCCGGGGCTGGTGCTGAAGACTGGTTCATTTACTGTGGGATCGCCTGTCATGTCCATGATCCTCTGTAAGGTATACTCATGCCTCCTAGCTGCTTTCAACACTGCATCGAAAGTCTGATGCTCAAACTGCTCTACTGCCAATAAAATCTCTAGATGGAGTCCCTGCTGGAACCGCTGGGCTCTGTCGAACACGGTTGCCACCAAGGTGGGAGCAAACCGACTGAGTCTTGAAAACTTGGTCGCATAACCGTCGACCGTCCTGCCTATCTGCTTCAGATTGGTGAGCCTCGTCTGTAGAACGTGCCAAGCTACAGCATCGAAGTACTTGATCTGAAACTTGTCACTGAATACCGCCTATGGAACAGGCGTCGCCAACCCAACTGCTATTATCGTCCACTAGGTGCGGGCTAGGTCCAATAACTGTAGGCGCACTACAGCCACCTTTCTCTTCTTCTGGAGTCTTGGCTGCTTCTAGAATCACTTCTATATCCTGCAACCAAGCATCAGCAACGATCGCATCCTCGCTGCCATCGAATAATAGAGGATTCAGACGCTTGAAGCTGTTGGCCGCACTGTTACCTTGATGACCTCCTCTGGTCAGAGCATCTTGTACTGACTGGTGCAAGGCATCACCTCGACGATCTTGAGACGCTAACAATGTCCTGATGAGACCCACCAAGGTACCATCATCAGGATCTGTAGGCTGGACTGGCTGAACTGGGAGCTCTGGATCCCTGGAATGCATGACTCGGGAGGCTGCTCTAGAGTGCTGGGCTTGATCTCCAGGTTGCTGCTGGTCCACGAGAGGTGCTCCGCCTTGCCGATCGGTAGGACCAGGAACAATGCCGCTGAAGAAGATGACATAGAGAATAATATGGAAGGACCATGATAGACCAAAGATACAAGCATGTGATCAGGTCAAGAATTCAGGGATTTAGAGGGTTCGAGCAGAGATCAAGGGCGAGTATTGATTGAGACATCTATTCGGTAAACACTCACATATCTTGATTTACAAGACCTGTATGGGCCACCACTTAAACCATGTAACGCCCCAGTTCCAGAATACTCGAGAGCGGGGACGAACATAGCCAGCTACATATATTTATGTGCAACCCACCTCGCCATACGGTCACGGCTGTCTAGATATATGAGCGTTTAACTATAAACCATCAGTCTCTTATGGTCATGAACAAGCCTATTGTCTCAATCTCAAGCAAGCAATAACAGTTACAAGATGTTAGAGCATCAAATATACAATAGTAAGGCGTCCCGTACATTATATATTTGGATGATCATGAAGCTAGTCATATAAAATACCAAGACTAGTAAGAGTTTCAGTCATACATGATCAACCCTAGGATTTGTCAATCATGTTATCGCCCGTAGGCAGACAAGAAATATAAGTATTCAACACGAACTAACACTTGCTCGGCGGCAAAACGCCTCAAAAGAATAATTTACAATAGAGTGGAAGAGCAAAATAAACCCACTCGTTGCCAGGGTTTCTTCTAGTGTTCACCATCTGGCTGGAAAGTAGGTAGATCCTCTGGAGCTGCTCCGGTATCTGGCCATACAAAACCAGCTGGGTCAGATCCCAGAAAGAGCAAGTACCACAAATGAGACTTCACTTAGGAACTAAAACCAGTACATCATACATGAATATTAAAGATTGTTATAAAAGAATCTGATAATAACAGGGACAACAACAGTAAATTGAGTACGAGAAATTTATTCAAGTAGCCAGGTAACAACCCTTAAACCAAACAAGAACCGGGGTTGTAACCCTTCACCTGAATAGAAACCCGTCTCAAATATTGGTTAGTAAAGTAAAACATGACGAGCATGAAGTAGGGTGCAATAAGATAATACACGAAGAGCGGACACAGAACTGCTCTAGAAGCCAGGTTACAACCCTTAAACCAAACAAGGACCGGGGTTGTAACCCTTCGCCTGAACAAAACTTGTCCCCTGATCATTATTGTTAAGGTAAGCATAAATAATTATGTTATTGAAGTAATCCAGGTACCGGAACAAGACAAGACTTAGACTCCATCCGTCATTCACGGCAAAGCAAATAAGTGCGGCTTGATACTTTAACTAACTAGGGTTATCACAGGCCTAGTTACTAGCAAGATGCAATAAGATTATTCCAACAGCCACAAGCCCTGCAGACCATCCAGTTTATCCAGACGTAATTAGGAGATTGAATTCATGTGGGTACATCATCCAAGAAACGCATGTACCCTTAAGTAGCTTGGTGGGTGCAACACATGACAGTGTGTTGGAAATGTGCCCTACTCGACAGCAGGCTACAAATCCCATGATGGGATGCCCAGATAACGGGATTGCCTGTAGCTGAGAAATCTCTCCATGACCACTGGATTTTCTAGTTGTTAGCCTTAGTCAATTTTAGTAGGTACCCCTGACCGTGGTACTCAGGGATCCATGTCCTAGACATGATGCAAGACGAGACTGGTAGCTTATACAAACACATTCAAGAACAATCACCCACGGTATCAAGACAAGTCATTTATCAATATGTCAAGATGGCTGTCGCAACAGCATTCAAGATTACATGTTAGATTTACTTATCAAGATTACTTATCATGTCAAGAGTGCGTCACGATGGACCACCATCAAGAATTATCATGCCAAATTACTTGTCAAGAGTGCACCACGATGGGCCACTATCATGTCATGTTAGGTTTACTTGTCAAGAGTGTGCCACGATGGGCCACTATCGAGAATTATTATGCCAAGTTACTTTTCAAGAGTGCACCGCGACGGGTCACTATCGTGTTCATGAACATGTACATAATTAACATAGTACAAGCATTCTATCAAGAGACCCAAGTTATATAGGGGTTGAGAGACATAAGCATAATGGAACAATCCAATCATAAGAATAATAATAATGATAATAAAGACAAAAGCTATGCAAAGAGCCATACGGCTCGAAAATTGACAAGAGCCATGCGGCCAGAGGGTACAGGGCTACGCGGCTGAGGGAACAGGCTCATGCGGCTCTAGGAACACAGGCTCATGTGGCAATAGGAGAAACGAGTATATGCGACAGAGGAGGATCAAGATCATGCGGCTCAGGAAGAAGAGCGCATGCGGCCAGAGGGATGCGGGCTCATGCGGCTGGGAAGAAAAGGGGCTTATGCGGCTCAGAAAAGAACAAGCATATGGAAATTTCCTAGGTCTCAGAAAAGAACAAGCATAAGGAAATTTCCACGGTCTGAATCCGGACTTTCATAGGTCAAAATGGGGCAGAAGAAAATTTCCTACAACATGGGACTATCAAAACTTGATAATAACGAAGTTAAATATATCAAAACCCAAGAAATCCAAAAATGCAACAAGCCTAGATCTACAAAAAATGAACCATGGAAATTAAAATACTGAGTACTAAAGTGTCTTAGAATCTTGCGAAGAAGACAATGGAACAATAAAAACTGAGTTCCTCAATAAAGCAAGCTGCACTTGCCTAAGCCTCTCTCTCTGGTAGGTGGAGAGTGTTAATGGAGGAAGAAGAAGAATTAATGAAAAAGTAAGTGAAGAGAGAGAAGGGTGGCGGCTAATAAAGGAAAAGAGTGGGGGTAGGTGGGGTTGGTCCACATGCAACAAAACCGAACCAACCTGAACCAAGCAATGAAATACCAAAATAAACCTTGCAATGAGACATGACAATGAGTCAAATTACGTACACGTATTCCAAAATACGTAATATGAACTACGGGCATTACACTGATAATCATAAAAACTTAAAAAAAATCATCAACCTCGCATACAAAAATTACATTTTTTGGAATAATGGATATGCTTCTCTCGGTCCCTAGTTTGATCAATATTTTACTAGTTTTGATCGCAAGTGATAATTATTGAGTATAACTACTTTTAATAGATGGAAAAAAGGAGAGAAAGAGGACTAAGGGGCCGTTTGGATCATGGAGAGTGGGATAAAAGTGGCACTTTCACATGAAAGTGGTCGCCAAATTTACCACTTGCAGCGTTTGGTTTGCCGCAGCAACCGAATGATAAGTGTCAAATCGCAGTAGGTGGATAGTAACTCTCATTTGGTTTTTTTGAACCATCAGTTGCAGCCCAAAAATGGGGGAAGTGAGCTGCAACTGCTCTTTGTGTGTGTCCGGCCACATAAGTCATGAGGCCACGACGAGACACGCAGTCACGACGAGCCATGCGACCACGTCGAGCATACCGAGCTCAGCCACGATGAGGCACGCTCGGCCACAACGAGTCTAGTATAGATAACGTACCCACTACTTTGTGAATGAAAGATGTGTGGTCCTGAATGTTCATTTAGCATATCGTGAGCCTTGGTTGTGTGATTGTAGGTCTCTTGGACGACGTGATTGAGACAGCAGGGACCAGAGCACTATTAATTTGTGCATTGCGGGATTGAAGGCAAGTATAACTTGCCTTGCATTACTATTTGACATATGCATCGTTATACTCTTGTTAGCGTAGACTTGGTTAGTAGAGACCAGGAATTATCTCGGGCGTAGTCGATGATGGCATCGACACTTAGGTTTACCCACTTGACCTAGCAGTAGGCGATGTGCCCTTAGTTGCGGAGTTGTTGTTACAACTCCCTTGACCATGACACGTGTTTCAACACGGCACTGAGTGAGAAAAAATTATGGCACGCGCTGTCGCTATCGAATGGCCATCAGTGCGCGTGGCTCGTGTGATGGCACATATAGGGTAGTGATGGTTCTAGATAGCTGACTCTTCATAGAGAGCAGATGTTTGGGTCGTGGATGCGACTTGTATATCACTGGACGGGAAAGACAACCAATAGGCGTATGGGTTAGACTGTTACAGTATTTTAGCCTCAGTGATACCCGATTATGGGCATGGATACCCGGTTATATGCCATACACTCACTAGGGGATACATCCGGCAGCGGCCACTAGCTGCGCGCTAGGTACGGTCGGGAGGTATACTAGTGTTTGTATGTTTATATCGGCTCGTGATCCGACGTTGGCTCGTGCTCCGATGCCATTCCCTTATCTACCCACCCGTACGTTCCGAAGTTGTCTTCATATGCATTCACGTAGACTGGTTAGCACATCCCTTATGTTTATATCAGTTTTTACTTTATGGCATGTTCCTATTTGTATCTTGCTATGTCCTCTGAGTACCAGGTTCATTTTTAGATCCCGACGAGCACCTATACTCGACGATCTACGGTACCGGAGCTGAGGCAGGAGACTGTGCAGAGGACTACGAGGTCTACCCCGAGAAGTTCCTTTGATCTAGGGTATGCTGCTACTTTGGCTGAGAGTTTCATTACATAGTTAGCTGTTGCTCTTAGCTAGTTATATTCCATTCATGTATTTTCATTCTGATGTACCGTGGGATTGTTTCCATCAGACTTGTATTTCCTTTCAGTTGTATTTGGACATTCAGACTACTCTGCTTGTATATTCAGTACTTCCTTTTATGTTATCTGTGGATGAGATGTTAGATGATTGTCTGGGTTGGTTAGTTACTTTTACAGTGTAGTACGTCTAAGTGAGTCCATTAAATTGGACAACTCACTCTAGGTCGTATCAGCTGGCCAGGTTATGTCCTAATCCCATATATTTGGGAGTGGGACGTGACAAGTGGGTCGAAAGGAGGAGGTGGAGGAGGAGGAGGAGGAGGAGGAGAAGGAGGTAGAAGAGTGGGGAGAGAGAGAGAGAGAGAGAGAGAGAGAGAGAGAGAGAGAGTTGTAGGTAGGGGGGGGGGGGGGGGAGAGAGAGATATTTGTAACGTTGAAGTTGTTGCTTCTTCCTTATTTTTTTTTTCTAATGTGTACACGTGGCTCTTTATCATCCTCAATTAAAATAGTTAATAATTAATAACTAATTGTAATAATTAATTTAAGTATGGTAGTTTTTCACTGAATTATGGTAATTAATAATTATGGGTTACCAACATCCACTTTCAACAACCATCCAAACAACTGAATTTTTCTTTTCTTCCACTTTCAACAACCATTTAAACAACAAACTCATTTTCCTTCCAACGAAAGACACTCTATCCAAACAGATTTTAGAAAGTGTCATTTACTGTAAGTCTATTGAAACTTAACACACTGTAAGTAATATTTTTACACTTTTAAAGAGTTAAATATATCCGAACAGCCCCTAACTGCAAAAGAAGTTTTCCATGGCAGTCTCATGGAATCTAAAATCAGACTCCAATTAAATCACAGTACTGTAGTCTGTAGACAGTGATGGATGGATTCCACGTTGGGGTCAATATAATTGATACGCACTCGCTAACATACATATAGATAGATTGGGTTGTCAGTCTATTCTTCAGCATCAGTGAGCACCAATAATAACTTGAAGGGCTTCTCCAACTTCTTCTGTTGCTTTCAACTTATTCCATTTTTTGTGGAGCGCACGACAGTTCTAGAAACTTACTTCGAGAGTAACCACCACAAAACAAATGAGATCCAAATCAATTAGTCGTTATTTCAGAGGACAGACGTATAAGCAACGCTAATCAACAAGAACACACACACTCCTTTCATGAAGATAAGAGATGGGACCCAGACTAACACAGTAATTGATGTACAAGACTTGACGTTGCCGGCTTGTAAATAGGCCTGTCAATAATATCTTATTGGTCAGATATTGACATTATCTTATCCGAACCATTAACTATCGGATGTATTCGATAACTATTCGATATCTGTTTGGATATCAGTTTTGACTACCGTATCCGTTACCGATAATTTTAACGGATATCGAATAATATCCGAACCAATAAGATTACTAAATAATATATTTAAATGGGAAGAAAAAAATCAACCGGCTGATTTTGTCAAGAAACAACATATTTTCACATTGAAACGACAGATTTTGTTTAGAAACAGCAGATTTTCACATTTAAATATCAGAAGCAGCAGATTTTCACATTGAACAGCAGAGTTTGTCTTATATATGTGTAGATTTTTACATTGAAATATCATAAGCAGCAGATTTCCATGCATACATGCAATATATTTGCCCCAAAATTTTTTTCACATAAGCACATATAACTAATAGTCCAATGCATACATTGAATATATTTTAAATTTACTAAATAATTTAAATATTATTGATTTGGATATTATTGGTCCGAATATGACACTTACAGTATCCGTATCCGATATCCGATAAATATTCGATATGATATTCGTATCCGTATCCGTATCCGTATCCAAAATTTCGGATATTTTCGATTCGAATACGGATCGAATACAAATTTTCGGTCTACCATTGACATGCCTACTTGTAAACATCTTAAATGCCCTTCAAAAAATTGCATGGATATATACCAACTTCTTTTTTTAGTTTTGTTTCTACAACCAGTCATTCATACATCAACCGAGAATGTCCCAAGACTCAGAACCATACAATTACGGATATATCTGCTACTATATAATATCAAAACTAAGTTTAATCGTATTTTTTTTCCCAAAAATATTTTTTTATTATATTTACTAATTAACAAAATTAATTAAAATTAATATATAATATCTAGGTAAATACAAGAATTGTTCTTCGATATTTTTAATTATAACGGCTCCTAAATGTATTTAGTATCTTAAAAATAAGGTATTAAAAAATGGCTTTATTTAGCATCATTCATTCAATAAAAAATAAATAAATTTTAACTACAAATATCATTTAATATTTTTAATAATAAATATATACAACACACGTGCATATATGATAATGGTTCATAATACAACTCTTCTAAGAGCCGATAAAAGGACTTGGAAGCTGAGACAGCTTCATAAGCCAAAGAGTGAGCTACAATATTTGATTTTCTCGGAGCAAATGAATACAATATGCCATCAGAACTGTTCTGGATTGCTCTTTCATCCTCCTCGATATCTTGTCGTATTCTCCAATACATGTTCGACTCTTGTGTTGTACAGAATCAATACGTGCCTTACAACCGCCTTCAATGATTACATTCCTCAAATTCTCCTTCTTGCAGTAATCCAACGCCAGAGCTAAACCTTCAGCTTCTAGGGGGCTTCCACCCTCTTGGAATCATGTAAATGCTCCTTGGAATATGCCCTCGTGATCCCTGTATATTGCAGCTTCTCCCATTTTGTATAATAATAAATTCACTTTGTATAATAATAGTCCTACATAGTAACCAAGGTCGGAGTCAGAATTTTAGTTTACTCCAGACTAAACTTAAGTGTACATAATATTAATCATATATGATTTTAGGATTCACATATGATCAGGGGCGGCCCGGGTCCAGGGCAGGCCGGACGACGGCCCAGGGCTCCCTGATGAAAGAGGGCACCAACATGGAACTATATACAATAGAACTAATATGTATCATGTGTTTTATTTAACAAGAAAATATTGTGGTGTAGGGATTATACTGCTAGACTTATATTTAACAAGTCATTGGTTAAAATTTGGCTACAACAATTTTTTGTTTTATTATTTTTTTTATATATTATGTATGGGGGTCCATTTTAAAAATTTTGTCTCGTGCCTCCATCAGCTCAGGCCGGCCCTGCATATGATTTTAGCAATGAAGGCTCAACTTCATATATGATTTAACATGTGGTTATAGGAATCACATATGATTTTAGCAACTGAAGATTCAACTTCACTGGAACATGTTGGTATTATTTTCTTTGTGCTTACAAAAATTAAATATTTGTCCCATAATTCATGAGAATGCAAACCAAGCTCTGTCCCTTTCAATGCAAGGGAATGTCTCTTTGAATGCAAGGGAATGAAACTGTTATGTGAAGAGCACCTATAGAAGTATATATTATGAATCATTAGTTTTTTTCAAGATCTTGGCATTTAAGAAACTTATCAGTAAGTAATTAGAGTAATTCAGGAACATTGAGAGGATACGTTGCTTCCAGTACGCTTCTATCTAAATTTCGACAATCAAAACTACACACGAAGAAACCAACTAAAATGAAGAAACAATCGAGATCATTTCATTACGTATCAGACTAAAATGAAAAAAAAACAACTAAAATGAAGAAACAAGCTAGATCATTTCATTAGTACTGAACTTAAAAAACTATTTAGATCATTTCATTAAGTATCAGACAAAGATGAAAAAACCAACACTGAAATCTTACTTGATACCAGGAAAAGTTAGTCTGCAGAGAGAGGAAGACAATTTGTAGAGAGAGAGGTTTCTCAGTAAGGACCTAAGGTTAATTGTAAAGATAGGTTGAGGGAGGACTGAGCTGAGTGTTGTATTCGTACTCGTACTTGATACAGACGTGCGGCCGCACTAGTGCGCCAGCGCCACCCTCCGCTCGACAGCTCGACAACGGATGAGACTATAGAGAGAGAGAGAGAGAGAGAGAGAGAGAGAGAGAGAGAGAGGAGGGAGGAGGTTGCTTGCATCCATCTTTTATCTATATGTACTTCAAATTAAATAGATCCGCCCTGTTGGGAAAAACAAGACCTTTTCCGTCTTTATGATGAGATGAGAATAATAAAAAAAAGAAATTGGAAGAGAAGAGAAAACTAAAAAGATTGCACACACTAGATTTACCGAGGTTCGGCTCAATGTGAGCCTACGTCCTCCGCCCGTCCCTTCTCCGCCGTTTTCACTATAATCAAATGAAAGATTACAAGGGCATTCTCTCAAGTTGGTACAACTTAACAGGGTCGGCCCTGGGCCGGGGGAATCGGAACGCTAACGGCGTTCGAACTTAGCCTTGCAACGGCTGCTCGAAGACATCGCTCGGTCGAGACGACCGCTCGCTCAGGTGGGGTAGTTTCGGTGAACTTGCCTCATCTTAGCCTTCACATAATAAATCGCATGTTTTCAACTTGCACAAGTAGGCTTGATAATAAAAGAGACAAATTCACATAGCTCAAGGGAATAATCCCGACAGGTCGAATTGAGTTAGAATATTGAAAGGTCCAACGGTCGGCTTAGAGTTGGTGCACGACGTACTTTGAAAATGACACTCGATCCTTCGTCCCGTGGCTTGGGAGAAGGAAAGTTGGTTGAGTAGGCGAAGTTATGATCGTAGCCTAAATCATAGGCGTCGCCCGCATGAATGCTTCATAAAGCATGCACGGTCCCGTCGTCCAAGGCTTGGCATAGCCTTGGCTTGCCCATGAGCTAAGTTGCATTGAGCGGCTTGTGACCTAAGTCTAGGCACCCGAGTGACTTGGTCGTTCAAGTCGAATACGTGTACGGCACGATCCATTAAGGCAAAGCTTGACGCAGCCTTTGCTCGTTAAGTTGTTGCGAAGTTAAGTTAGGCAAAGTTATGCCGGTCGACCTAAGACGTTACAAGTACTGTCCCGCTCATTCGCGGTTTGTCAAAGTTAAGTAGTCCCACGATCTCAAGACCCGTCGATTTGGGCAGGAGTGTAGCGTAGAACACGGTTGGCTTAAGGCACAAGGCACGGACTTAGTGTTTAAGGCATGAGCTACAGTTGGTTTCAAGTCGAGTTTAGAAAAAGGGCTATCAAATGGGCATTCCTAAGTTGAGTAAAAAGGATATGGCATCAAGGGACTCGCGACCGTCGGTCGTCGAGGGATCTCAAGGATAGAAGTCTTGAACATGATTTTGGAAGAGAGGGCAACACTGAAAGAAGGATGACTGTGTGAGACGTCAGTTTGAGTCGAGTCTTGCATGGTCATGGACAACTTGTCGACAAGGGCGAAGTTTTCTCGAGCGGCAATCCTGGGCCATGGGACCGACTCGGCCTGGGAGGAAACAGGGTATAGTCGTGCATAAGGTTTTAGCACGGGTTAAAGTGGGGGCTTGCAACGGAGCTAGCTACTTGCGTTGAAAGGTCCCCGATTTAACCAAGTTATACGTCTTAGGATAGCTTGTGATGCTAGTGGCCAAGTTCATAAAGATGTCGGCAAATAGCGGCTATCCGCGTGTATGCCTTTGGATTGAGTCGAGTTGAATGTGTGTACAGTTAGAACACAAAGTTTGGGCCTAAGATTGGGTTTCAACATAGGCGTCGTGCTTCAGCACGAGATGTGGCGTCGAGTCTCAAGTGTGGACATGTGAGTTGCAAAAGTTGAGTTTGAGTTATTCGAGTTTAAGTCAGGAATCGCCGCAAGGCAAGTTGGTTAAGTGACACTATGTTCACAAGTCTCGATTGGGTCAGTTGGTAATCAAAGTAGCAAGGGCCGCGAGGCGACGATATGGTTAAGTCTCACTGAGTTGCGAGGCACGGCCTCAGCAAGGATTTGTAGCACGGTCACACGAAAATGGAGTCTATCGTGTAGTGCGTCTCTGATTTTGGGCCGTAAGACAATCACGACACGATAGGTTAACATTGTTGGCATGAGGAGGGTATTAAGGCAAAGTATGAGTTATCATCGTTGGTGCAAGCACGGGATGGTCTAGAGACACGAAATAGGCCAAGGCGTCCGTCCTAAAATAATCCTAAGGCAAGACTAGAAAGACAATTGATAAAAAGGGACTATGTTGCACAAAATAAATCAAACGTGTTGGTTTTTGTATGGGTGGGCAAGGAGCTCATTCCACCAGTACAGTTGAGTACTGACACCCACATAGTTTCCATATGCAGGCATAGGTAGAAGCTCGTGGCACGGAGCTCACTTGGATACGTCGAGGCACGAAGTTCCTTGGCGATTCGAAGCATGCGGCCGCATGGAGTCAAGACTTATATGGGACATAATGTATGGACGTCGCCTTCCGAAGCATCCGCTGGCTCAAGACATGTATTGAGAGATGAGAGAGAGTTGAGTGAACTTGTAAAATGTAAGAAGAGTGAGCTTGAGAGACTTGTAATCTTGGCCTTGTGCCCCATTGTAACCTTTGTTTTCAATATCAATAAAGAGCTTCTTTGAATAACTTGTGTTTCATTCTAATTTCCGCTACTATTATACAATGACTCTGCATGGGACTTCTGTGCGACGACCCCGTCGCAGTCGCTGAAATCTGCCGTTGTGGAACCCGCCTTTCACGAGAACAATCTAGGCTTGTGCGGCATCATGACTTAGCGAGGACGATCGCTCCTACGGGAGCGGGGCATGACATAATGGTATCAGAGCACGGCTTTACGTCCTTAGACTATCGATTGAATTCTTTAACCCTGTTGTCTCCGCAAACTCTGATTGTTGCTTCCGCAAAGTTGATATCGTTGGTGCGCTCTCTCTCAAATGTCCCACGGATGTCCATACAATAAGTCTAATTATTTTGTAAAACAAAGGAGAACAGTTTTTAATAAAACAAAAGGATGGTTTGCGTAAGCACGGTTGGCTAAGTCGGGCTGGGCATATACACCAAAGTTGCGTCGACCTTAGAAAAGTCGAGTGCGGAATTCGTAACGTTTCGAGCTAGAATGAGTTGAACTCGATTGAGTAAAGTGAGATGACTATCGATAGGGGTGCTATCGAGCGACGATAACGTCGGTGCGATATAGATGAGCGTGCTTGAAAGTAGAGGAATGGTTCGAACGGGATTCGAAGAAGTCGATTTTGATTCGAATGATAGTTTTGAGGATTTGTTGAATGACTTCATTCCTGAGTGGTGTATGCGATAGTCTCAGGAATGTCGATCGATCGATAGAGGATGCGGGATGTCGGTGAGTCTATCAGCAAGCATCGCGTTATGTAAAGCCTTAGATTGAGTGTCGTTGAACAAGATATAGTCTTAAAGATTTGGATGAGTTGATTCGAACAACCTAGAAATTGACGCGTATGAAATGCGCACGAGATCGAGGATTGCGAGAGTATAAAATGCGAAGGTGATTGAGTAGGTAAATTAAATCGAGAAAAAGTTAAGGTGTATAACAGGATGACTTGTTCGAGGAAATCATTGAGAATCGTATACGAAAGTTAGCACGATCGGAAGATAGCATGCATGAAAAGTTGAATTTTGAAGTTACGCAATGACTCTGAGGATTGGAATGGATGTCGTTCGACGATTGAGTTAGCAAAAATAATATGAATTGAGGAAATACGTTGGTCGATGACTTAAGATAAAGGGATAACGATCGAACTTGAGTTGAATGTCGAGAAGATTATCCAGTTGGACGATAGCATCATTCGCACGACTCGAAATTGGTTGCAAAGGAAGATCGTCAGGTTACGCATATCGTCGATGGTATTGAGGCGTATCAAAGATCGATATGCGATAACTCGGAGATACTCTGACTCGGCGAATGACGATCGTGCAAGTGTTATTGTTCGGTTGGATGCATTACTTAGGATTTTGATTGAGACGAATGCTAGATGAAAATGAAAGTGTCTTGATGGTTACGCGGATAACCACAGCATCGACATTCTTGTCTTGTGCGAGCACAACTCTAGCCTCGCACATGCGTTGCATCGGATTTGGGGTGATCGTTCCGCGTGAGCGTTGACATGGTGATTCATGTCGCGGTAATGATCGAACTCAAAAAATCAGGATGCGGCAACTTTGATAGTCTCGACTTGTCGGTTTGATACGAAGAAAAATTTGAGAATGTTAGGACTTACGATTGATAAATAAAATAGACTTGAGGATTGAGTAGGTCCAATCCGCGCATCGAGAATGAATTAGTCTAGACTCAAACAAGAGTTACGTCCCGATGAGGATGTTTACTCCGCGGGAGCGTGCATGGTGATTCGTGCCCACCGTAGATAATCTGACTCGCATGAGATCGGGGCACAATATATTGTTAAGTTGGACGACCTTGTGATCGATTACGTGAATTAGAATAAACGACGTAGGGAGTACGAAATGTGAATTATGGTTTAGAAATAAATCGTGTCGTAGCGAGTTTGACTTGAGAAGGATTGATAGGTGTATTATGTCGAACGTATTCGAAGAAATAGACTATGTGAAATGGCTTGATGAACGAAGTGATATTGATATGTTAAGGAATTGATTGAAATATGAGTTGTCGTAGGATGGCTTTGCGGAATGACTCAGACCCCGTACAACGAATATTGGGATATGTGTAGGAAATCTATGCTCGAAGTTTAAAAATCGGAATGATGCGAGCTTGGATAGAAAAAATCTCGTACTATCAACTTGGTTTGACCTTAGGATGGGGTCAGTGTTGATATCGTTGTTTGGGAACTATGATTCCAATACTGACGGAAAGACATAGCCTAGCGGTTAGGCAGACATTCCGGTACGGAGCGATAGAAATTGTGGAGGCACCACTCGCGAGTATCGGTTGACATGCATGTATATTAGGGACGCTTAAATATGTGTACGATCCGACTCGAGTGGTAATGGTGGATTCTCTATCACAAGACTTGGCTGAAATGTATGTATTTTGGGGACGCCTAGAATATGTGCACGATCCAACTAAGTGATACGTTGAATCAAGTGAGACTTGAGTAATAGAAAAGTGTCAAGGATTTTGAAATCGTATTGAAGGAAAGATTGATATTAGCACGAGCATGGCTCAGATTTGAGAGAACGCTTAGGAGAAGTGTGTGCGAGAGTCCTTGAATGTTGAGTAAAGTGATAAGTCGATAAGTGTACTCAGTTAGTTTCGAGGACAAAATTTTTTCTGAGTGGTGTATGATGTAGTGCCCTGTCCCACTCAGTCAATTGGAGGAATCGGAACGCTAACGACGTTCGAACTTAGCCTTGCAACGGCTGCTCGAAGACATCGCTCGGTTGAGGCGACCGCTCGCTCAGGTGGGATAGTTTCGGTGAACTTGCCTCATCTTAGTGTAGTGCCCCAAAATTTGTGATACGTATTTTATACGTGTTCGTATTTCTGACCCATATTTTTCTTTTCTTTGATTAGTTAGTTGTAGTTTATTTTCATATTTAGCATTGTGGTTTAATTGTCATTTATCGTTCATAGATTAATTCTGATTAATGGAGCTTGGTTTATTGAGTATTTCATGGTTCATCATGGCATTGCATTGGCTTGGTTTGGTTCGGTTTAGTGGGTTTGGCTTGGTTTGGTTTTATATGGAGAACCACTCCCACCTACCACCACTCCCACCATAAATATCAACCCCACTCTCTCTCTTCCATTATTACTCATTACTCATTTCTTCTTCTCCATCTTTACTTCTTCAACCACCAGGAGGAAGAGAGAGAGAGAGCTTAGGCAAGTACAAACTTGCTTCATGATGGATCTCAAGTTTTATTGTTCCATTCTCTTCCTTACTTGATTCTAAGATACTTTAGAACTTGGCATTTTCCGTTTTTATGGTTATATTTTCATAGATCTAAGTTTTAAGTTCCTTCTTATTTAATTTTCTTGGTTTTGATCTCTAAAAACTTGGTATTTCCAAAAACTAGTGGTTCCATGTTGTAGAGAATTCGATTTCATGCAGTTTTGGCTTTTGTTTCGCTTGATTTCGACTCCGGATGAGGAAGTTATGGCCTTTACAAGTTTTCGGAACTTTTATGGCTGAACTTGCTGTTTGGGGACGATGAACCTCATGCGCTCGGGAGGCCATGCGCCGGGAGGCCATGCGCCATGAAGTCCCGACAACGCATCCCTTAACTCCGAGCGTGTCATACGCGTAGGTTCCCTACGCGCATGTACTGAAGACGCAACGTGAGTTTCTCATGCGCCGATTCGTGCAGGAATCTCATGTGCCGATTTGTGCAGGAATCTCATGCACCGATTCGTGCAGGAATCTCATGCACCGATTCGTGCAGGAATCTCATGCGCCGATTCGTGCAGGAATCTCATGCGCCGATTTGTGCAGGAATCTCATGCGCCGATTTGTGCAGGAATCTCATGCGCCGATTCGAGCAGGAATCCCATGCGCCGATTTGTGTAGGAATCTCATGCGCCAATTCGTGCAGGAATCTCATGCGCCGATTGTGCAGGAATCCCATGCGCCAGAATAGCTCTATTTCACTGTTTTTGCCTGTTTAAGTTATTTTGTAGCTAGAATCTTGAAAAACTCAAAACATGAAAGTTGTAGAGTTTTTCCTTGGCTTCAAGAATATATATATTATAAATATATTATTATTTAATTGTGCAAGTTTCTCTCTCCCTTGATAATTGGCATGACTTGATAGTGACCCGCCGTGGCGCACTCCTGACAAATAGACTTGACCTGATAATTTGACATGATAACTTGGCATGAAAATTCTTGATAGTGGCCCATCGTGGCGCACTCTTGATATGATAAACCTGACATGATACTTCTGGTAAAGCCGTTGCGACGGCTGCCTGACATGATAAGTATGAATGACCTGGACACCGTGGACGATTGTGCTTGTACAAATGAACCCGTCTTGTCTTGCATCATGTCTAGGATCGGGACCCTTGAGTACCACGGTCAGGGTTACCCACTGAAATTGACTAAGGCTAATTACTAGAATAATTCAGTAGTTCATGGAAAGACTTTTCCAGTTACCTGTTGTCCCTTTGATCCCGGCCTTATATATATATACATAGGATTTGTTGCTATCCGTCGAGATAAGCGCACTTCTAGCCCGCCGTCGAGTGTGGTACCTTAGGACACATGTATCTTACTACAGTGTGTCTGCTATATCATGCTATCTTTTTCCTTTTCTTTGCTGGGGTCACTCAGGTAGCAGCAGGCGGGTAACTGGACTTGGAAGAATCTCATTGCATCTTGCTAGTAACTAGGCCTGTGATAACCCTAGTTAGTTAAAGTATCAAGCCGTACTTATTGCTTGGCCGTGAATGATTGAATGGAGTCTAACCCTGTCTATTCTTGCCTCGATCCTGTACAAGATTGTTACATAACATGATTACTTGTGCTTGCTTTAACAATAAAGATCAGGGGACCAGTTCTGTTCAGGCGAAGGGTTACAACCCCGGTCCTTGTTTGGTTTACGGGTTGTAACCTGGCTCCCGGAGCAGTTCTGTGTTCTCTCTTCGTTTATTGTCTTGTTGTACCCCATGACATGCTCGACATGCTTTACCTTACTTCGAGATCGTGATTATTTACACTAGCCTTATTGATAAATGGTGGGGATACCAAGTTTCGTTCAGATGAAGAGTTACAATCCCGGTCCTTGTTTGGTTTACGAGTTGTAACTTGGTTATCTGAATAGTCCCATGGTTATCTCATCGTATATCATCCTGTCATGCTTTTCCAATATGTCCTGTCTTTTATTGATTCTGTACAAGATTGTCTTTCATATTCACCTGTCATGCTTTTTTTAAATTACTGTCTTTTATTTATAATTATACTCTGGTGCTAATTTACTGGTTTTAGTTCCTAAGTGAAGCCTCCTTTGTGGCACTTGCTCTTTCTGGGGTCTGACCCAGCTGGTTTTATATGGCCAGATACCGGAGCAGCAGCAAAGGATCTACCTGTCTTCCAGCCCGATGGTGACCACCAGGCGTAACCAGGGCAATGAGTGGGTTTTATTTTGCTCTCCCACTCCCTTGTAAAAATATTCTTTTGAGGCGTTTAGCCGCCGAGCAAGTGTTAGCTCGTTTGCAACTTTATTTACTGTCTGCCTACGGGCTGTAATCATGATTGGCAACTCGAGGTTGATCGTGTATGACTTAACTCTTGCTAGTCCTTACATTTTGTACGACTAGCTTCATGATCATCTGGATATGTAATGTTTGGGACGCCTTACAATTGTATATTTGGTGATCTGATATCTTGTGATTATTATTAGTTGGTTGAGATTGAGACAATAGGCTATTTTATGACCTTAGGAGACTGATGGCTTGTAGATAAACCCTCATATTTCTAGACAGCCGTGACCGTATAGTGGAGTGGATCCCATTTCATTATACGTAGCTGGCTATGTCTGCCCCCGCTCTCCAGTATTCTGGTTCTGGGGCATGACACTTAGCCTTTACATAATAAATCATATGTTTTCAACTTGCACAAGTAGGCTTGATAATAAAAGAGACGAATCCACATAGCTAAAGGGAATAATTCTGACAGGTCGAATTGAGTTAGAATATTGAAAGGTCCAACAATCGGCTTTGAGTTGGTGCACGACGTGCTTTGAAAATGACACTCGATCCTTCGTCCCGTGGCTTGGAAGAAGGAAAGTTGGTTTAGTAGGCAAAGTTATGATCGTAGCCTAAGTCATAGGCGTCGCCCGCATGAATGCTTCATAAAGCATGTACGGTCCCGTCGTCCAAGGCTTGGCATAGCCTTGGCTTGCCCATGAGTTAAGTTACGTTGAGCGGCTTGTGACCTAAGTCTAGGAACCCGAGTGACTTGGTCGTTCAAGTCGAATGCGTGCACGGCACGATCCATGTAATGCTTGTGGTTCGTATTGCGTATCTTGGTATACGTATACGTAATTTGACTCATATTGCATGTCTTTCTGCTTAATTTATTCTACATTTCATTGATTGGTTTATTCTTGGGTTGGTTCGGCTTGGCTTGGTTGCTTTGGTTCATCATGATCCAAAGGTGAACCCTCCTACCTACCGCCACCCTCCTTATTTAACCCATTCCCCTCATTCTCTCTCTTCATTTACTTCTTCTTCAACCACCAGGAGAGTGAGAGAGAGAGAGAGAGAGAGCTTAGGCAAGTGCATCTTACCTCATGGGAGAACTCAAGATTTATTGTTCCATTCTCTTTTTTGTAACATTCTAAGACTTTTTAGTGCTTGACATTTTTAATTTCCATGGCTAAACTCTTCTAGATCTAAGTTTCCTTTATTTTTGGATTTCTTGAGTTTTGATCTACTTAGCATTATTATTTCCAAGTTTTGTTGCTTCCATGTTGTAGAGAATTTTATTCTGTCCTATTTTGACCTATAGAAGTCCAGATTTGGGCTTAGAATGAAGAAATTATGGAGCTTTGAAGTCAAGGACTTCATGGCTATTCTTCTCGGATCAGTGGAGAAGAAGAACAATTTTCAAGCCGCATGGTAGCCTTAGCCGCATAAGCTAATCACCCCCCACAGCCGCATGAAGTCAACTTTGTAGTTCAGCCACATGAACTCAATCACTTTCAGTCGCATGAGGCTTGGGCAATTCCCAGCCGCATGAGAGGTTCTTTGCTGCCGCATAAGCCCTAACCCATCTCAGCCGCATAATGCCTAGGCTATCTCCAGCCGCATATACCTATTGATTCTCCAGCCGTATAAGGCCTTGCTCCCCGCGAGCCGCATAAGCTGTCCTTGGATCTCAGCCGCATAAGACTCCTATCTTTTCAGCCGCATAAGGTTGCCATCCCACTACCATATGGACCCTTCCACCCGCAGCTGCATAAGCTTGAGTTCTCGCTGCCGCATGCGCCCCATTCCTTCCCCAGCCGCATGCACCTGTCCTCATTCCAGCCGCATGAGCGTGCAGTCCGCAGCCGCATGAGCATGCATGTCCTCTGCCGTATGGCTCCTTCTACAGTCTCGTTCTCTTTTATTATTATTAATATTATTAAAATGTCTCATTTATGTCTATGTCATATAAATTCTGGCATAATTCCTGAACACGATAATGGCCCGCAGTGGCACACTCTTGACTAATAGCTGACAGGATATATAATGACATGCTATTACGATAGCTAGCCCGATATGACAAGTACGAATGACCTGGACACCGTGGACAATTGTGTTTTTATAAATAAATCAGTACTGCCTTGCATCATGTCTAGGATAGGGATCCCTGAGTACCACGGTCAGGGATACCTACAGTAATTGACTAAGGCTAATAAACTAGAATAATTCAGTAGATATGAAGAGATTCTCAGCTACAGGCAATCCCGTTATCTGGGCGTATTAAGTAGACTTATAGCCTACCGACGAGTAGGACACATTTTCAGCACACAGTCACGTATTGCTTTCTTCATAAACGGACATTCGACCCGGATAACCGGATGGTCTGCAGGACTTGTGGCTGTTGGAATAATCTCATTGCATCTTGCTAGTAACTAGGACTGTGATAACCCTAGTTAGTTAAAAGTATCAAGCCGTACTCTTGATTGGCCAGGATTGATTGGATGGAGTTTATTCCAGCTTAGTCTTATCCTGATTCTGTACAAGAAGGTGACATGACACGATTGATTGTGCCTGTCTCAACAATAAACGATCAGGGGTCCAGTTCTGTTCAGGCGAAGGGTTACAACCCCGGTACTTGTTTGGTTTAAGGGTTATAACCTTGCTCTCGGAGCAGTTCTGTGTCCTCTCTTCGTTTATTGTCTTATTGCACCCACGCCATGCTCGTCATATTTTACTTCACTTCAACAGTATGATTAATTACTTATGCTGGCCTTAGCAATAAAGATCAGGGGTCCAGTTCTGTTCACGCGAAGGGTTACAATCCCGGTCCTTGTTTGGTTTAAGGGTTATAACCTGGCTCCCGGAGCAGTTCTATGTCCTCTCTTCGTTTATTGTCTCTACTGTACCAATAGTATTTGAGACGGGTTTCTGTTCAGGTGAAGGGTTACAATCCCGGTCCTTATTTGGTTTAAGGGTTGTGACCTGGCTACTTGAATGGTTTCCTCGTACCCAATTTACTGTTGTTATATCTATTATTATCAGTTCTTTATTTATTATCTTTGATATTCTATTATGATATGCTGGTTTTAGTTCCTAAGTGAAGCTTCCTTTGTGGCACTTGCTCTTTCTGGGGTCTGACCCAGCTGGTTTTGTATGGCCAGATATCGGAGCAGCACCAGAGGATCTACCGACCTTCCTGCCAGATGGTGACCACCAGGCATAACCCTGGCAACGAGTGGGTTTCTTTTTGTTTTCCTACTTTATTGTAAAAAATTATTCTTTTGAGGCGTTAGCCGACGAGCACTTGTTAGCTCGGTTGAACCTTTATTTACTGTCTGCCTACGGGCTGTAACATGATTGACAGATCCTAGGGTTGATCATATATGACTAAACTTTTGCTAGTCCTGACATTTTGTAACGACTAGCTTCATGATCAGCTAAATATGTAATGTTTGGGACGCCTTACTATTATATATTTGGTGGTCTTACATCTTGTAACGTTTACTTACTTGCTTGGGGTTGAGACAATAGGCTTGTTCTTGACCATAGGAGACTGATGGCTTGTAGTTAAACCCTCATGTATCTAGACAGCCGTGACCGTATAGCGAGGTGGGTTGCACTTCAATATACGTAGCTGGCTATGTCTGCCTCCGCTCTCCAGTATTCTGGTTCTGGAGCGTGACATGGTTTAAGTGGTGGCCCATGCAGGTCTTGTAAATCAAGATATGTGAGGGTTTACCGAAAAGTTGTCTCAATTAGTACTCTTCCTTGATCTCTGTTCGTATCCTCTTGATCCTTGAAAATCTTGACCTGATCACATGCTTGTATCGTTGATCTGTCCTGGTCCTTCCTTATTGTTCCCTATGTCATCTTCTTCAGCGGCATTGTTCCTGGACCTCCCGATCAGTAAGACGGAGCACCTCCCGCGGACCAGCAGCAACCTGGAGATCAAGCCCAACATTCAGGAGTAGCCTCCAGAGTCGTGCCTACTGGAGGAGAGCCACCAGTTCAGCCCGTCCAGCCTGCAGAGCCTGATGATAGAACTTTGGTGGGTCTCATCAGGTCATTATAGCTTCCCAGGATAGTCGAGGGGATGCCTTGCACCAGGCGGTGACAGATGCCTTGACCAGAGGAGGTCATCAGGGTAACAGCGCGACCAACAGCTTCAAGCGCTTGAACCCTTCCTTTTTCGACGGCAGTGAAGATGCGATCGCTGCAGATGCATGGCTTCAGGACACAGAGGTGATTCTAGAAGCAGCCAGGTCTCCAGAGAACGAGAAGGTGGCCGTGGTGTGCCTACAGTTATTAGATCTTGCCCGCAGCTGGTGGCCTGCGCAGGCCGTTGGATTAGTGGCCCCTATTGCCTGGGCAGTATTCAGGGAGGGATTCCACACCAAGTACTTCGATGCTGTAGCTCGGTACGATCTACAGACGAGGTTCACCAACCTGAAGCAGATGGGCAGGATGGTCGATGGATATGCGGCCGAGTTCTCCAGGCTTAGTCGGTTTGCTCTCACCTTGGTGGCGACCGAGTTCGATAGAGCCCAGCAATTCCAGCAGGGGCTCCACCTAGAGATTTTATTAGTGGTGGAGCAGTTTGAGCATCAGACTTTTGATGCAGTGTTGAGAGCAGTCCGGAGGCATGAGTATACCTCCCAGAGAATCGTGGATAGGACCGGAGGTCGAAAGCGATCTCACGGCCAGATGAATCAGTCATCAGCACTAGCCCCGGCAACCAGGGCTTTGATCATTGAAGCTCCGAGGCGGGCGGCCTCTGTGACTTTGGTTCAACATTCCACCCCGACGCACCCTTAGCAGCAGACGCAGAAGCAGTCTTCCGCAGTAGGATGTTCACACTACGGGAAGTAAGGGCATGTGGTATTAGAGTGTCGTAGAGCACAGGGTTTATGTTTGGTTTGTGCTGCCCCGGACCACAGGGTTGGAAACTGTCCGAACAGGGGGAGTTCATCAGCCTTCTCTATTC
The DNA here is from genome assembly GCA_029216955.1 of Iris pallida. Lineage (NCBI taxonomy): Eukaryota > Viridiplantae > Streptophyta > Magnoliopsida > Asparagales > Iridaceae > Iris > Iris pallida. The sequence goes on along the minus strand of JANAVB010011397.1, from coordinate 2,269,716 downwards.
CTTCAGTTAGAGGACCAGCACAAGTCCAGCAGCAGCAGCAGTATCCGTTCTCGAGGCCATTGCCAACACAGGCCCAGGTATTCCAGCAGCAGAGACCGCAACAGTATGCCCAAGCCCAAGCCCTGAACCAGAACAGGCAGAGGAATTTTCAGCAGAAGGGACCCGCACCCAGAGGACATGGTCAAGTGCTGGCTTTGACCATGGGAGAAGAAGGAATAGCACCAGGTGAGGTAGTGGTAGGTACTATTCTCGTCAACACCTTTCCAGCTTCAGTATTATTTGATTCTGGTGCCTCGCATTCGTTTATGTCTGTACGATTCGCGACACGAATAGGACGGAAGCCCGAGTCATTATCAGTAAGGCTCAATATACTTACTGGCAGTGTTCTAAAAATCGGCCTAGGTGTCGCCTAGGCGCTAGGCGCCCGCCCACCGTACCGAAAACCCCCTAGGCGGTGGGCTAGGCGGGCCCTAGGCGCCCCTAGGCGGCGGGTTTTTTGAATTTTTTAAATTTTTTAATTTTTTTGATTTTTTTTGATTTTGTTTATTCTTAGTTGTAGTTTGGATATTTGTTTGGGTTTTAAGATAGTATTTGGATTTTAGAACATTGAAATTTTAAATTTCAAATTTTAAATTTCAAAATTTTAAAAATTTCAAAAAAAAATTCTAGGCGGCCGCCTAGGCGAGCTAGGCGCTAGACGGACCTCCGCCGCACGGAGTCTGCCTAGCGCTTTTTAGAACATTGCTTACTGGTAACGGACTTGTGGGAGTAGATAGAGTATTTTCCTCATGTCGGATCGTAGTTAGCGGAAGAGAGTTCCCCGCTAGGTTGATAGAGTTCCCGATGGCCGATTATGATATGGTCTTAGGAATGGATTGGTTGAGGGACCAGTATGCTAGGATAGACTGCCACATTGGCAGGATTATTTTTAGCATTCCAGGCGAACATGAGTTTTTCTTCTCCCGAGGCGAAGTTGAACCTTCTCCTCCAGTGTTGCGGATGGCAGTAGCAGCCGTACAGTTGCCTCGGATAGTCGAGGAGTTTCCAGATGTTTTCCCAGAAGAGCTTCCAAGGATGCCGCCAGAGCGAGAGATCAAGTTTACCGTCGACTTGATTCTCGGGACAGCCCCAGTGTCAGAGAGAGTCTACAAGATAGCGCCGTCAGAATTAGAGATATTGTACAAGATGATTAAAGAACTCAGAACCAAGGGATTCATTCGTGCTAGTGGATCACCTTGGGGAGCCCTGATGCTTCTTGTGAAAAAGAAGGATGGTACATCCAGATTATGTGTTGATTATCGTACCTTGAACTCAGTGACAATCAAGAACAGATACCCTCTCCCGAGGATTGATGACTTGTTTGATCAACTCAAAGGGGCAGCAGTATTCTCGAAGATTGACTTGAGGTCAGGATACCATCAGATCAGAGTCAAAGAGCAGGACATCCCGAAGACAGCTTTCAGATCTAGGTATGGGCATTGGGTGTTCCTTGTGATGCCATTTGGAGCAACCAATGCGCCGGCTGTATTCATGGACCTCATGAATCGCATCTTTATGCCTTATTTGAATCAGTTCGTGATTGTGTTCCTAGACGACATCCTAGTCTATAGCAAGACTGAAGCGGAGCATGAGCAACATCTCCGAGTTGTTCTCTAGATTCTCAGAGAGCACCAGTTGTATGCCAAGTTTAGTAAATGCGAGTTTTGGCTCGATCGCATTTCGTACTTGGGTCATATCATCACCAGAGGAGGAGTAGAAGTGGATCCTCAGAAGATCGTGGCTATTGAGTCGTGGCCAGTACCCAGCACAGTTACAGAAGTTCGCAGTTTTCTTGGCTTAGCCGGCTACTACCGACGATTTGTTTCGGACTTTGCTCGAATTTCAGCACCATTGACCCAGTTGACCCGCAAGGATGAGCCGTTTGCTTGGACAGCAGAGTGCCAGGATTCTTTTGAGAAATTGAAGCGAGGTTTAATGACGGCTCCTATTCTCACGCTTCCAGATGGAACCGGAGAATTCTCAGTGTATTGTGATGCTTCAGACAGAGGTTTGGGATGTGTTCTGATGCAGCATGGGAAGGTAATAGCTTATGCATCACGACAACTTCGTGATGATGAGAGGAATTACCCAACCCATGACTTGGAGCTGGCAGCAGTAGTGTTTGCCCTTAAGTTGTGGAGGCACTACCTATATGGAGATAGGGTGGAGATTTTCACCGACCACAAGAGCCTGAAGTATGTTTTCACCCAGAAGGATCTTAACATGCGTCAGAGGAGGTGGCTGGAGCTACTTGTTGATTATGATGTTAACTTGCAGTATCATCCTAGGAAGGCCAACGTTGTTGCAGATACATTGAGCAGGAGAGCCGGAGTTTATTTCCTAACAGCGCAACCAGAACTATTAGGCGATCTTCAGAAAATGGGTATAGAAGTTATCCTCCCTTCCAATGTGGCATTGATGGCCAGCATGCAAGTTCAGTCCACTATAGTCGAGAGGATCCGGATGGCGCAGTCAGCAGATTCCAAGCTTCAACAACTCAGAGCAGAGTGTGAGACAGGACGCAGACCAGAGTTATGTACTCATGAAGACGGTACACTTCGACATGGTAAGCATCTTTGTGTACCCAGCGGAGATATCAGACATGAGATCATGGCAGAAGCTCACAGTTCGTAGTATTTTATTTATTCCGGCGGTACGAAGATGTACCGAGATATTCGTCAGCACATTTGGTGGAATGGCATGAAGAGGGAGATAGCCCGATTTGTCTTTCGATGTTTGGTTTGCCAACAAGTTAAAGCTGAACATCAGAGGCCAGCTGGACTACTTCAGCCCTTGCCAATTCCAGAATAGAAGTGGGAGCATATAACCATAGATTTTGTGACTGGATTGCCTAGATCCCCGGCTGGAAGAGATGCTATTTAGGTTATAGTTGACCGGCTCACGAAGGTGGCTCACTTCCTCCCGTTCAGAGTTGGTCAGTCGACGGCTCAGCTAGCAGGAATGTATCTCCAGCAGATTGTCAGATTGTATGGTGTGTCAGTCAGTATCACCTCGAACCGAGATTCCAGATTTATGTCGCACTTTTGGCGTAGCCTGCAAGAGAGTTTGGGAACTCGCCTCCAGTTCAGCTCAGCTTATCACCCACAGATAGATGGCCAGTCAGAACGCACGATCCAGACTCTCGAAGATATGTTGCGGGCATGTACACTCGACTTCGGTGGTTCGTGGGAAGATCACCTGCACCTGGTGTAGTTCTCGTACAACAACAGTTTCCAGGCCAGCATCCAGATGATACCGTTCGAGGCACTATATGGCAGGAAGTGCAGATCCCCGCTAGCATGGGATGATATTGGAGAGAGGTAGATGCTCGGTCTGGAAATGATTGCTCAGACCGTTGAAGTGGTCAGGAGAGTCAAAGATCATCTTCGAGTTGCCCAAGATCGCCAGCGTCATTGGGTCGATTCTCATCGACGATCCCTTAAATTCTCGGTTGGCGACCATGTATTCCTGTGGATTTTGCCTAACCGTGGCGTCATTCGTTTCGGCGTACGGGGAAAGCTTAGTCCTAGGTATATAGGACCGTTCGATATTCTGGAGCGAGTAGGAGATGTATCCTATCGTCTCGCTCTTCCGCCGTCGCTACGTGAGGTGCATGACGTATTCCATGTTTTCCAGCTGCAACGGTATATCCCGGAACCGAGCCACATCCTGGATCGTTCGGAATTGGTTGTTGGTACCAACCTTTCGTATGAGGAGAGGCCCGTGTCTATATTGGACCGAAAAGAGAAGACACTCAAGAACAAGACTATTAGTTTAGTCCGTATTGCTTGGGGTCATCACTCTTTGGGTGAGTCAACATGGGAGCGTGAGGATGATATCCGATCATGATATCCCGACCTGTTTGACTCGTGAGGTATAATATCTTTCTTATGCCTCATGCCTTCGATTCCTTGCTTGCATGAATAATTACTTGATTGCTTGATTAGTATAGCTTGCCTGTGAATAGTATAGCTTGTTCTTGTCCCTCTGGCCTCTTAATTAAATTCCGAGGACGGAATTCTTTTAAGGTGGGTAGAGTTGTAATGCTTGTGGTTCGTATTGCGTATCTTGGTATACGTATACGTAATTTGACCCATATTACATGTCTTTCTGCTTAATTTATTCTAGCATTTCATTGATTGGTTTATTCTTGGGTTGGTTCGGCTTGGCTTAGTTGCTTTGGTTCATCATGATCCAAAGGTGAACCCTCCTACCTACCACCACCCTCCTTATTTAACCCATTCCCCTCATTCTCTCTCTTCATTTACTTCTTTTTCAACCACCAGGAGAGTGAAAGAGAGAGAGCTTAGGCAAGTGCATCTTGCTTCATGGAGAAAAGATTTATTGTTCCATTCTCTTCCTTGCAACATTCTAAGACTTTTTAGTGCTTGGCATTTTTAATTTTCATGGCTAAACTCTTCTAGATCTGAGTTTTTTTTATTTTCGGATTTCTTGAGTTTTGATCTACTTAGCATTATTATTTCCAAGTTTTGTTGGTTTCATGTTGTAGAGAATTTTATTATGCCCTATTTTGACCTATGGAAGTCCAGATTTGGGCTTAGAATGAAGAAATTATGGAGCTTTGAAGTCAAGGACTTCATGGCTATTCTTCTCGGATCAGTGGAGAAGAAGAACAGTTTTTGAGCCGCATGGTAGCCTTAGCCGCATGACTTTCATGCGGCAAGTCTCCATAGCTGCATGGCCTTGTTGGTCTTCCAACCGCATAAGCTAATCACTCCCCGCAGCCGCATGAAGTCAACTTTGTAGTTCAGCCACATGAACTCAATCACTTTCAGTCGCATGAGGCTTGGGCAATTCCCAGCCGCATGAGAGGTTCTTCGCTGCCGCATAAGCCCCGACCCATCTCAGCCGCATAATGCCAAGGCTATCTCCAGCCGCATATACCTATTGATTCTCCATTCGTATAAGGCCTTGCTCCCCGCGAGCCGCATAAGCTGCCCTTGGATCTCAGCCGCATAAGACTCCTATCTTTTCAGCTGGATAAGGTTGCCATCCCGCTGCCGCATGGGCCCTTCCACCCGCAGCCGTATAAGCTTGAGTTCTCGCTGCCGCATGCGCCCCCTTCCTTCCCCAGCCGCATGCACCTGCCCTCATTCCATCCGTATGAGCGCGCAGTCCGCAGCCGCATGAGCGTACAGTCCGCAGCCGTATGAGCGTGCATGTCCTCTGCCGCATGGCTCCTTCTACAGTCTCGTTCTCTTTTATTATTATTATTATTATTATTAAAATATCTCATTTATATCTATGTCATATAAATTCTGGCATAATTCCTGAATACGATAATGGCCCACAGTGGCGCACTCTTGACTAATAGATGACAGGATATATAATGACACGCTGTTACGACTGCTAGCCCGATATGACAAGTACGAATGACCTGGACACCGTGGACGATTGTATTTTTATAAATAAATCAGTACTGTCTTGCATCATGTCTAGGATAGGGATCCTTGAGTACCACGGTCAGGGATACCTACAGTAATTGACTAAGGCTAATAAACTAGAATAATTCAGTAGACATGAAGAGATTCCCAGCTACAGGCAATCCCGTTATCTGGGCGTATTAAGTAGACTTGTAGCCTACCGACAAGTAGGGCACATTTCCAGTACACAGTCACGTGTTGCTTTCTTCATAAACGGACATTCGATCTGGATAACCGGATGGTCTGCAGGGCTTGTGGCTGTTGGGATAATCTCATTGCATCTTGTTAGTAACTAGGACTGTGATAACCCTAGTTAGTTAAAAGTATCAAGCCGTACTCTTGATTGGCCGTGAATGATTGGATGGAGTTTATTCCAGCTTAGTCTTATCCTGATTCTGTACAAGACGGTGACATGACATGATTGATTGTGCCTGTCTCAACAATAAACGATCAGGGGTCCAGTTCTGTTCAGGCGAAGGGTTACAACCCCGGTCCTTGTTTGGTTTAAGGGTTGTAACCTGGCTCCCGGAGCAGTTCTGTGTCCTCTCTTCGTTTATTGTCTTATTGCACCCCACGCCATGCTCGTCATATTTTACTTCACTTCAATAGTATGATTAATTACTTATGCTAGCCTTAGCAATAAAGATCAGGGGTCCAGTTCTGTTCAGGCGAAGGGTTACAACCCCGGTCCTTGTTTGGTTTAAGGATTGTAACCTGGCTCTCGGAGCAGTTCTGTGTCCTCTCTTCGTTTATTGTCTCTACTGTACCAATAGTATTTGAGACGGGTTTCTGTTCATGTAAAGGGTTACAACCTCGGTCCTTATTTGGTTTAAGGGTTGTGACCTGGCTACTTTAATGGTTTCCTCGTACTCAGTTTACTGTTGTTATCTCTATTATTATCAGTTCTTTATTTATTATCTTTAATATTCTATTGTGATATGCTAGTTTTAGTTCCTAAGTGAAGCTTCCTTTGTGGCACTTGCTCTTTCTGGGGTCTGACCCAGCTGGTTTTGTTTGGCCAGATATCTGAGCAGCACCAGAGGATCTACCGACCTTCCAGCCAGATGGTGACCACCAGGCGTAACCCTGGCAACGAGTGGGTTTCTTTTTGTTCTCCCACTTTATTGTAAAAATTATTCTTTTGAGGCGTTAGCCGACGAGCACTTGTTAGCTCAGTTGTACCTTTATTTACTGTCTGCCTACGAGCTGTAACATGATTGACAGATCCTAGGGTTGATCATGTATGACTAAACTTTTGCTAGTCCTGATATTTTGTAACGACTAGCTTCATGATCAGCTAAATATGTAATATTTGGGATACCTTAATATTGTATATTTGGTGGTCTTACATCTTGTAACATTTACTTACTTGCTTGTGGTTGAGACAATAGGCTTGTTCTTGACCATAGGAGACTGATGGCTTGTAGTTAAACCCTCATGTATCTAGACACCCGTGACCGTATAGCGAGGTGGATTGCACTTCAATATACGTAGTTGGCTATGTCTACCCCCGCTCTCCAGTATTCTGGTTCTGGGGCGTGACAATCCATTAAGGCAAAGCTTGACGCAGCCTTTGCTCGTTAAGTTGTTGTAAAGTTAAGTTAGGCAAAGTTATGCCGGTCGACCTAAGACGTTACAAGTACTGTCCCGCCATTTCGCGGTTTGTCAAAGTTAAGTAGTCCCTCGATCTCAAGGCCCGTCGATTTGGGCAGGAGTGTAGCGTAGAACACGGTTGGCTTAAGGCACAAGCCACGGACTTAGTGTTTAAGGCACGAGCTACAGTTGGTTTCAAGTCGAGTTTAGAAAAAGGGCTATCAAATGGGCATTCCTAAGTTGAGTAAAAAGGATATGGCATCAAGGGAGAAGGCTCGCGACCGTGGGTTGTCGAGGGATCTCAAGGATAGAAGTCTTGAACATGGTTTTGGAAGAGTGGGCAACACTGAAAGAATGATGACTGTGTGAGACGTCAGTTTGAGTTGAGTCTTGCATGGTCATGGACAACTTGTCGACAAGGGCGAAGTTTCCTCGAGCGGCAACCCTGGGCCATGGGACTGACTCGGCCTAGGAGAAAATAGGGTATAGTCGTGCATAAGATTTTAGCACGGGTTAAAGTGGGGGTTGCAACGGAGCTAGCTACTTGCGTTGAAAGGTCCCCGATTTAACCAAGCTATACGTCTCAGGATAGCTTGTAATGCTAGTGGCCAAGTTCATATAGATGTCGACAAATAGCGGCTATCTGCGTGTATGCCTTTGGATTGAGTCGAGTTGAATGTGTGTACATTTAGAACATAAAGTTTGGGGCCTAAGATTGGGTTTCAACATAGGCGTCGTGCTTCAGCACGAGATGTGGCGTCGAGTCTCAAGTGTGGACATGTGAGTTGTAAAAGTTGAGTTTGAGTTGTTCGAGTTTAAGTCAGGAATCGCCGTAAGGCAAGTTGGTTAAGTGACACTATGTTCACAAGTCTCGATTGGGTCAGTTGGTAATCAAAGTAGCAAGGGTCGCGAGACGACGATATGGTTAAGTCTCACTGAGTTGCGAGGCACGGCCTCAGCAAGGGTTTGTAGCACGGTCTCACGGAAATGGAGTCTATCGTGTAGTACGTCTCTGATTTTGGGCCGTAAGACAATCACGACATGATAGGTTAACGTTGTTGGCACGAGGAGGATATTAAGGCAAAGTATGAGTTAACATCGTTGGTGCAAGCACGGGATGGTCTAGAGACACGAAATAGGCCAAGGCGTCCATCCTAAAATAATCCTAAGGCAAGACTAGAAAGACAACTGATAAAAAGGGACTATGTTGCACAAAGTAACTCAAACGTGTTGGTTTTTGTATGGGTGGGCGAGGAGCTCATTCCACCAGTACAGTTGAGTACTGACACCCACATAGTTTCCATGTGCAGGCACAAGTAGAAGCTCGTGGCACGGAGCTCGCTTGGATGCGTCGAGGCACGGAGTTCCTTGGCGATTCGAAGCGTGCGGCCGCATGGAGTCAAGACTTATACGGGACATAATGTATGGACGTCGCCTTCCGAAGCATCCGCTGGCTCGAGACATGTATTGAGAGATGAGAGAGAGCTGAGTGAACTTGTAAAATGTAAGAAAAGTGAGCTTGAGAGACTTGTAATCTTGGCCTTGCGCCCCATTGTAACCGTTGTTTTCAATATCAATAAAGAGCTTCTTTGAATAACTTGTGTTTCGTTCTAATTTCTGCTGCTATTATTCAATATCTCTGCATGGGGCTTCTGTGCGATGACCCCGTTACAGCCGCTGAAATCGGCCGTTGTGGAATCCGTCTTGCACGAGCGGAATCTAGGCTCGTGCGGCATCACGCCTTAGCGAGGACGATCGCTCCTACGGGAGCGGGACGTGACACGGTGTAGGTTCGGGAATTGGAAAAGACGATTCATTTTCTTCTCCTCTAATCTCTACTCCGGGAAGGCGCGACCTACTATTCTTCTTCTCCTCTAATCCCTACTTCTTCTCCTCCAAGCAATACTAGCAGGTCCTTCGAAAAATCAAATTCTACAAACTTTTCCCTTTTTATTGATTGTTCTCAATCTATTCTCACTTCTACTATCATTTTCTCCTCCAATATATAGTTCTATTTGTTTTTTCTTTATCGGAAGTCGGAGAGTAGAGAAAGTTTTGAGATTTATCACGGAAGTAATCGAAGAAGTCGACACTTCAGTAGCGACTTGGAGTGGGACGATTTGTCAAAGAATGTGACAATTAACTTCCAACGTTTGAAAGAGGTAATATTTTTTGAAAAAAAATAGTTATGATAGCATAGGTACACTAAAATTTGATTTTATACTTCAAAAATAATGTTAGAAAGCGAGAAACACCAACCGTGTTTGTCTCGAGCAATCCTTTCATGTCATGCTTCCTTTTAGATTCCAAGAGTCATCAAATATATGTTTTAATTTTATTTATTTATTATGCTGACTTTTATTGCCATGTATCAGACAATATTCTCTTCCATATATAATACACACAAATCATGAAATCAAATACAAACTGTAAGATGAAAGTTCTGATTTCAATGTTAAACATTCTCCATTTCATTCCCATCTTGCCTTTTGGATATTCGAATCAAAGGTTAGTAAGTCATGGCAACATAAACATCACATTCAATAAATTATATTAGAATCTTCAAAATCCATGTAGGCAGTGCATATGACAAACTGGAAAGAACATGGAGGCAATTACAAGAAAGGGAGGCAATCACAACAAAATAGAAAATATTAAGATATCCTTTTTTCGAATGGCATGGTGTAGAAGAAAACTTGCACACAAACATCTGATTGATAGAAGAGATGCAACGCAAACAAAGGTTTGGAATGTTATTTTTTTAGTGCAAATCAAAGCCTAGCTAGCCAGTAGCTACTTCGCCACAGGCACAAACTCTTTGCAGTCTTTTACTATACTTGGTCATGAGTTAGCAGGTTAGCAACATTTGAAAAAAAATCAGCACTAAAAGTTATTGCTTTGAAGGATGCTTAAACTACTGAATGTTAATTCCTTCATTACCTATACTTAATATTTACTGAGTTGTATTTTCATCAACAAACCTGAGAGTAGGTAATTTTTACACAACAACATCAGAGGCGGGGTCAGATATTTGAATTATTTTCTTTGAGAACATTAACAAAAACTCTGATTATGTTACACTAATTAATTTTTATATTCTTTGTTTTTGTTAATGCTGATACAAAAATGATTTTACTTCATTATGATACTTGCTTAATTCTAATTTTTTCACTTAAGCTTATTAGTTGCTTTGCTATGAATTTTTTGACTTTTCGAGTCAAATTTTTATGAAGAGCCTTTTTTTAACTTTTGCCCCGGGCACAAAAAAGATCAGGGCCGCCCCTTCAACTTAAATTGAGGATCACTATCTCTACCACAAACTCACTTTGAGTGGATTACAAGTGTGAGGATTACAAGTTGTGTTGTTCCTTTTTTTTTCAACCTTTACCTTCTCCCCTCTATTTATAGGGAGGATATGCCTCTTGGGTATACCACATTCATTGCATGAAGAAGTCCAAAGGTCAGCCCTTCCTTCTCTCAAGATTCGTTCTTCCATTCCCCCTAATGCATGGAGAAAGGCAATACATTAATATTGCATGCAAGCTGAATACATGCAAAATATTAATATATAGGCTACTTCAGATGATCATAACTTCTTCAATACACCTTCAAGTGATCTAGTTCAAAGCCTAAATGAAAGATACAACTTTTCTCAACAAATTTCGTATTGAAGACCGAGCCAAGGAATGACTGCAACATATCCAAAATAACCTCCCAAAACTGAATCCTGTCACAAAAAACTGCACCCAAAAAAATGGCTAAGTACTTGGCCAAACCCAACCATGAGTGACCGATTTCCATGGATCAAATCCATATTGTTTCATCATGGGAATGGACCCCATTCCCATCAATCTCCCCCTCCATCCTCATGAGGAGGAAATTTTCAAACAATAGTCATACTTGCCTTCCTACGACAGAAGTTATGCTTCTCTTTTGGTAGAGGCTTCATCATCATGCCAGACGGATTTTGTCTTGTATCAATCTTCTTAATGTGCATCAGGCGATTCTCTAAAGCATCTCGGATCCAGTGATGTCGTACATCGATGTGCTTTATCCTTGAATGATAGGTAGCATTTTTACTCAAGTCAATGGCGCTCTGACTATCACAATATAGCATGTACTTCTCTTACTTGAGAGATAACTCCTTCAGAATTTTTTCATCCACAAGAGCTCCTTGCTAGCTTCTGTATCAGCGATATATTCAGCTTCTGTGGTGGATAGAACGATACACTTTTTCATCTTTGATTGCCATGATACGGCTCCTCCTACAAAGGTAAATAAGTATCCTGATATGGACTTTCTTTTGTCCATGTCATCTGCCATGTCAGAATCAGTGTAACCTTCCAAGATAGTTTTCCATCTCCAAAACATAAAAAATATTTAGAGGTTCCTCTAAGATATCTTAGAATCCACTTTACTGCTTTCCAATGTGCTTTACCAGGATTGGCAAGAAAATGACTTACCACTCCAACTGCATGTGCTATGTCGGGTCTTGTACAAACCATAGAGTACATCAAACTTTCGACGGCTGAGGCAAATGGAATGCTCTTCATTTCCCCCTTCTTCTTCTCACTTGAAGGGCTTTGTCTTGCACTTAGCTTAAAGTGAGCTGCTAGCGGTGTGCTGACTGGCTTAGAGTTCTCCATATTGAACCTGTTCAGAACACGTTTAATATATCTTTCTTGTGATAATCACAACTTTCTCGCACTTTTGCCCCGAGAGATCTTCATTCCTAATATATGTTGTGCTGCTCCTAAGTCCTTCATGTCAAAGGACTTGCTTAACTCTTTCTTTAACTATCAATCTTAGACATATCTTTTCCAACAACAAGCATATCATCAACATATAAAGAGAGAATAATGAAATCATCATCAGAGAACTTCTGGACATAAACACAGTGATCTGCAGATGTTCTCTTGTACCCATGGTCAAGCATAAAAGAATCAAACCTTTTATACCACTATCGCGGTGCCTGCTTGAGCCCGTACAAGCTCTTCTTCAATTTGCAAATCAATTGTTCTTTGCCCTTTACCTTGAAACCCTCTGGCTGCTCCATATTAATTTCCTCCACCAAGCCACCATGGAGGAATGCAGTCTTCACATCTAACTTCTCCACTTCAAGATCTTGGAAAGCAACAAGACCAAGAATAACCCGAATAGAAGACATCCTGACAATAGGAGAAATTTTTTCTTCATAGTCAATACCTTGCCTTTGACTGAAACCTTTCACCATGAGGCGAGCTTTGTACTTGACTTGGTTATTTCCTTCATTCTTGATTTTGAACACCCATTTGTTCTTCAAGGCTTTTTCGTTCTTTGGTAGCTCCACCAAGTCATAAGTGTGGTTCTTATGCAAAGAATCCATCTCCTCTTGCATAGCTTTCTTCTACTTTGCACGATCTTCATGTACTTGTGCTTCATGAAAACTTTCTTGTTCACCTGCATCTGTCACCAAAGTATATTCTGAAGCAGAATATCTAGTTGACGGTTGTCGTTCTCTCTTCGACCATCTCAACTGAGGTACTGGTGGTTGATCCATATCTGGTGGCTCTGTATGTTCATGCTCCCCTTGATCAATACCTAGGAAACCTGTAATTTCTTTTTCTTCTTGCACATCTTGAAAATTATTATTTTTTAGCATAGGAGAAGAAACAACAACAGGTGTGGAAATTGGATATGGAACGATGTGAGTGTTTTGTGGCTCTTCTTTTTCAAAATCAATAAGTGTTTGATCTTCACAAAATACAACGTCCCTGCTTCTCACAATTTTCTTGTTTATAGGATCCCACAACCTATATCTAAATTCATCATTTCCATATCCTAAGAAGATACATGGAATGGCTTTATCGTCAAGTTTTGTTCTTTTCTCCGTAGGTACATGCACAAATGCCTTGCACCTGAACACACGTAAGTGGGAATAGGAAATATCCTTTCCACTCTAAATCCTTTCTAGAATATCTCCATCCAAAGGAACTGAGGGGGACTAGTTTATCAAGTAGCAGGAGGTTCGTACTGCTTCTCTCCAAAATATTTTTGTTAATTTAGCTAAGGATAGCATACTCCTTATCATTTCTACAATTGTGCGGTTCATTCTTTCTGTAACCCCATTGTGTTGTGGTGTGTGAGGGACAGTCTTTTGGTGTCTAATACCATATTTAGAACAATAATCTTCAAACATCCTTGAAGTATATTCACCACCATTATCCGTGTGAATACACTTCAAGAGCTTCCCAGTTTCTCTTTCAACTTTGGTATGGAAGTATTTGAAAACTTCAAGGACTTGATCTTTGGCTTTTATGACATATACCCACACCTTTCTAGATGCATCGTCTATGAAGGTCACAAAGTAAGAGGCACCACTAAAGGTTTTTACATTTATGGGTCCACACACATCCGAATAGACTAAGTCCAATACGTCGGTTTGCTTTTTGTTATAATTTTTAACAAAAGCAACCCGGTGTTGTTTTCTAATTAAGTAATGATCACAGTGAGATAATGTTGTACCTTGTATGGATGGAATTAGTTGTCGACTTGCGAGAGTTTGTAGTCCTTTCTCGTTCATGTGGCCAAGTTGCTTGTGCCACAAATCCATAGAGGTACCTTCCACTGTTCCAAGTGCATCATTCTCTAAGTAGAACTGAGTCTTGTAGAGAGTGCAACACTTCTTTTCTCTCGCTAGTACAAGTGATCCTTTGGTAAGCTTCCAACATCCTTTACCAAAGTTGCTTGCGTATTCTTCTTCAACAAGCTTGCTGGTGGAGAGAAGATTGAGACAAAAATCAGACACAAATCTAACATCTTTTAGAACCATCTTTGTTTCAAGGTTAGTAGTAACACAAATATTTCCGATGCCACGAATTTAAGAAGAGTCTTTCTTACCCATTTTTACTGTTCCATGGTTACTTTCACAAAGAGAAGTGAAGTAGTCCTTCCGGGGAGTAGCATGGTAGGAGGCACCAGAATTAATCACCCACTCTGAGTCTTGGCAAGTAAAATTTGCACAATCTTCTTCACATGCCGAGAAAAGTATAATTTTCTTGTCAGTGGCAACGACTGCACTTTCATTCTTTTCTTGCTTCTCATTGGTCCTTCCTTTCTTTTGTTCTCGTTTGAGCTTGCGACATTCCCATTTTATGTGTCCATTCTTTTTGCAGTGATAGCAACTAATGTCCTTTCTGGCCTTCGATTTTCCTCTCGACTTGTCTCGGTTCTGAGGTTGTCGGCTTTTGCTCCTTCCCTTATTCTCGGTGATAAGGGCATGAGAATGGGAGGACCCGGATGACTTTCTTCGGATTTCTTCATTCAGAAGGCTACTTGTAACTTGGTTCATTGATACAACTTCGTCATGTGCAGAGTTACTAAAAGACACCACCAGAGTCTCCCAACTATCCAATAATGAGTAAGTAGAAGAAGGGCTTGAAGTTCGTCGTCCAACACCATCTTCATGGCTACAAGTTGATTTATAATACTTTGAATTTCATTCAGATGTTCAGATATGGAATCACCTTCCTTGAACTTGAGATTGACAAGCTTTCGGATCAAGCAAGCTTTGTTGTCGGCAGTCTTCTTCTCGTGGAGATCTTCAAGTTTCTTCCACAAGCTGTTTGCCGAAGTCTTATTTAACACATGGTAGAATACAGTGTCATCCACCCATTGTTGAATGGTACCGATGGTCTTCCGGTCGAGCTTTTTCCACTCTTTTGCCATTATGGACTCCGGCTTGGAAGATTCACATTCAACCGATGCATAGAGGTCCTTGTAATAAAGAAGGTCCATCATCTTTGCCTTCCATATCATCCAGTTGTGGCCATTCAAGCTGATCATACGAATGCCCCCAATGGGAGTCTCCATCTCAACACAAGAAGATTAGCAACCTAGCTCTGATACCACTGTTGGAAAAAACAAGACCTTTCCCGTCTTTGTGATAAGATGAGAATAAAAAAAAATGAAAGAGAAGAGAAAACTAAAAAGATTGCACACACAACAAGTAGAAGAACAACACAACTTGTAATCCTCATACTTGTAATCCACTCAAAGTGAGTTTGTGAGAGAGATAGTGATCCTCAAGTTAAGTTGTACCAACTTAAGAGAATGTCCTTGTAATCTTTCATTTGATTATAGTGAAAACGACGGAGAAGGGGCGGAGGAAGTAGGCTCATATTGAGCCGAACGTTGGTAAATCTTGTGTGTGTATTCTTTTAGTTTTCTCTTCTCTTCCAATTTCTATTTTTTTATTCTCATCTCATCACAAAGACGGAAAAGGTCTTGTTTTTCCCAACACACCCGCCCTAAGGGACCGATTGCTTCCATCTTCTTAGTTTGGCTGGTGGATGGGATAAGCATGGACAAGTCTTAAAAGAAATATTTGGATTGGCTGGATAGGCAGGTGGGCTGGAGCCCACCCTAGCCTACCAGTAGATCCGCCCCTGGTAGGAACTATATTTATAAGTATTTTGATATTTTTTTATAAAGGTATTTCATTACAAATTTAGAGAGTTACAAGAAGATATATCTCTCATGATATGGTTTGAAATACATATTGGAGTTTATTCATACAAAGTTAAGCAATCTGATAGATTGTGCATAAAGTATTGTATGCTAAGGAATGTGCTACACAGTTGGCACTTCTGGGAGAATAAGACTCCATTGCCTTGGTTTTGAGCAGATTGTGCTTCTTCAATTGTGTACGTACATGCCATAGATATGCGACACTGTGTGAATAAATTAATCGACTAATGGTTTGCAATCACATTCTATAATGACTCCAGATAGTTCCTTTCTGATATAAATCTCCATTGCTAATGCCCATGGCTTCTGCTTCTAGAGGTGTTCCTCCTTCTTGGTACTTCGATAGAGCGCCATGGAAATTCTTTCTTCATCCCTGAGGTTGGTAGTAGCAGCCATCGTATCATCTAGGAAAGGTCCATCATAATTGATTTTCCATTTGCCATCAGGAGGGGGATTCCATGAGTTGTTGGATTGAGAATTGCTGACTGAAGCAGGGTGTAATGCCTGTGGTTCGTATTACGTATTTTTGGAATACGTATACGTATTTATTCTTGTATTGCATAATTTCCTTGCTTAATTCCTTCTCGGCCTGGCTTGATTATTTCCTTGGGTTGGTTCGGCCTGGCTTGGTTTTGCTTGGGTTCATGATGAACCCTTGGATGAACCCCCTACCTACCACCACCTTTGATATTTATTGCCATTTCTTCTTTCTCTCTCTTCATTACTCATCTTCTTCTTTCTCATTTACTTCCCTACCTACCAGAGAGAGGAGAGAGAGGTCTAGGCAAGTGCATCTTGCTTCATGGAGAAACTCCAATTTTATTACTTTATTCTCTTTCTTACAGCATTTTAACTCACTTTAGTTCTTGGCATTTCCATTTTTCTTGGCTAGATTCTTCTAGATCTAAGTTTCTTTCATTTTCGGATTTCTTGGGTTTTGATCTACTTAATCCTGTTATTTCTGAGTTTCGATGGTTCCATGTTGTAGAGTAGCTCGTTCTACCCTATTTTTACCTGAGGAAGTTCGGATTTGGGCTCCGGATGAAAGTTTTATGAAGCTTGGAAGGCATGGGTTCCTAGTGTTCTTCTCCTCGAAATTTTGGAGAAGAAGAACAGTTCCCTGGCGCATGGCTGTACTTGACCGCATGAGTATTCATGCGACAAGTCACCATCAGCCGCATGAGACCCTTGTACTTCTAAACCGCATGAAACTTAGTCCCAGCCGCATGAGGCTGAGTCTCATACTCAGCCGCATGGGCTCATTTCCTATCAGTCGCATGAGTCTACATGGACTTAGTCGCAGGACTGGGAACGAACTCTTCTCGAGCCGCATATGCAACTGTCCCCCCCCAGCCGCATAAGCCATCGCATTGACCCAGCCTCATGCGCCCTCACTTCTTCCGGGCCGTATGGGTTTTGCTATGTGAGCCGCATGGACTTGAGTTCGCCATCAGCCGCATGAAGACCCCTTTCTAATTCGAGCCGCATATGCGCTCACCTCCCTGAACCGCATAAACTCAAGCACTTGCCAGCCGCATAGGCCCTGATCCCCGAGCCGCATGAGAACCCTAGACCCTGGCCGCATGGACTTCTGAGTCCGGGCCGCATGATCCCGATTAATTCCAGCCGCATGCGCCTTTGCATTTCCAGCCGCTGGCGCCCTTGTACTTCCAGCCGCATGCGCCCCCTCCTTTCCTGGCCGCATATGACTGAACCGCATGACTTTCTCGTGGTCCTGTGTGTTATTATTTATCATTATTTGCCCATGTTTTGTAACTCCTTTATTAGATATTTTACGCCCATTTTATATCCTTACACCTTTTGTCATGAACTTGATTTTTACTTATATGTTTGGAATTGATAATGGAGCACGACCTGACAGTGACCCGTCGTGGTGCACTCTTGACAAGAAAACCTGACATGACCTGATAGTGGCCCATCGTGGCGCACTCCTGACAAGAACACTTGACATGATAAACCCGACATGATTATCTTGAACAGCTGTTACGACGGCTACCTGACATGACATGACCTGTATAATTAATCCTGGACACCGTGGGTGATTTTGTTTATACAAATAATCCAGTCCTGTCTTGTATCATGTCTAGGAGCGGACTCCTGAGTACCACGGTCAGGAGTACCTATTGAAATGGACTAAGGCTAATAACTAGATTAATATATTAGTCATGAAGAGATTTTCCAGCTACAGGCAATCCCGTTACCTGGGCGCGCCTGGGATCTGGAGCCTGCCGTCGAGTAGGGCACATTTCCAGTACACTGTCATGTGTTGCACCCTTCAAGCTACCTAAGGGTACACGCGTTTCCTGGACGGTGTACCCACCTGAATTCAACCCCTAATTTCGACCTGGGTAACCTGGATGGTCTGCAGGGCTTGTGGCTGTGGAAGATTCTCACTGCATCTTCTTAGTAACTAGGCCTGTGATAACCCTAGTTAGTTAAAGTATCAAGCCGTAGTTCTTGCTTGGCCGTGAAATGATTGGATGGAGTCTAACCAGTCTAGTCTTGCCCTGATCCTGTTCCAGATTATTGAATGACCAGAATGCTTGTATTTATTTTACCGATAAATGGTGAGAATTCCAAGTTCTGTTCAGACGAAGGGTTACAACCCCGGTCCTTGTTTGGTTTACGGGTTGTAACCTGGTTATCTGAATAGTTCCATGGTTATCTCGTCGTATATCATCCTGATGTATTTTCTTTATTTCCAGTCCTTGCTTTTATTTATATCTTGTGCTGATTGCTGGTTTTAGTTCCTAAGTGAAGCCTCCTTTGTGGCACTTGTTCTTTCTGGGGTCTGACCCAGCTGGTTTTGTGTGGCCAGATTTCGGAGCAGCTCCAGAGGATCTACCGACCTTCCAGCCAGATGGTGGCCACTAGACGGAACCCTGGCAACGAGTGGGTTTATTTTTGATCTCCCACTTTATTGTAAAAATATTCTTTTGAGGCGTTTAGCCGACGAGCACCTGTTTAGCTCGATTGTATTTACTTACTGTCTGCCTACGGGCTGTAACATGATTGACAGATCCTAGGGTTGATCATGTATGACTAAACTCTTGCTAGTCCTCACATTTTGTAATGACTAGCTTCATGATCAGCTGTATATGTAATATTTGGGACGCCTTATTATTGTATATTTAATGATCATACATCTTATAACATTTACTTACTTGCTTGTGATTGAGACACTAGGCTTGTTCATGACCATAGGAGACTGTTGGCTTGTAGTAAACCCTCATGTATCTAGACAGCCGTGACCGTATAGCGAGATGGAATCCATTTCAATATACGTAGCTGGCTATGTCCGCCCCCGCTCTCCAGTATTCTGGTTCTGGGGCGTGACATGGTTTAAGTGGTGGCCCATACAGGTCTTGTAAATCAAGATATGTGAGGGTTTACCGGATAGATGTCTCAATCAGTATTCGTCCTTGATCTCTGCTCGTATCTTCTGAATCCCTGGATTCTTGTCCTGATCATGTGCTTGTATCGTTGATCTGTCCTGGTCCTTCCTTATTGTTCCCTATGTCATCTTCTTCAGCGGCATTGTTCGTGGTCCTACCGACCAGCAAGGCGGAGCACCTCCCGCGGACCAGCAACAACCCGAAGATCAAGTCCAGCACTCCGGAGTAGCCTCTAGAGTCGAGCCTATTGGAGAACCCATTGCCGAGGCCTTTGCCGTCTCAGTCCCAGATGTTCCAGCAGCAGAACCCCCAGTAGCATGCACAAGCCCAAGCCTTGAGTCAGAGTAGGCAGCAAGGATTTCAGCAGAGGGGACCAGCACCCCGAGGGCACGGTCAGGCTATGGTGATGACCGCAGAGGAAGGATTAGCACCAGGAGAGGTAGTGGCAGGTACTATTCTCGTCAACTCATTTTCAGCTTCAGCTTTATTTGATTCTGGTGTATCGCATTCTTTTATGTCTGTACGATTCGCGACACGGATAGGATTGGAGCCCGAGTCCTTATCAGTAAGGCTCAATATACTTACTGGTAACGGACTTGTGGGAGTCGATAGAGTGTTTTCCTCGTGTCGGATCGTAGTTAGCGGTAGAGAGTTCCCCGCTAGATTGATAGAGTTCCCTATGACCGACTATGATGTGGTCTTAGGGATGGATTGGTTGAGAAACCAGTATGCTAGAATAGACTGCCACATTGGTAGGGTTATTTTTAGCATTCCAGGCGAGCCAGAGTTTTTCTTTTCCAGAGGAGCGGTTGAGCCTTCTCCTCCAGTATTGTGGATGGCAGTAGCAGCAGTTCAGTTGCCCAGGATAGTGGATGAGTTCCCAGATGTTTTCCCAGAAGAGCTTCCAGGTATGCCGCCAGAGCGGGAGATCGAGTTCACTATAGACTTGATTCCCGAGACAGCTCCAGTATCAGAGAGAGTCTATAGGATGGCGCCGTCAGAGTTGGAGATATTGTACAAGATGATTGAAGAACTCAGAACCAAGGGATTCATTCGTGCTAGTGGATCGCCTTGGGGAGCCCTGATGCTTCTTGTGAAAAAGAAGGATGGTACGTCTAGGTTATGTGTTGATTATCGTACCTTGAACTCAGTGACAATCAAGAACAGATACCCTCTTCCGTGGATAGATGACTTGTTTGATCAACTTAAGGGGGCTTCAGTATTCTCGAAGATTGATTTGCGCTCAGGTTATCATCAGATCAGAGTCAGAGAGCAGGACATCCCGAAGACAGCTTTTAGATCGAGATATGGGCATTGGGAGTTCCTTGTTATGCCTTTTGGAGCAACCAATGCGCCGGCAGTATTCATGGACCTCATGAATCGCATCTTTATGCCTTACTTGGATCAGTTTGTGATTGTGTTCTTGGACGACATTCTGGTCTACAGCAAGAGTGAGGCAAAGCATGAGCAGCATCTCCGTGTAGTTCTTCAGATCCTCAGAGAGCACCAGTTATATGCCAAGTTCAGTAAATGCGAGTTCTGGCTCGATCGCATTTCGTTCTTGGGTTATATCATCACCAGAGGAGGAGTGGAAGTAGATCCCCAGAAGATTGTGGCTATTGAGTCATGGCCATTGCCCAGCACAGTTGCAGAGGTTCGTAGTTTTCTTGGATTGGCCGGCTACTACCGGCGGTTTGTTTCGGATTTTGCTCGGATATCAGCGCCATTGACCTAGTTGACTCGCAAGGATGCGCAGTTTGCTTGGACAGCGGAGTGTCAGAGTTCTTTTGAGCAGTTGAAGCTAGGCCTGATAACGGCACCCATTCTCACGCTTCCAGATGGGACCGAAGGATTCTCAGTGTATTGTGATGCTTCGGGCAGGGGTTTAGGATGTGTTCTGATAAAGCATGGGAAGGTAATCGCTTATGCGTCACGACAACTTCGTGATCATGAGAGGAATTACCCAACCCATGACTTGGAGCTGGCAGCAGTAGTGTTTGCACTTAAGTTATGGAGGCACTACTTGTATGGAGACAGGGTGGAGATTTTTACCGACCACAAGAGCCTGAAGTATGTTTTCACTCAGAAGGATCTTAACATGCGTCAGAGAAGGTGGCTGGAGCTTCTTGTAGATTATAATGTCAACCTGTAGTATCATCCCGGGAAGGCCAACGTTGTTGCAGATGCTTTGAGCAGGAGAGCCGGAGTTTATTTCCTAACAGCGCAACCAGAGCTGTTAGCAGATCTTCAGAAGATGGGTATAGAAGTTGTTCTCCCTTCTAGTGTAGTATTGATGGCCAGCATGCAAGTTCAGTCTACTATAGTTGAGAGGATCCGGATGGCGCAGTCAGCAGATTCCAAGCTTCAGCGACTCAGAGCAGAGTGTGAGGCAAGACGAAGACCAGAGTTATGCATTCATGAGGATGGTACACTTCGACATGGTAAGCGTCTTTGTGTACCCAGCAGAGATATCCGACAGGAGATCATGTCAGAAGCGCACAGTTCGTAGTATTCCATCCATCCCGGCAGTACGAAGATGTACCGTGATATCCGGCAGCATTTCTGGTGGAATGGCATGAAGCGGGAGATAGCTCGATTTGTCTCTCGGTATTTGGTTTGCCAACAAGTCAAGGCTGAACATCAGAGACCGGCTGGACTTCTTCAGCCCTTACCGATTCCAGAGTGGAAGTGGGAGCATGTGACCATAGATTTCATGACTGGATTACCTAGATCCCCAGCTGGTAGAGATGCTATCTGGGTTATAGTTGATCGGCTCACGAAGGTAGATCACTTCCTCCCATTCAGAGTTGGTCAGTCGACGGCTCAGTTAGCAGAGATATATCTCCGGCAGATTGTCAGATTACACGGAGTGCCAGTCAGTATCACCTCGGACCGAGATTCCAGATTTATATCGCACTTTTGGCGTAGCTTACAAGAGAGTTTGGGAACTCGTCTCCAGTTCAGTTCAGCATATCACCCACAGACAGATGGCCAGTCGGAACGCACGATCCAGACTCTTGAAGACATGTTGCGGTCATGCACACTCGACTTCGGTGGTTCATGGGAAGATCACTTGCACCTGGTGGAATTCTCGTACAACAATAGTTTCCAGGCCAGTATCCAGATGGCACCGTTCGAGGCACTGTATGGTAGAAAGTGCAGATCCCCGCTAGCCTGGGATGATGTTGGAGAGAGACAAATACTTGGTCCAGAAATGATCGCTCAGACAGTTGAGGTGGTCAGGAGAGTCTGAGATCATCTTAGAGTTGCCCAAGAACGCCAGCGCCATTGGGCTGATTCTCATCGGCGCCCTCTAGAGTTTTCGGTCGATGATCATGTATTCCTGAGGATTTCGCCTAACCGTGGCGTCATTCGTTTCGGCGTCCGGAGAAAGCTTAGTCCTAGGTATATAGGACCGTTCGACATTCTGGAGCGAGTAGGAGATGTATCCTATCGTCTCGCTCTTCTGCCGTCGCTAAGCGAGGTGCATGACGTGTTCCACGTATCCCAATTACGACGGTATATCCCGGACCCGAGCCACATCCTGGATCATTCGGAATTGGTTGTTGGTACCAACCTTTCGTATGAGGAGAGGCCCGTGTCTAGATTGGACCGGAGAGAGAAGATCCTCAAGAATAAGACTATCAAGTTAGTCCGAGTTGCTTGGGGTCATCACTCTTTGGGTGAGTCAACATGGGAGCGTGAGGATGACATCCGATCGCGGTATCCCGACTTGTTTGACTCGTGAGGTATAATATCTTTCTTATGCCTCATACCTTCGATTCCTTGCTTGCATGATTGATTGTCTGCCTAGTTATAGCTTGCATGTGATTAATGTAGCTTGTGATTGCTCCTCTAGCCTCTTGATTAAATTCCGAAGACGGAATTCTTTTAAGGTGGGTAGAGTTGTAATGCATGTGGTTCGTATTACGTATTTCTGGAATACGTGTACGTATTTATTCTTGTATTGCATGATTTCCTTGCTTAATTCCTTCTTGGCCTGGCTTGGTTATTTCCTTAGGTTGGTTCGGCCTGGCTTGGTTTTGCTTGGGTTCATGATGAACCCTTGGATGAACCCCCTACCTACCACCACCTTTGATATTTATTGCCATTTCTTCTTTCTCTCTCTTCATTACTCATCTTCTTCTTTCTCATTTACTTCCCTACCTACCAGAGAGAGGAGAGAGAGGTCTAGGCAAGTGCATCTTGCTTCATGGAGGAACTCCAATTTTATTACTTTATTCTTTTTCTTACAGCATTTTAACTCACTTTAGTTCTTGGCATTTCCATTTTTCTTGGCTAGATTCTTCTAGATCTAAGTTTATTTTATTTTTGGATTGCTTGGGTTTTGATCTACTTAATCCGGTTATTTCTCAGTTTCGATGGTTCCATGTTGTAGAGTAGCTCGTTCTACCCTATTTTTACCTAAGGAAGTTCGGATTTGGGCTCCGGATGAAAGTTTTATGAAGCTTGGAAGGCATGGGTTCCTAGTGTTCTTCTCCTCGGAATTTTGGAGAAGAAGAACAGTTCCCTGGCGCATGGCTGTACTTGATCGCATGAGTATTCATGCGGCAAGTCGCCATCAGCCGCAAGAGACCCTTGTACTTCTAAACCGCATGAAACTTAGTCCCAGCCGCATGAGGCTGAGTCTCATACTCAGCCGCATGGGCTCATTTCCCATCAGTCGCATGAGTCTACATGGACTTAGTCGCAGGGCTGGGAATGAACTCTTCTCGAGCCGCATATGCAACTGTCCCCCCCCAGCCGCATAAGCCATCGCATTGACCCAGCCTCATGCGCCCTCACTTCTTCCGGGCCGCATGGGTTTTGCTATGTGAGCCGCATGGACTTGAGTTCGCCATCAGCCGCATGAAGACCCCTTTCTAATTCGAGCCGCATATGCGCTCACCTCCCTGAACCGCATAAACTCAAGCACTTGCCAGCCGCATAGGCCCTGATCCCCGAGCCGCATGAGAACCCTAGACCCTGGCCGCATGGACTTCTGAGTCCGGGCCGCATGATCCCGATTAATTCCAGCATGCGCCTTTGCATTTCCAGCCGCTGGCGCCCTTGTACTTCCAGCCGCATGCGCCCCCTCCTTTCCTGGCCGCATATGACTGAACCGCATGACTTTCTCGTGGTCCTGTGTGTTATTATTTATCATTATTTGCCCATGTTTCGTAACTCCTTTATTAGATATTTTACGCCCATTTTATATCCTTACACCTTTTGTCATGAACTTGATTTTTACTTATATGTTTGGAATTGATAATGGAGCACGACCTGACAGTCACCCGTCGTAGTGCACTCTTGACAAGAAAACCTGACATGACCTGATAGTGGCCCGTCGTGGCGCACTCCTGACAAGAACACTTGACATGATAAACCCGACATGATTATCTTGAACAGCTGTTACGACGACTACCTGACATGACATGACCTGTATAATTAATCCTGGATACCGTGGGTGATTTTGTTTGTACAAATAATCCAGTCCTGTCTTGTATCATGTCTAGGAGGGGACTCCTGAGTACCACGGTCAGGAGTACCTATTGAAATGGACTAAGGCTAATAACTAGATTAATATATTAGTCATGAAGAGATTTTCCAGCTACAGGCAATCCCGTTACCTGGGCGCGCCTGGGATCTGGAGCCTGCCGTCGAGTAGGGCACATTTCCAGTACACTGTCATGTGTTGCACCCTTCAAGCTACCTAAGGGTACACGCGTTTCCTGGACGGTGTACCCACCTGAATTCAACCCCTAATTTCGACCTGGGTAACCTGGATGGTCTGCAGGGCTTGTGGCTGTGGAAGATTCTCACTGCATCTTGTTAGTAACTAGGCCTGTGATAACCCTAGTTAGTTAAAGTATCAAGCCGTAGTTCTTGCTTGGCCGTGAAATGATTGGATGGAGTCTAACCAGTCTAGTCTTGCCCTGATCCTGTTCCAGATTATTGAATGACCAGAATGCTTGTATTTATTTTACCAATAAATGGTAAGAATTCCAAGTTCTGTTCAGACGAAGGGTTACAACCCCGGTCCTTGTTTGGTTTACGGGTTGTAACCTGGTTATCTGAATAGTTCCATGGTTATCTCGTCGTATATCATCCTGATGTATTTTCTTTATTTCCAGTCCTTGCTTTTATTTATATCTTGTGCTGATTGCTGGTTTTAGTTCCTAAGTGAAGCCTCCTTTGTGGCACTTGCTCTTTCTGGGGTCTGACCCAGCTGGTTTTGTGTGGCCAGATTTCGGAGCAGCTCCAGAGGATCTACCGACCTTCCAGCCAGATGGTGGCCACTAGACGGAACCCTGGCAACGAGTGGGTTTATTTTTGATCTCCCACTTTATTGTAAAAATATTCTTTTGAGGCATTTAGCCGACGAGCACCTGTTTAGCTCGATTGTATTTACTTACTGTCTGCCTACGGGCTGTAACATGATTGACAGATCCTAGGGTTGATCATGTATGACTAAACTCTTGCTAGTCCTCACATTTTGTAACGACTAGCTTCATGATCAGCTGAATATGTAATATTTGGGACGCTTTATTATTGTATATTTAATGATCATACATCTTGTAACATTTACTTACTTGCTTGTGATTGAGACACTAGGCTTGTTCATGACCATAGGAGACTGTTGGCTTGTAGTAAACCCTCATATATCTAGACAGCCGTGACCGTATAGCGAGATGGAATCCATTTCAATATACGTAGCTGGCTATGTCCGCCTTCGCTCTCCAGTATTCTGGTTCTGGGGCGTGACACAGGGGTACGTATGAGCAACATCTATATTATAGACTTTATATTTTTCTTGCAGATTTTGAGCATCTTCGATAACGGAACTGATACTGATGGTCTTCAATTCAAAGATTGTTGTGTTCCTAGCCTTCCATATGATCCACATAAGGAATAAACTAGAAGACACAACATCACGATCCCCTACTTTGAGGATGTTTGTAAAGAATCTATAGATAGTAGTCTGAGGCTTAATGTGCTTGGACATTTCTTGTTCCCATGACAAGAAGAACCTAAATAGGACAATAAAGAAGAACATGGTCAAGAGTTTCGAGGTGTACCTTACAAAGAGGACATGTTGAATCTGTCTTGGATACGTCGATGAATATTAGCATTTGATGGAAGAGAGTTTGTAAGTGCCCACCATGCAAACATCAATAAACGCAGATAGATGTGATTGAGTTTCCAGAGTTTACTCCAATCCTTAAATCTGGATTGATCATCTAAGCTATGAACTCTGTTATAGTTTTTATGAATAAGCATGTATGCTGATTTTGTATTTAACACCCTTGGATGTTTCCATATCAATTGGTCGGTAGTGCAAGTAGCTAAAAGCAGAATCTTTGTAATAGTTGTTGCTTCATATGTGTATCCGAAAGTATCTTTGTTGATAAGATCACTCACAATAGTTACCCTTTGATTGGCGAATTGATAACTTGATACAATTAAGTTAGACAGGGAAGGAACCCATGGATCTTGCCAAATATTGATGCGCGTACCATTCCCTATTGACTAGATAACATTATTGAATAGGTTGTCTCTACTACAGAGAATACTAGACAAAATACATGAAGAAGAAGGTGACAGTTTAGCAGTTCAGAAGTTTGTATATGATACATATTTTCTCTTGAGAAGATTTACCCACAGAATTTGAACAAGTGAGAAATCGCCACACAAGTTAAACCAATAGATCCATATTGGTAATGCGGTAAAGATTTAGTCATTTCTTCTATCAATTTATTTTGACTATTTAGCTATTATTCTATCTAATTTATTTAGGTCATTATTTTGAACCTAATTATTAAATCAAATCCTCTTAAGTCCATAGCCTCTATTAAGACCTAGCCCATCTATTTAGAATAAACCAAATCTATTACTAACCCATTTCTTAGAAAGCCTACCAATTAAAGCCTTTGTTACATCGGGCCTTATTAACCAGGACCATATATTAAATCCTATCGTTATTACTGAGGCCCATCTTTATTAATTAGCCACTCTATCTCCTTTGGGAATTAGCCTTAAACCCAATTATTTTAGACCATTCATTAGATTGGGCCACCTAAGTCGTAACCCTCTAATTAAACCTTTGAGCCGTCCCACTCAAACAACCACTTGTAAAGCCCAATGGTTGGGACAAAACCCAGTAACCTTAAGTTACTCTTAGGTCAATTCAAACCAAACCAATTGTTCACAGAACTTCTTCCTTCTTATTTCCCCTTCGACCCATAGCCGATGACGAGGGGGTGCTTTGTCTATGCGCAGAGGCACGATGCCTCGATTGTCTAGGGCTCTCTCGAAGCTTCCTCCATCGACCTATCGGAGTCATTTCACCCGTTCATTGCCTACCGACATAGTTTGGCTAATCCTCGCCATCGGTGGCTAACTGCCGACAATCCACCACTGGCCTATAAATAGGACTTCCCCTCCATTCTTCTTCACCCCTCTTGCGTAGGCGAAGCCATGTCAGATTTCTTCCACTCTTCCTCCTTTCGCTTTGAGTTAGAAGCCATGGCGATCTCCTTCTTCGTATGGTGGCACAACGTCGAGTCAACTTGAGGCGGGGACTCAGAGTTTGGGGGCATAGCTCCTTCGTCCTTCGTAGCGGTGAGCAAAGCAAGACATGGCGATGCTTTTCTTCTTCAACAATGATGCATCATTGGTGACAATGAGCTCGAAGAATTGGTCGTCTTTTATATGCGTCGCTAAGTTCAAAATTTTAGCGACGTTTTTCTCTAGAGTCGCTAATTGTGTCGCTTGTATGACATATTTCGGTAGTGAACGAAGAGCACGAACTCCGGTGAGTGACTTTGTTCATCTTCATTCTCTTGATCCAGTCCCTGTCCTTGACTGTTGTGAGCACTCTGATTCTGAGGCAAGATCCATTAAGTTTGAATTTGTAAGCAATCTCAAATGTATCTAATTTGATTTGGATCAGTTGATCATTTGGGAAAACTTCTATTTCTTGATTATTCAATCTAGAAACATTCAAATCATTTTCTCTTCTCGCATATCTAATGTTCAAAAAAATGCCTGAATCAATTTTGCCATCAGCCTGGACACGCGAGAACGTTGGTATCGGACACGAAGAACATATATGACCCTACAGACTGCACAGGTACTTCATACACTTCTTCTCTGTTCAATTATAGTGATTTCAAATTAGTTGAGATAACGACAGGCGATTATGTGTCATAGGCAAATGTGAGATTGTGTTTAGGATTCTGTTGTGTCCAGGGGACTCAAATCGAACATATACTTGTATTTATCGAGATTAGGCCGCAAGTATTCTGTGTATTGATTTTGGGTTCATCTCGTATTTTGAATCGAAGTGTGGTGTTACTGTTTAGTAACCATTGGAATAGGGTTTTCAATTTAATCCGAGTTTGGGTTATGTTGGACTATTTGAGAATTTGTTGAAGGATTGGTCCTAGGCCGAACCATGGGCTTACTTTATAACTCTGATTATGAATGATGGGACTTCACAGTATTGGGCCAGGAAAATCAAAGTATTATTTGGTTGTGAGTTTTAGACCATTAGACTAGATTGGGCTTGAATACATGTACGATTTTGATGGACTCATTCTCGGGCCTCTAAGATATTAGTTGCTATTATTGGGACATAATTTTTGAGTTAAGGGCCGGGCCCATGGACTATGCTAGGCTAGAATATTTTAGTATTATATTGAGGGATAAATTAGTCACTAGATTAATTAGGAAATTCTTTTAGAATATTTCTAAATATCATTTTCCTATTTTTAGGTGATTAGAAGACATTGCCAATTCCCAAGAAAAATGCAAGTACATGTATCTCAATTTTACTGCTAGTTGCCTGCATGGGCACATACACACTTGTTGTCATGATACTTGCTTTATTTGTTTCACTTGCTTGCATGATTCTCGTATCGGGTGGGGGACAATCTAAAACATGTAATAGTCTAATATTGGACAACTCGTGGCTGATAGCATATTGTTATATGCCTGACGTCCATTACATGTGTGACTGATAGCATTATCATCCGACATGCCTGATTATTGCGTGATTGATAGCATTGTCATTAGATATGCCTGATTCTTACATGACTGATAGCATATTATTCATTTAATATGCCTGATACATATTAGTTCCTACATGTTGATGAAGTCTAATTATACATGTTTACATAGCTAGTGCATATTCTGATTATCTCATATTTACTAGTCTTTCTTTTACTCATGCTTTACCTATTTTTTTGATATCTTGATGGTAAATATTATTGAGTTACACTGTGCTTTGCTCCTTTTTTGACTAGATCGTTGATTACAGGTGAGATTGATTTCTTAGAGTGTTATGGCCAACAGGGAGATCTAGCAGCGAAACTCAATCTGGATGCTGAGATGTAGATTCATGTATAGGATTGATTGGATGTAATGAGATTGAGGATGTTGCAAGTATAGATAGTCTTTATATTTTTTATCGGCTTCGTACCCGGATATCATGTATAAGGTTGTAATAACTACATAGTGATCTATGATGGTTTCATATTAGTAGTTATATCGTGATAGACGCTGTGATGAGTATACACTGTTATTAATGATGACTTGACTAGACGGATGACTACCGTTGTCAACGACAACATAGGCCAGGCATGACTCGATTCATACCGAATTATTCGGAAGCGGTTCGTGACATATTTTTGTGGTGACCTATGCATGTTTATCTAATGGTGCTTAGGACTAGAGTACCATTGGTAGCCTGCTAAATACAAACCCATCACAACATGGGCTGATGGTTGTATAATTACTATATATATTGTTTTCTAAATTTTTATGTATCTCTTAGTGTCTCCTATATAGTTGTAGCTATAATTCCATGACTTTTGGGAATTATTCTCCTCCATCAGTTTCTAACATCCTTTATGATCTAGGCTTCCTTACTATTTAGAGATTAATGTCAGATTTTCCAACTCCTCCTTTAGCAAGACTATTAGTAAACCATTTCAAATTTCTCTATTGGCTTTAATCAGAATCCTACTTTTCTGTCTCTGTTTAGAATCTAGAATCATTT
Organism: Iris pallida; assembly: GCA_029216955.1. Lineage (NCBI taxonomy): Eukaryota > Viridiplantae > Streptophyta > Magnoliopsida > Asparagales > Iridaceae > Iris > Iris pallida. The sequence goes on along the minus strand of JANAVB010011397.1, from coordinate 2,239,654 downwards.
AGAGCTTCAACTCTTCATTTAGCAGATCTCTTAAAATAGCCATTTCAAATTTCTCCACTGATTTTGGTTAAGAATCCTATTTGATTTTCTCTAACCATTCCAAACCCAAGTATTTCATTTAGAGCCATAGAGCTCACATACTAGCTATTTGATCCAATTTTTTCCCTAACATTTTTCATTGGTTGTAAGGAATTATTTTCCAAAAATAATTCCAGTATAGGACAATATTCCCTAAATAGTTTCCAAGGGCCAATAAAAATTCCATTCATTGGTTTTTTCCACTCAAAACTTCATCGTTTCTATTCACCCTGAATCCAACTCAATTAGCTATAGTCAGATTTTTTATCACTTTGGTGTCTATAAACTTCTGACCTCGATCCTTGAATATCAGAGGATAGATGGAGAGCGGATACCCTCTTGATTCTTTTCTTCCTATTGATAGTCGATCCCTTGACCCTGAAGAAACGATATTCACACTAACACTATATGTCCTTCCTAGTGTGGTTAAATCTCCTTAGTAAATTGGAAAGATTATTTGAAATTGAATTACCAAGGTGCACCTTTGAGACTCCCATGGAAAAAGTTAAAAGAATATTCGGTGACCTACTATGGCATGGCAGTCGTAAACTGCAACCATTCATCTGAATTATGGAAACTACGGGTCCACTGCAGCCAGCAGCGCACTGGCGAGACATGGGCTCTAAGTCGAAGTAATTTCAGGTATGTATAGATCTTCATATACAATTGAGACTATGTCCTAGATACATCATGTTTCGATCACTTGAAGTTGTTCTATCTATATCAATTGAAAATGGGTAAAGTTGAGAGATTATTCGGTATCTACATTCTTGAGTCACTTTGCCAAGAGTTCACTGCAGCCAGGTATACATTGGCAGGGCATAAATTCTAGGTAAGTAGATATGCTTGTGTACTGTATACTATTGAGACTATATCCATGTTCTAGATTTTTGGGCTCTTAGCTCCATCGGGAAACCATACCGAAATTAGTTTGATCTGTTTGATTTTGTTCTAACAAGAGTATTCTATTTCCATCCAGAGATCAAATAGGAATAGGGATTCCTTTAGAATTTTTTACTTGATTTTCCTTATAGTTCATTAAGACCATTTCAAATACCTTTTGCCCAATCTATTTCAAGACTCAAACTCAGGTGTTTGTATATTTTTATTGATAATTACATATATTTGATAGATATGTAATACTTTTCAAATAGCTATGTATACTAGATAACAAATATACATATTGTGGATGACTATGAATATGTATATATATATATATATATATATATATATATATATATATATATATATATATTATTTATATATATATATATATATATAAATAAAAAAATAATATATATATATATATATATATATTTTTTTTATATATATATATATATATATATATATATATATTTATATATATATATATATATATATATATATAAAAATATATATATATATATATATATATATATATATATATATATATATATATATATATATATATATATATATTGAAGCAATGGGTAATTGTGGCAAACTCGCCTCCATTGGGCTCGAGCTCCTGACCACTTGGGCTGCATGCATCTCTCTTAACCACTAGGCTAGAGGTCATTTGCTATATATATATATATATATATATATATTATATATATATATATATATATATATATATATATATATATATATATATATATATATATATATATATATATATATAGTTTTTTTAAGAAGAAGAAGATTTTATTGATGTATAAGGCGTAAAATATCGATGCCTATACAAGTAAACGCGCCACGTGCAAGAAGGCAAAAGACCAAAAATAAAAGGGCAACAGAGAAAAGAACCAAAACAAAACACCACGCCATAGGTGACTAGTCCCAAGCTACCCAGAAGCTGTCTGCGGAGTGGGAGCAACGCCTCCGGACTCTACTGATCTGGCGCAGGACCTCAGAGATCAGAAGATGAGGTTGGAGTTGGAGACCTTCGTATATTAATTTGTTTCGGTTCTTCCACATGACCCAAATCCCGGCGGCTGCAACAATCTGTCGGCTTTGGGAGGTTCTCCAGCTGGCCAGTAGATCGTTGAAGCCCGCGGGAGGATGATGTACTCCGCACCTGTTGCTGAGGCTGTTCCACATCTGCATCGATAGATCGCCAACAAGGAGGACGTGTTCCACTGACTCTTCTTTAGGGGATGCACAACAGTGACATCTTGATGCCAGGCTAAAACCGAAAGAAGTGATTGAGTCGTCAGTGGGAAGTTTCCTTCTCTTAGCTCTCCAGACCAGGATCGACCATTTAATGGGAATGCAAGATTGCCAGAAAGGGGCAATAAGAGGACGTGGAGTGCTTGTCCCTTTCTCTATGAGTCTGGTAGACGCTAGGGAGAAAGTGCCGTTCAGAGTCGGGGTCGACCGCAGGGAGTTTAGCTCGTTGGAAATCTGCAACTGAGCGGCAGCAAGTCTGTCTGTCGCTTTCTGTCCGAGCCTGTCTCGCACTCTATTCTAATTCCATCCGTGATCGGTATCCCACAGATCGTAAATCTCCCCGATGTGGGGATGTTGAGTGTTGTATAGCTCGTCGTCCAGCCATCGCTCGTAGCTCATCGAAGCGTGGCCGTTACCCAGCTGCAGTCGGATTAGAGGTTAGGCAAGCGCTTTACCGTGGGGCATGCGTCGCCAGGTGGCCGAGGATCTGCTGTTCACTAAAGCGATCGTCGGGTGAAAGAATCTGAAATATATGGCCTTCATGAATCTGGTCCAGAGAGAGTTGCCCGTGCGCATCTTCCACCATAACTTCATGGAGCATGCGTCCACTTGGTGCTCCAAATGGCTAAGACCCAACCCGCCCTCCCCGGTGGGTTTAGCCATAGTGATCCAACTGGCCCAGTGGTGTTTGTCTTCCCCATGGCTGCTCCCCCAAAAGAATCTAACGAATAGGGTTTCTATCGAAGTGATGACTTTCTTGGGGGGGCTGCATACGGCCAGAGAGTATATAAGAACGGAGGAGAGGACATGCCTAATCAAAATTAGCTTTTCGTCGGGCGAGAGAGTGGCATTGTGCCAGCCCTCAATCTTCTTTCTGACAGAGCTCATAATATACTCGAAAATGCTGGCGTTCGACTTACCGTACACCAACAGGCAGTCTAACTAGAAGAATGAAGGATAAGCTATGGTGTATGAAGTCAGGTTGGATAGCCTCTTGGAGTGGATCATGTCCGCTTTGTGGTGGGTGTAGATGACACTCTTGCTTTTGTTTACCCGTTGACCGGAGCATTTGGCATATCTCTCAAGCGTTTTATGGACAACTTCCACCGAACTGATGTCGCCAGAAGAGAAGATGAGGACATCGTCAGCATAGGCAAGGTAAGTGATAATAGGGCATCCGGTGGTGGTTTGATAGTGATGGAATTGATTATTGTTGGTCATGTTGTTGAGGTTTCTGCTGAGCGCTTCTGCAGTGATGATAAATATGGTGGCAGATAGAGGGTCACCCTGGCGCACGCCACGACTGGATGAAAAAAAACCTTCCGCTTGACCGTTGATGACGGTAGAGAACCTGGAATTACTGATTGACCTGTATACAATGTCAATCCATGGTTCAGAGAAGCCGAAGGCTCTGAACACCCAGATCATGAATTGCCAGTCCAGGTGGTCGTACGTCTTTTCCATATCAAGTTTTGATAGCAACGTTGCCTCCTCTAGCAGAGAATTTCTTACAGGTGACCATTTATTGGGCGAGAAGAATATTGTCCATGATGTTCCTTCCCTTAACGAATCCGCTCTGCTCTTCGGAGATGATCTTGGGTAGTAGGTTAGACATGCAATTTGCAATGATTTTCGAGATGATCTTGTTGGTGAAGTTGCATAAGCTTATGGGCCTGAAGTCTCTGAAGATTTCTGTATTTTCTTTTTTATGAATGAGAATGAGATTCGCCCTGGCAATAACAGTCGGGTATCTCGCACCTTGGAAGAAAGCAATGGTGGTTTCGAGCAAATCCGAAGCGATGATGTCCCTACAAGTTCTGAAGAATGTCCCAGAGAATCCGTCAGGCCCGGGGGCCTGTGTTCATCTAGCGTCCAGACCGCCGCCTTAACTTCCTCAGCAGATGGGGTGACCATGAGCATGTCATTATCAAGATCGGTAATAATAGCGGGGACCTTGGAGAGGAAGTTGTCGTCCTTGAGGATTGCCTCTTTGGTGAAGAGGGACGAGAAGAACCGAGCCGCCGCCTCCTGAATGTTCTTCTGGTCGTGTAGCTGGATGCCATTGTCATCCATGATACGATGGAGGTTAAGCTGTCATCTACGACCCTTGACACATGCGTAGAAGAAGCCTGAGTTGCGATCCCCTTTCAGATCCCGAGCAAGCCTGGCTTTTTATTTCTAGAATTTAGTCTCGACCTTCATTCGAGACTTGAGGATGGCTTTGGCAAGGTTAAGCGAAGCTCGAGCCTCCGGGGTTCGTTCCACGATGAATCGACTTTTCGCTCTGGTGACATCATCTTCGGCGGTACTGATCGCTTGAAAGATGTTGTCGAACACGGCCTTGCTCCAGGAGAAAAGGGCCTTGCTGGTGGCGGCGAGTTTGTGCGCCACTCTAACCAGGGGATCTAGGTCATCAGAGGAGTTTCAGGAAGCGGTAACAACTGGGATAAACTGAGGGTGGTGTCTCTAGAAGTTCAAAAAGCGAAATGGTTTTTTGATGTGTTGGGAGTTACTTTTTATCTCGATGAGGAGGGGGGAGTGATCCGATTCCGTGGAGTTTAGGTAAGAAAAATTGGATATGATTCCTATATCTGCCTATGGACCGTTGATCAGCACTCGATCCAGACGAGAGTATTGCCTGCGATGTCTTTCCTCCATGTTGTACCAAGTGAAAGCGTTGCCGGAAAAGGAGAGTTGGGTGAGTTGCGCATTGAAGATAAAGTTGTTAAATTTTTCCATGGCCAAGAGGGGGGCGGGCGGCCCCCGGACTTCTCAGAATTGCAGAAGATAGTGTTGAAATCTCTGAGGCAGATCCACGGGAGGTTGTTGGGAGGAGGTACGCATTTAATAGTTGGTCCCAGAGCAGTCTACGCTCCGGGAAGTCACAACTGCCATGAACTGCGGAGATAAGGGCTCGGGATCGCATCTTCGGGTGCTCGACCCAAAACGAAAGGGTCTGCTTTGAGTCCTGAACCAGGCCGAACTTGATGCAAGAAAAAAAGAATATCCAGATGTCGTGGCATCCAACGATGGCAGCCGCAAATCTGATACTGAGCCGAATCCTATTAATTCTTTTTCTGAGGGATTTTGGGTTCAGTGATGACAAGGATGTCGATACGGTGGGTTTTAGTGAGGCTGATGATTCTATTCAGCGCCGGTTTATTTGCCAGTCCTCTCACGTTCCTTGAAAGGATGTTAAGAATTAAGTATGGGAAGGGGGTCTGAGTTGTGGAGCTTCGCAGCTGACCTCGTGGTCCTTGCCGGGTGTTGTCCTTGTTTGTTCTTGCCTTTCTTGTGGGGTTTATTAGTGATATTGGCACTATTTTTTGGAGGGTTTGATGTGGTCCCGGTGCGGACTCCAGGGTTGCTCCTGTGTTCTTCCATCCTCGTATAGTCAGCCATATTTTTGGATCCATCGAAGTCCGCGATGGCGCTCATCGGGTTGTCGGGATCTAAGAATCCTGCTTCCTCAGCTTGTCGAATCCTGTCTGTGGTCTCCTGATCCATTGGGCGTTGGGTGGCTTTGGCCATGTCTAGGAAGGTTGGTTGAATGTCACCTGTCTCTAGCTCTGTGAGACTCAGGGTTTTGGACCCCTCATCGGAGCTCAGGGCCTTTGTGATAGGAGTCTCGCTGCTGACGAGGGAAGAACTGCTGGAAGGAGTGATAGACTTTGTCTTGTCTGCTGGATCTCTGTGCTTAAGGATGGTGACTGCCATGGGTGGGATCACTTGTGTCTCTCCTTCGTTGGTGGTGTCTTCCATGCTCAGAGCTTCAAATCTGTTAGTGGTGGATATCGGGTTGAATTTTGGTGAGGTGGGACTGTCTTGTGTGGGAGGGGGTGAGGTGACCGCTCGGGTTAAATCAGTGCTATCTTCAAATCTGAGATGTGAGTTTGAGGGTGGTTTTGATTGAGGCAATTCCTTCTGTTGTTTCCGCGTGTTTGTTTTCTTGCAGCTTATATCCTTTTTTGTCTCAACTCCGGATAAGCTTTGTAGCAGAATTTGGTGAGGTGCCCTCTGATGTGATAATAATTGCAAAACAGGACATTGTTGTCGTAGATAAGCGGCTAGGTATGGGTTTGCTACCCTAACTCGATGTTAATGAATTTATGAAGTTCTTTGGATATGTCGAGTTCCATGCAGACTTTGGCATAGTTGGCTCTGGTGAGGTTCTTGGTTTCCTCTGCTATATATATATATATAAATATATATATATATATATATATATATATATATATATATATATATATATATATATACAAGAGAGCATAGATGAGATAGTTACCTACTAGCTCATTTCTAGTAAGGGCATCTTTGGGATCCATGGTTAGACAGGTAAGAGTAGAAAGATAGTAGAATAAGATTATTAGTAAGCAAGTTTGGTAGTAAATTTTAAGAGGCTTTTTGAGCTTATGGCTTATATCGGAGGAGAATTACAGAACAGTTAGTAGTAATATCGAATTCGTGAAGAATTATGATGTTTATGATTAAAGGCAAGAACCAGAAAATTATATGGAAGGATAGAAAAATCTGTAAGTGAAAGGTTGGTGAAGAAAGATTAGGTTCTTCCACAGAGAAAGTGGGTGAACTTGAGAATATAATGATCAAGTTGCAAAACATTCAAAAGAATTAATTTTGAGATTTGATATGTAAAGGATGGATATGACCATAGTATGATTGAAAGGAATAGTTGTCGAAGTAATAATGAGAATAAGATATTAGCATACAACTCTTGGAATAGTTGGCTAGTGATTAAAGAAAAGAAGGATAGTTAAGTTAAAATTTTGTTAGATGATTAATAAATGTTGGGGATTCAAATTTGGTTAAGGAGATAAATTTTGAGGATTGAGATTTTTTGGATACACAAATCATGAGTCGACTTGGTAAGGGTTTATAGACAGTCGAGATTGTAACCTTGATGAAGTCAGAAAAGGGGGGAGTGAAAGTTGATGTCTAAAAAATGGTTTGATTTAGAAAAGCAAATTGACAGATTATATGGAACGACTGTACATAAGTTGATGTAATCAAATTAAATATGTTCCTTGGTCCCAAATAGAATTAGTTGTAATAACTGGGTAGTTAACTTATGTTCCTTGGTGCTGAGTTTAGTTAGCAAGTTTAGAGGATCAGTCTGTAGGGCGTTAATGAGATAATTTTTTATAAATATTTTGTTTTGAGTTTTCTTTACTCATTGTAGTGATTTGATGTTCTATCGGATAATCATTCAGTCATCCATAGAAACATATCAGATTTTATCTCTATCTTGGTTATATTATCGTGCGTAAATTTGAATATTGATCATATTTAGACAACGATTCTTTATGCTTATATGATTTTCGATCGTGACTAGATTCCTTTCTATCGTAGATCGTGCCTTAAGGAATTTGTTTTTTATTTGGTCGTAAATTGGCCTCTAATCATGTCTCAGAATTTTGATCATAATTTGATCATGTATAAACATGATCTTGTATATATAATCTGGAATTTATTCCTGAGTTATTTGTTTTTTAATCCAATCATGCCTAAACTATTTAATTTTGATCATTCTTTCAATTCTATCCTAGAATCTGATTGTATTCGATTCTTGATCATGCCAATTGGCATTATTTCCAAATTACTATTTTTACCACCTCATTTCTGTAATTGATTATGCTTAGGCAATTTTGGTTTTTGTTGTCATAACTATATTTATCGTGCCTAATTGATTTTTTTTGAATTGATTATGATTTTGACTTAATTGTGCCTAAACAATTTAATTATCCTTTGACTCTATCCTAGAATTTGATTTCACTTTATACTATTTCCAACCTCCTGTTTCTGATCGCAACATTTCTATATGTGATCGTGCTTAAGCAGTTTTGATCTTAGTAGCGATGATTATATCTATTGTGCTTAACTAAATCCATAGTTCGATCACATTTTTTATCGCGCCAAAACAAATTGTATTCTACCTTTGGACATGTCCAATTATTCCATTCTTGTACCTTACCATATCTAAATAATTTTGATTATACTTAGGATTCGATCATGTTCGTGACCATACCATTATTTTTTATTTTGATTATAACTATAACTTGGTGTCAATCATACCCAGAAGATCGTGCTTAAATAATTTTGATTCTTTTAATTAAGCCATGACTAAACTTTGCTTCTGTTCCGTGACCAACTAATTTCGATCTTTATCATACCTATATTTTGACCACTCAGGGTTTTGACCATGCCTAGACTTTGATCACTATTGTATAATTGATTCTGTTTAGTTACTTGATTGTGACTAGATGGTTTATAATCGTGTTTAAATTTCGATTTACTTCTTGATCATATCAAGTTCACCATCATCAAAATTTCCATTTTGATCATGCATGTGATATTGGTTGTCTATTTTGATTTCATTTCGCATTTATTTGGTTTGGTCATTTTTAAAATTTACGTACTTGAATATTTATAATCGTGCCTATTGTGCGATTTGAAATTTCGAGGACAAAATTTTTCTAAGGTGGATAGATTTGTAACCTCACTTTTTCTCAAATAAAGATTTAATCATTTCTTCTATTTATTTATTTTGACTATTTAGCTATTATTCTATCTGATTTATTTAGGTCATTATTTTGAACCCACTTATTAAATCAAAACCTCTTAAGTCCATAGCCTCTATTAAGACCTAGCCTATCTATTTAGAATAAACCAAATATATTACTAACCCAATTCTTAGAAAGCCTACCAATTAAAGCCTCTATTACATCAGGCCTTATTAACCCAAGACCATCTATTAAATTCTATCGTTATTACTAAGGCCCATCTTTATTAATCATCCACCCTATCTTTTTTGGGAATTAGCCTTCAACCCAATTATTTAGATCAATCAATAGATTGGGCCACCTAATTCGTAACCCTCTAATTATACCTTTTAGCCGGCCCACTCAAACAACCACTTGTAAAGCCCAATGTTGGGGATTAAAACCAATTGTTCACAAAACTTATTCCTTCTTCTTTCCCCTTCGACTCATGGCCGGCAAAAAGTGAAGAACAGATGGCAACTCTAGAGGGGAGTGAATAGAGTTTATAACGATAATAACCAATTAAAAATTAAACTCTTTCACAAGCTGAAAGTAATAAGAGTAAATGCGGAAATAAATAAGGAGCAAGAAAGCATACGCAAACACACCCGATTTTTAACCTAGTTTTCCTCGTAGAGGACTAGTCCAGACCTGAGAACTCTAGCTCAGGATTAAATCTACTATTTGTGAAATAGTAGTTACACCCCGTGCCTTTTCTTCAGAAGAGCACGTCAACTTCTTACAAAGATCGCAGTGGCGATGTTTGGAATTTTCCAAGCGACTTCTTGAACTCTTGCACAAACTTCTGACTGAAAAGTACTGAGCACTTGAGGCTTAGGGAGCTTGTGGCTAGTAGATGAAGAAGGGTATGGCTTGTATAGAGCTTTAGAGAGAAGAGAAGAGAAGATTGGATGAATGAAAATGAGAGAATTCATGGCCTATTTATAGGATATCAGGTAGGCAGAATTCGGCCAGAATTCTGGTTGGAATTTTCAAAAAATTGACTGTTGGACAACTTGCAGCCAGCCAACCCTAAAAATTAGGGTGCTGATTTTTAGGAGGCAGAGTTTGGCCCGAACTCTGTGTGGAGGCAGAGTTCGGCCCGAACTCTGTCTCCAGAGCACAGAATGGGTCATGGGTCCAATTGGCTTATTTTGGATATGTGTGGAGCTATTGGATTTTGGTATGGTTATAGGCTAAGTCTCAGATGCTCATTACAGCTCAGTTTACATAGGTCTATACTCAATAAAATTGTAAAAGTACAGACTCAAAATAACTTGCATTGCAAATCCGAGCTGTCGTCTGACTTGAACTGGAAGTAGTCTTCATGTGTCGTATTGAATTATCACAAGTATCATGTAGTCAATTCTATCAATATTTGGTTGACTGTAATTTTGTGTCAACAATCTCCCCTATATTGATAATTGACAAAATGATAGTTGTATATTCAATATTCATACCTGGACACATTATATGGCATAGCTCCCCCGTAATCAGTGCCGAGCTAGCAATAGCTCTCCTGTAAACATTGCTTTGAATCTTGTTGGCCTGATAAAAATATTCTCCCCAAAGCACAGATACAGATACAAAAAGAATATCGAATATACCAAATTTTCTCCCCCTTTTGGCATTTAGCAATTAACCATAAACAAGATAAGAACTGGCAAGCCCTCCAAAAGGTAATAGATGAAACTGCATAGATACTGATAAAACTACTGAATGTCTCAAAAGTCACACATAGTAGTAAGTCTAATACAACCAAAGTGCATAAAAGCAACTAAAATTCAAAGTGCATAAAAAAGACATAAGCTATGATCCTCAGTAGCAGATGCAAGTAGAAATCCATATCCATCATCGAGCTCGTGAAGGCCCAGCGTCGTCGGATGGATCAGTGAAGGAACGACGAGGGTCCACGAAGGCCGCATCTGGATCCAAGTAGCGAATAACCCAAGGGTCATCGATACGATACCCTTCACGACCAGGGTCCCGCTCCATAGGGATAGGCATGAAAGGATGGCGAGACATGGAGTACCGAATATCATGCAGTGAGTTTCTAATGGCACTCATCTGCAAGGTAGTCCGGTAATCAAGCTGAGTCCAGCGATCATCCTCCAAGGTAAAATGATCGCGGAGCATAGTCTGGAGGGACTCGAGAGTGGCAGGAGGAGGAGGAGGATCCTGTCCCAGAAGAGGGGCATCTGGCTCATCATCAGAATGCTCGGACACAACAGGTGAGCCAACTGCTGCCTGAAGTCTCCGTACCTTAGAGAGGAAGGCAGGGGCAGGTAAGAACTGACACTCATCAAGAGGTATGCAAAAAGCACGAAATACCATAGGAAAATACAAAGCATAAACCAAGGATCTTGGTTTCTTCCTAGAATTAATCATCCAGTCCATCATGGTACGTGGAAGATTAAATGGTACATGAAAGTGAAGGTGATATAAGGCCAAGATTTCAAAGTAGGTGACTTCATCGGTGGATCCCGCTTTGGGTAGAATAGTGTTAAAGATAATCCGGTGAAGTTCATAAAAATAGGGATTGAGATACTTGGCCAAAAGCTTGCGAGGACCGAGGACGTGTGTTCGGAGTACACAAGTCGTCCTTGAAGCTTTCAAGTGAAGACCCATCGGGAAATTAAAACGGTCGAGCTTCAACAAGCTTTTTCCATGAGTTTGGCTCTTGGAGTTCAAGGTGTTCGGCCAAATCGAAATCATCAAACGAGATGTCAATGCCCGTAACCCGTGAATAAATATGTGTATCATCATGAGTTAGGTTGCAGTAGAACATTTGAATAGCATTACGATATATGACCTAGTTGGTTGTGACAAGTTCGTCAAGGCAAAGATCATAAAAAAGTGCATCATATTGAGAGAAAATAGTAAAATTGATAGGATGACCCGCAAACACCGGACGTGTCCGAAAGTTACTAAACCAGTCATTTGACGCGTCGAGTGATACAAATATTCGGTCGTCAAATGTGTTTGGGTCAAGTGGACGAGGCGGGTTGAACAACGGATGGATAGGTGGTTGTTGTTCAACGGGCGGTTCACCACGAGGAGGAGCATTCGAAGAGGACGCTCCCTCGGTTCGAAATCTCTTCCCGTGATTGAACAATTGTGGAGCCATAAAAAATAATAAAGACAATTGAAAAAATTGAGATGGAGAGGGGTGTTGAGATATACCTCAATGTGATGAAGAACAATGAAGAAGAATGATGATGGAAGCCTTCTCCTTGAGTTTGGAGAAGAGATAAGCTCTAGGAAGAAAGAACTAGGGTTAGGGTTTGAGAAAAATATGTTTGGAGAAGTAGAAAAGGTGGCAATGGAGGAGGAGAAAGATGAGAGCCCGAATATATGTGAAAGGGTTCCAATGGTCGGAACAAATATGGGCCATTGGATTAACTTATGATCAGCGGCTGAGACTGCTCCCGGTTCTGGAACGTTCAGGCCAAATTCGGCTCGAACTCTGGTAGGGCAGAGTTCGGCCCGAATTCCGGATCCTGGGAACAGAACAGGAATCAGGCTGAAAAATGATTCTAAGTTGAAAACAAATGATTAAGTGAGAGAGACCAAAGGAAAAGTACATATACAAGAAAAAAAATCTAAGTTGAAAAAGCCCAGAAAATTGATTTCGAAGCAAAATTAAGTTGGAAACCCTGTATTTCAGCATGTGATAAATAAAATGAATCATGTAATAAACAAGGAATTATGCCATAATTCAATATTTTGAAGCTGCCATGGGTTAGCTGCAGGGACCGAATCCCAGCTAGCGGTAGTCCTGAGGACTAGTGCACCGTGTTGCTTAGGCTTTTACGCCTTGTTGTCAGAAGGACCCTTTCGGCTTGTACCCATAGCAATTTTATCATAAAAGAATCAAGACATACTCATTATTTACGCAGGTTTATTTTAATTAATAACAGCTTCGTCCAAAATTCCAAGTTCACGACAGAGAAAATTGAAGCGCTCTTCGGATAATGGTTTTGTAAAAAAATCTGCTAGCTGATGATCAGTGTCAATAAATTCTAAATTAATAGTACCATTTTGTTGATGATCACGCAAAAAGTGGTGACGTATTTCTATGTTTCGTGCGTGAGTGACATATGGGGTTCTTAGTGAGATTTATAGCACTAGTGTTGTCACAAAAGATTGGAATGTGCATAAAAGATAAGTTGTAGTCTTCAAGGGTTTGCTTCATCCATAGGATTTGTGCACAACAACGCCCAACTGCGATGTATTCAGCTTCTGTTGTGGATAGTACGACAGAATTCTGCTTCTTGCTAAACCAAGAGACTAAAGTCTTTCCTAATAAATGACACGTACCGCTCGTACTTTTACGGTCGACCTTGCATCCGGCGAAATCATCATCAGAGTAACCGATGAGGTCAAATAATGTTGACTTGGGATACCATAGGCCCACTGTAATCGTACCCTTACGGTATTGAAAGATACGCTTAACAGCGGTCATGTGTGATTCCTTAGGATTTGCTTGATATCTAGCACACAGGCAAACGCTAAACATTATATCAGGGCGACTAGCAGTTAAATAGAGTAGACTGCCTATCATACCTCGATACTTACGTTGATCCACAGGTTTGCCGCTTTCATCTGGTTCTAGTTTAGTTGTAGTAGCCATTGGAGTGCTGATTGGTTTGACGTTGTCAAGGTCGAATTTCTTCAGCATGTCCTTTGTATACTTTGACTGACAGATGAAAGTTCCATTTGACATTTGTTTGACTTGCAGTCCAAGAAAGTAGTTGAGCTCTCCCATCATGCTCATCTCAAACTCGGTCTGCATACACTTGGCAAAATCTTGACAGAGGGTTTCATCAGTAAAACTAAATATAATATCATCTACGTATATTTGTACTAAGAGAATAGTGTCTTTAAAAGATTTTATGAAAAGTGTGGTGTCAATTTTCCCTTTTGAAAAACCTTTCTCAAGCAAGAAATTGCTTAGCCGTTCATACCAAGCTCTAGGGGCTTGTTTGAGGCCATATAGCGCTTTCTTTAGCTTGAAAACATGGTCGAGAAATTTGTGATTTTCAAAACCAGGGGGTTGTTTTACATAAACTTTCTCCTTAATAAATCCATTCAAGAAAGCACTTTTAACATCCATTTGAAATAATTTGAAATTTTGAAAATTTGCAAATGCACAAAGCATCTGAATGGATTCCAATCTCGCAACAGGAGCATACGTCTCATCGTAGTCGATACCTTCCTCTTGGTTGTATCCTTGGGCTACTAGACGAGCTTTGTTGCGTGTAACTGAACCATCTTCATTTACTTTGTTTCTAAAAACCCATTTAGTACCAATAATCAAGTGATTTGCTGGTCTAGGAACGAGTTTCCATACTTGGCTCCTCTCGAATTGGTTGAGTTCATTTTGCATAGCAGAAATCCAAAATTCATCATTAAAAGCTTCTAAAATGTTTTTCGGCTCAATTTGTGAAATAAAAGCAGTGCTAGCAATAGAGTCTCTTAATGATGATCTAGTAGTTACTCTACGTGAAACCTCACCTATTACCAAATTTTCTGGATGTGATGGCTTGAAAGAGAATTTCTTAGGCAAGCCTTCCAGAGAATTGGTTTCGGTGGTGGTATTCATTGGAATAGAAGTTGATGGCTCAACATCATCATCAAGAGTAGCTGATGTACTGTTATCTTCATTAAAAGTCACATTGGTAGACTCTTCCACAATTAATGAGCGTTTGTTAAACACTCTATATCCCTTGCTCTTGGCAGCATAGCCAAAGAAAATACCATCGTCAGCTTTGGCATCAAATTTGCCTAAGTTGTCTTTGGTGTTAAGGATAAAACATCTACAACCAAAAACTCTAAAATAAGAAACATTTGGGGTTCTTCCAAACCAAAGCTCATAGGGTGTTTTCTTCGTAATAGGACGAATAAGCACCCTATTTAAAATGTGGCATGCTGTACTGACAGCTTCAGCCCAAAAGTATTTCAGAAGTAAAAACTTGTTCAACATGACTCTAGCCATATCGCCAAGAGTCCTATTCTTCCGCTCCATAACACCATTTGTTGAGGAGTTCTTGGACAAGAAAACTCATGATCAAAACCATTAGAATCACAAAACTTTTCAAAATCAGTATTTTCGAATTCGCCTCCATGATCACTTCGGATTCGAGTAATCATGTAGCCTATTTTGTTTTGAACTTTCTTAACAAAAATCTTGAAAACCGAAACAGCATCGCTTTTATTTGTAAGAAAGAAAACCCATGTAAATCTAGAAAAATCATCAACAATAACAAAAGCATAAAGTTTTCCACCAAGACTGGCTACTCTACTAGGGCCAAATAAATCCATATAAAGAAGTTACAAAGGTCTAGTAGTACTTACAGAGTTTATGGAATGAAATGAGGACTTAGTTGCCTTATTCAATTCACATTCGGCACATATAGTATCTTTTTTGAATGTGATGTCGGGCAAGCCTCTAACTAGCTTCTTAGTCGATAGCCTGGATATAGTATCCATGTTGGCATGACCAAGACGCTGGTGTCACAGTAATCTTTCATCCTTATGAGCATATAGGCATCTACCTGCATTGTTAGTATCTCTAGACAGATAGAAAATATAAATATTATCCTCTCTTACCCCTTCAAAAGCAATGTCTCCCGTTGACCTATTATAAATAAAGCATTTATTTTGTCCAAAGTTAATGTCATATCCATGGTCAGCAAGATGACTAATGCTGAGCAGGTTATGCTTTAACTCTGTCACTAGGCAGACATCCTTTATTACGGGAGAGGGAGGATGACCAATAATACCATTACCTATAATATACCCTTTTAGGTTGTTACCGAAGGATACATATCCTTCTTTCTTCATCGATAGTGATACGAAAAGATTTGCGTCTCCCGTCATATGCCGCGAGCATCCACTATCGAGAATCCACTTACTCTTAGTTGAGGAGAGAAGGTCCACCTACATCAAGAGTAGATGTGACTTTTGGTACCCAAGTTATTGAGGGTCCTGAAAAGTTAGTTTTCGGAAACCATGCATATATCTTTCTATCTACTAATCTTCTAATTCTACATTGTGGTGAAATGTGTCCATGTAATCCACAATAAGTATATATAGCATTCTCATTTATGTTAGGAGCATGCATATGATGTCTATGAGAAGAGTGATGTGGAGTAGCATGATGATATGTAGAGTTAGCATGGTGATGATGTCTATATGTAGAGTGATGTGGAGCAATGTGGTGATAATGTCTATATGGAGTAGCATGGTGATGATGTCTATATGGAATAGCATGGTGATGATGTCTATATGTAGAGTAATAGTGATTTTGTGCAACATAGTGATGATTGTATCTATGTGTAGCATGATGATTCTGTGACAAATGAGAATTATTTCTACGTGCATGTGGTTTGTGTGCTTTATGAAAGTGTGTGTATATGTAAGTATGATTATGAGCTGCAGGTGGATGACGTGGTTGACTAGTATGAGTAGTGTCATACTTTGTGTGTGTCTCATGTGATTGGGTTTGAGGTTGAGCAACCTGTTTTTCCAATTTAGTCTCTAATTTCTTAGAGACAGCCTGCTGTTCATTAACCTTTGCATTCAAACCATATATCTTAGTAATAGAAATCTTGTGTCTACTCTTTTCTTCTGCAAGCTCCGTGTTGAGTACTGTGATTTCTTGTGTTTGTTGTTCAATGCGTGCTTCGACATCATGTAGGCTTATTTTAAGCTTAGATACCTCATTTGTGACATCCGTGGGTAAAGTGTCTCTAATGTTATCAAGCAGTAAAGAAAGTCTTTGAATTTCGACTTCATGACTTTTGATCTTTTCCTTGGCATGTTTATATTTACCAATGACCTTTTTGTGATCATCACGTAAATCGGTGAAAGCATCGCCAAGTTCATCAAAAGTGAAATCATCAAGAGTTTCGTTTGATACCTTGTCGGACGTTGCCATTAGGCACACGTTTGCAGCATCTTGAGAAGAGTCCTTTTCTTCCTCGGAGTCACTAGCTTCGCTTTCATGCCAAATGCTTGTGTTGGCATATTTCTTTGAGGAAGCCTTCTTGTATGGTTTCTCATAGCGGTTGTTCTTCTTTAAGAATGGACAGTCTTTTCGGACGTGTCCCATTTTCTTGCAACCGTAGCATGTTGGCTCTTCTTCGTCATCTTCTTGTGGTTCCTTCTTTCTTCGGTTGAAGCGAAGGAATTTCTTGAAGTTGCGGACAAGGAGAGCTTGATCATCACCTTCCGAGTTGTCGTCATCCGTCTCTTCAGAGCCAGTCCTTCGTTGGTGAGCTTTGAGGGCGATCTCCTTAGCCTTAGGAGCAGGCTCTTCGAAGTCCTTGAGGTCAAGCTCATGAGTCATCAGCTTTCCCATCAAGGTCTCCATGGATATAGTTATGAGATCATTTTCTTCTATGATGGCTGTCACCTTAGGGTTCCAAATCTTTGGTAGCCCCCTAAGTAGCTTGCGAATCTTCTCGTGATTTGAATATTGTTTGCCGAACGAAGATAGGGGATTGATTATGTCGAGGAATCTTGTGAACATTTGCGTGATCGTCTTATTTGGCTTCATCTTGAAAGCCTCATATTCTTGAGTGAGATGTCAAATCTTTGATTCCTTGACTTGGGTGGTTCCTTCATGCGTCACTTCTAGAAGTCTCCATACTTCGTGAGAGGTGGTGCATGTTGAGACCCTGTTGAACTCATTTCTGTCTATAGCACAGAATAAAGCATTAATAGCTCTCACGTCGAGACTTGCCTGTTTCTTCTCCTCGTCAGAATATTTGTCATATGGTTTTTTAACGAGATCACCATTGACAACTATCCTGGCGGGCTTTTTGTAACCCTCGGTGACGATGGTCCACAGGTCGAAGTCTAGCGACTTGAGATAAAAGCTCATCCTTGTTTTTCAATAGGTGTAGTTAGTTCCATCAAATAGGGGAGGCCTATGAGTGGACTGCCCTTCACCGTGATTGGAAATCAAGGATTGTGTGGTTGCCATGGATCAGCTCTAGGATGTTAGTCCTTGTTGAGAGAACAGAGCTCTGATACCAATTGAAGAACAGATGGCAACTCTAGAGGGGGGTGAATAGAGTTTATAACGATAATAACGAATTAAAAATTAAACTCTTTCACAAGCTAAAAATAATCAGAGTAAATACGGAAATAAATAAGGAGCAAGAAAGTATACGCAAACACAGCCGATTTTTAACCTGGTTTCCCTCGTGGAGGACTAGTCCAGGCCTGAGAACTCTAGCTCAGGATTAAATCCACTATTTGTGAAATAGTAGTTACACCCCGTACCTTTTCTTCAGAAAAGGACGTCAACTTCTTACAAAGATCGCAGTGGCGATGCTTGGAATTTTCCAAGCGACTTCTTGAACTCTTGCACAAACTCCTGACTGAAAAGTACTGAGCACTTGAGGCTTAGGGAGCTTGTGGCTTGTAGATGAAGAAGGGTATGGCTTGTATGGAGCTTTAGAGAGAAGAGAAGAGAAGATTGGATGAATAAAAATGAGAGAATTTATGGCCTATTTATAGTATATCAGGTAGGCAGAATTCGACCAGAATTTTGGTTGGAATTTTCAAAAAATTGGCCGTTGGACAACTTGCAACCAGCCAACCCTAAAAATTAGGGTGCTGATTTTTTGGAGGCAGAGTTCGGCCCGAACTCTGTCTCCAGAGCACAGAATGGGTCATGGGTCCAATTGGCTTATTTTGGATATGTGTGGAGCTATTGGATTTTGGTATGGTTATAGGCTAAGTCTCAGATGCTCAGTAGAGCTCAGTTTACATAGGTCTAGACTCAATAAAATTGTAAAAGTACAGACTCAAAATAACTTGCATTGCAAATCCGAGCTGTCTTCTGACTTGAACTGGAAGTAGTCTTCATGTGTCGTATTGAATTATCACAAGTATAATGTAGTCAATTCTATCAATATTTGGTTGACTGTGATTTTGTGTCAACAAAAAGGGGGTGCTTTGTCTACGTGCGGAGGCACGATGCCTTGATCTTCTAGAGCTCTCTCGAAGCTTCCTCCACCGACCTACCAGAGTCATCTCACCCGTTCGTTGCCCGTAGACATACTCTGGCTAATTCTCGCCATCGGTGGCTAACGACCGATGATCCACCACCGGCCTATAAATAGGACTTCCCCTCCATTCTTCTTCACCCCTCTTCCATAAGCGAAGCCCTATCAGAATGCTTCCACTCTTCCTCCTTTCGCTTTGAGTTAGCAGCCATGGCGATCTCCTCCTTCTAGTGGTGGCACAACATTGATTCATTGAGGCAGGGACTTACAGTTCGGGGGCGTAGCTCCTTCGTCCTTCGCAACGATGAGTAGAGCAAGAGGTGGCGATGCTCTTCTTCTTCGACGATGATGCAACATTGGTGACAACAAGCTCAATAAATTAATCGTCTACCTTTTCCGATCCTTAAAATCAGTTAAACGAAGAGCTCGAACTCTGGTGAGTGACCTTGTTCATCTTCATTCTCTTGATCCAGTCCCTGTTCTTGACGATTGCTGGTACTCTGATTCTGAGGAGAGATACATTAGATTTGAATTCGTAAGCAATCTCACATGTATCTAATTTGATTTGGATTAGTTGATCCTTTTGGAAAACTTCTATTTCTTGATTATTCAATCTAGAACATTCAAATCAATTTTTCCTTCTCGCATATCCAATGTTCGACAAAATGCTTGAATCAATTTTGCCATCAGCCTGGACATGCGGGAACATCAGTATCAGACACGAAGAATGTATCTGACCCTATAGACTGCATAGGTACTTCCTAAACTTCTTCTCTGTTCGATTATAGTGAGTTCAATTGAGTTAAGATAACGACGGAAGATTATGTGTCATAGGCAAATGTAAGATTGTATTTAGGATTCCGTCGTGTCCAGGGGACTCAAATCGGACACATACTAGTATTTGTCGAGATTAGCCTGCAAGTATTAAGTGTAATGATTTTGGGTTCATCTGGCATTTTGAATCGAATTATGGTATTACTGTTTAGTAACTGTTGGAATAGGGTTTCCAATTTAATCTGAGTTTGGATTATGTTGGACTGCTTGAGAATTTGTTAAAGGATTGGTCCTAGGCCGAACCATGGGCTTACTTGATAACTCTGATTATGAATGATGGGACTTCACAATATTGGGCCAGGGAAATCATAGTATTATTTGGTTATAAGTTTTAGACCAGTAGAATAGATTGGGCTTGCATACATGTAAAATTTTGATGGACTCATTCTCGGGCCTCTAAGTTTTTAGTTGCTATTATTGGAGACAGAATTGTTGAGTGAGGGGTTGGGCCCATGGACGGTGCTAGGCTAGAATATTTTAGTATTATATTATGGGATAAATTAGTCACTAGATTAATTAGAAAATTCTTTTAGAATATTTCTAAATATCATTTTCCTATTTTTAGGGAATTAGAAGACATTGCCAATTCTCGAGAAAAGGCAAGTACATGTACCTTGATTTTACTGCCACTTGCATGTATGAGCAGACACACTTGTTGTCATGATACTTGCTTTACTGGTTTCACTTGTTCCTATGATTCTCGTTTCAGATGGGGGACAATCTAAAATATGTGGTCGACTAATATTGGACAACTCGTGCCTAATAGCGTATTACTATATGTGTAACATCCATTACATGCGTGACTGATAGTATTATCGTCAGACATGACTGATTATTGCGTGACTGATAGCATTGTCATTAGACATGCATGATTCTTATATGACTGATAGCATTATTCATTTAATAGGCCTGATACATATTAGTCCCCACGTATTGATGATGTCCAATTACACATATTCACGTAGCTAGTGCATATTCTGATTCTCTCATATTTACTTGTCTTTCATTTACACATGATTTATCTGTTTTCTTGATATCCTGTTGGTAAGTATTATTGAGTTACACTGTGCTTTGCTCCTTTCTTGACTGGATCGTTGATTATAGGTGAGATTGATTCCTTAGAGTATTATGGCCAGTAGGGAGACTTAGCAGCGGAGCTCACTCCGGATGCTGATGTAGATTCATGTATAAGATTGATTGGATGTATTGAGATTGAGGATGTTGCAAGTACAAATAGTCTTTATATTCTTTACCGGCTTTGTACCCGGATATTCATGTATAAGGCTATAATAACTGCATAGTGACCTATGATGGTTTCGTATTAGTAGTTATATCATGATAGACGTTGTGATGAGTATACATTGTTATTGATGATGACTAGACTAGATGACTGACTATCACTATCAATGACAGCATTGGTCGGGCATGACTCGATTCGAACCAGATTATTCGGGAGTGAGTCGTGACGGGGGTCCCTAATACCCAAGCCTCCTTGAAATTTTGGTTTTGTAAAAACTCGACCATGCTGTATAGTGAATTCTCCTAATACTGTCAGTGTTACCCCACCAAAAATTCATCTGATGCTTAAACAATGTCTTTGCGACTTTCTTAGCAGGTGTATAGGTTGATAATTAATGGGTTGGCAGTTCCAAATAACAAGAGATCAACAAAAAAATCTAGATGAGAGTAGGTAGTAGATGATCAGTTAATTTTTATACTATCATATAACATGTTCCTCTCCATCATGAGAATGAGTGTATAAAGGGATCTCCACACTCGAATTATGAATAAATAGGGTGAGAGTGGACACCCTTGTTTGATGCCACAACTTGGGTAGATTGTAGCAGATGGTGAAACATTTACTAAAATATAAAAGGATGCAGTAGATATGCATTTCATGATTATATCATAGGATTTCCCAAAAATGCCAAAACCAAAGAGAGCATGGCTAATGATCCTCCAATTAAGCCTATCATAAGCTTTGGACGTGTCAATTTTCAGAGCGAATGAACTGTTTTTAGGGCTGAACTTCAAAATAGAATGGAGAAGTTCCTAGGCTATTACTATATTTTCCCTAATGTATCTACCAAGTACAAATGCATTTTGGTAGGGGTTAATCATTTTGTCAAGGAATGGTTAGATTATGTTAGCTAAAATCTTTGAGATAATCTTGTAAGCAACATTGCATAAGGATATAGGGCAAAATCCATTGGTTTTGTAGGGTTTTAAATATGAGGGAAAAGAGTTGTGAATGTATGGTTTAGAGATGGATGCACTACACCAGAAACAAAGAATTTCTTAACGAGTGAGGTCACCTCTAGACCAACAGTTCTAGTAGAAGAGAGTTGGATAGCCATCTAGTCATGGAAACTTGTAGGGGCTCATATTTTTAATGGTTGATTTGATCTCTTCTCAAATGGAACCAAGCATATACCATCATCGTCTCGAGGGTCAATCTGGTTGAGTATTGCTAGGATGTGTGTTGGAACTGGATTGGTTTCAGTAGCCTTGAAAAGATGAATAAAATGTGACCCAAGATAGCAATATTTTCCTGATCAACATCTTGATCTTCATTATCCTTCGTGAGACTACAGATGGTGTTCTTATGTTTTCTGTTGGTTGCCATCATATGGTAGAATTAAGTGTTTTTATCTCCTTTTAACCAGAAAATACTTGACCTTTGTTTCCAATATAGATCTTTATGTAGTAACAGTTTGTTGAGGATTAGTTGGGTTCTCTATTCTTCAATGAAGTTTTGCATCAGAAAATAGTTGTTTTTGGAAATGCAGTAGCCTATTTTTATGATGCTTGATGTCATGACTGAGATTTCCAATACGTTTTTTACCCCAAGTCATGGAGCATTGGATGAATTCTCTTGAGCTTGTGTTATACGTCTCCAGGATTAGTGCATTCCCATGATTCTGCTAACACCCTTCTGAAATCAAGGTCTTGAAGCCATGCTGCTTCAAATTGAGCTAGTAATTTCTTTATCTTAGAGGTAATGTTCATCTTTAATAAAATTGTATTGTGATCGCTATTGAAGCAGGGTAAATGTAGGATACCGACATTATGATGTAGGAATCGCCACTGGGTCTCCACAACAACGCTATCAAGTATTTCTGCTATATTCTGTTTAGAAGATTTTCAGTTACTCCAGGTAAAGGTAGGTCCAGAATATCCGATATCCATAACTTCTGATAGGTTAAACTACTTAATAAAACACTTGTGATGATAAAAATAAAATCTTGTGATGATAAAAATTAAATTTGTTGCCTCCAAATTTTTCTTCGGTATAGAGAATAGATTTATAGTCACTAGTGCAGATCCATGGTTTAGTAATTGAGGCTATTTTTTATTCCATATATACATGCCTAAAAATTACATCTAGCTCTATGCTACCATGGGAGGACCGTATACAAAAAAGAGATGCCATGCTTTTTGAGTTGTTCGTTTGATGAAGATATGTGTGAATACAGTTGTCAGGCACCGAGATCACATTCAACGATATAAAGCCGCATGATATGCCATTAGATAAAAGCCCATAGCGGATGAGGTAAAAGTTTCCACAGAAGACCAGCATGTAGTTTTAGTCAGGAAAATAATATTAGGATTAGATGCTCAGAGGAATTATTTGAGGGTTCAAATTGTCAGATTATTCCTCATACCTCGACAATAACATGAGAGGATCATTTCTATGTAGGCTGTTCGAGGCCAATCGAGCCTTGTTCATCTGTATTGTTGAGCTATAATCTCTTATATGGTCTAGCAGTTACTTTTTTATGTCGTCCACTTTGATTCTAGGTCGTGAGCATTTGATCTTGCTACGAAGTATGTTGGCAGAAGATATCGGGGGAATTTTATCTCGTTCCTCATTGCAGTAAACAACATCTTCTGAATTGGGGTGCTTAAGGCCAGTAGAAGTTGAGGGTGGTGATAGTGCAGTCAATAAGGAAATGAAGCTAGGCGAGGAGGAGGTTAAAGCAAGGTATGTATTTAACTTCATGCTATCTTGCACTCAAGTTGGGGTTGACTTGAGTGCAGGATCCAAGGGTTGGGGTGGGATATGGCTTAAATTTTGGTTTATGTGGGTTGAGTTTGAATTCGGGATTGATGGTTGAGTTCAGGATAAATCATAATCTCTTTATTATCAAAATAATAAAAGATTGATTATAATATATGTTGGATTCTTTGTCCTAAGATTCAATTAGTCATGTTAAATTTCAAGAAGAAAATAAGGAGATTGCAATGAGATCACTCACCACCCTATGACGACTTCCTAAACGACGCAGAAGATTCTTCGTACATAGCTTCCTTCTCATGTTGTCTTGAAGTACGAGCCCAACATACAGGTACGGTTCTCTTTAAAGAATTGGTAGACTATCTCCTTAAATCTTCTTAATAAGTATTGTAAAAGAGAGCCCTCTTACCATCCATATATAGACTATGAAATCCTAATTTAGATATATGAATTACATAAATTAGTCCCAGCACAAATCTCGACACTCCATATAAATCCAAGGCCCAAAAATCCTGTAGAAAATAAACCAAATTTGTGCCAAAATCCGAGAACGACATGCTATCAGTATGCTTTTTGGAGCACCACATTTGCTCTAGAAGCGACCTGACATTTTTGACGATTTAAAGCATATTGGTGGCATACCGCTAGTATGTTGGTTCCGCTGTATCAGCTTACATGTCCGAGGACATCCTACGATACTCCATCGCCTTCGTCAATGCTCCACGAAACTACAGAATGTCTCTCCAACCTTGAATTTAGGAAGTATTCCTAACAAAGTCTCACTCTAGTATGATGAGAGGTGTTGGTCCCATGTCTCCTTCAATTGGACTCTATGCTTCTGTCATGACCCGCACCCTGATTAGGGGCACGAGCACGTGGGTACGTCCTGCCTACACCGCAGTATCGGCGGTAGAACGCTATCCTAGGTCAATCATCTTATAATATATAAGGTACCTGTACAGTATATACACTCCGAATGGAGATGATATAGTAATACAGTCTCAATCACATCTAAGGTAGAATACGATAAAAGATAGATAGATATGAAATGAAATGAAACCACGGAGATATAACCAGATAGAGTTCTAAGTGTCTAAGATAACACAAATCCAGAAACATCCCAAATCTCAAATACAGTAATCCAGAGAATAAATACAACTGAAAAATAACTAATCTAAACTAATGGTGTCTCATCCACTGCTAATGGATTCTGCTGGAGATCCAGGGGTAATGTCTCATCTAACTCTATCCTGGCCATACCCGTAAAAAGTAGAGCACTCAGCTAACATGTATTCTGTAAACATCAACGGTTATCATGTCAGAAAAATGAGCAAGTACAAACACTAACAGCAGTTCCATATGAATTGATAAATTCTATAAGAGACAGTATAATGAAATACAAGACAAAGATATAGGATGACTTGGGAACTATTCGAAAGCCGAGTTACAACCCTTAAACCAAACAAGGACCGGGGTTGTAACCCTTCTCCCGAACAGAACTTAGTGTCCAATCAAGGTACAACATAAAGGCATGTAGAACATGTGAGTAAATGAATATCATAGCATGGTGAGAAAAGTACTGAAAGTAGAACTGAGCAGGATATAAGATACGATAAATAAATGTAAAATGTGCCTTGAATTATTAGAGCAATATGTGATCGGCTTTAGGTATGTTACAAGACAGGTTATCCACTTGGCCCGACAATCACACGAAAATCTCTGGAAAGGGTCATGCCGACCAACCTGGATAACAAGCACACGGAGGAATCTGCTACACCCTACGAGAGGTGAGAGTGGCGCAAGCATAATAGTGACAGGAGACTTTGATCACATAACCCCTAATAATTCCTCCATTCCCGAATAGTATCACGGATCCGGACATGGTACGTCATGACACGGGATTTAAAAGCAGGGGGCCAGTCCATTCCCAAATCGATGTCTATATAAGTACAAGAAATATGAAATATCACGTACCAATATACCAAAAATGTCTAGGAATAACATCTCATGACAGGATCCGACGTATACTAGTCCATGAACCATCGTGTCGGGAATCAAGTAAGACACTACAACTGAATCGGATATAGCAGATATCAAGACAAATGAAAATTATCAGTGAATGTACTCGCCTGCGGTCCTGAGCTGTCAAATGGGATCGATGCTCAGAGTGATGCCACAAACCTAAAGATGTGATATATATAAGCTAATTAGGGTTCAACAGTGTTAGGCAGGATTATATAGTATAAGCTATGTAATCTAGGTCAAATCTCAATCCAACTAAGTCAAACTAGGTCACAGGAAGTCAAACCGTGTCAAACTAGGTCAAACTAGGCTAATGTTGACTAACAGTTGACTTTTGGTCAACTGGTCAACCTGGTCAAGTTTTAGACATTTCTAGGCCAAGTGTTGACTGATAGTTGACTTTTGGTCAAAGCAGACAAACTTGGTCAACCGAGGTCAAAACTAGCTTAAGCATACTATTCCTAATATTTACCTACCAAGATACCATATATCTTGGTCAAACAGGATCAACTCTAATCTAAGAATTAAAATATCAAGTTGCACCTCGTTATTCGTACATCGAAACCTACGACATGCAATCGAGATAAGATAATCAACAGTAAGGTTAATAATCTTATCACAGTGATCCACATGATCATCTTACCAATTTCAGCGATGTGAGATCACTGGAATCGACTGATCTCAGTTTCGTTGTACTAATTCTGAAATACGAACTTAATAAGAATTAATTATAATAAAAGGTTAATACACAGAGAAATATCTACAAACATTGTCGGATGATGAAACAAACATCACCAACGTGTCTAGAATGGTCAAATCAGCTAGGATAGCCTATCCATAAGTCCAATTTGAACACAGGGGAAAAGGTAATTTCGGGTCAAAACGGTGTCCGTGTCGGACCCGCTTTGCACCAAAAAACGTGCAAAAATACTAGTCTAGAAAATATAATAAATTATATGTCCACAAGTCCAAAATGGCGATACGAACCCAACGGTATATCCAGAATTGGATTCCGTTGACCCGATCTCAATTTGGTCCATTGACCAGAACATTGGAAGTCCGGTTTACACGAAAATGCGTGCCAGAGCCAATGTTCTCAAAACTCAGCAAATTATATGTTAACGAGTCCAGAATGACGATACGAACTCAACTGTATATCCGAAATTGGATTCCGATGAGCCGATCTCAAAATGACCCGTTGACCCGGGTATTGGTATCCGACTTCCACGAAAATGTGTGTCGGAACCAATATCCCCAAAAACCTAGCAAATTATATGTCAACGAGTCCAAAATGATGATACAAACTCAACGGTATATCCAGAATTGGATTCTGATGAGCCGGCGTCAAAAAGTCTCGTTGACCCAAACTTTGGGGTCTATTTTGCACAGAAATACGTGCCAGGGCCCACGTCTTCCAAATCTAACAAACTATATATAAAAACGTGTCAGAACGATGCCACGATTCTACTAGTGGTGTCAGAAATGAAATCTGGAGTCCCGGTTCAAAAATAGAAATTAATAACTTGAAAATTACGAATTCGGACGACCAACTTTGGCGTCGAATTCAACCAATCAAACGTGCTCACAATGAAACGAAACTGGAGGGGTAGGAAGAGGGTTATACCAACTGTGCACAGGAACTGGTAGCACACCAAATGGAGCTGCGGTGGAGAAGGTACGAGCCAAACGAAGTTGGCTCCGCAAAACTGTCCAAAATTTATACAATTTAAACGGTCAACTTGGCGGCTGGTTTTCATGTATCAAACGATAAAATCAACGGACAAAACTTGAGGGGAGTGAAGATGGATATACCGAGATTGTGACGGAGTGAAGAACTCGTCGATCCAACGGTCGAATGTCTCGAAAATCGTGTACGAAGTTGCTACGATAAAATACGATTTTAGCTTCGTTTCCGAGCGCGTCAGGACGGAATTTAGTTCGAAATACACGAATAGGCTATGCATCGTGCCAGGGAGGAAGGCGACGCCCCCCGGGGTTTGTCGGAGTTCGCCCAGCCGGGAGGGGCCCACCACGGTTGTGGCTGCCATTTCTTGTCGCTACTGCTTCAGTTGCTTGTCGCGGTTGTCGGCCCAGCTAGACGGCACGACGGTGTGGCCAACGGAGCACGGCGGCAGCCGTAGTAGTGCAGCGGCGAGTGAGGAGGAGAAGAGAGAGAGGAGTGGTGGTTCGGTGGGGTGGTGATGGTTGAAGTGGTGGTGGTGATTGGAAATGAATGAGGAGGAAGAAGAGGGCTATGGAGGAGGAGCTCGGGGTGCTGTGGTGGCGCTCGGCCAGGGAGCTGGGCTCGGCATGGAGGAGGAGGTCGGGCAGAATGAAGGTTCAGGTGGAGGAGTTCGGCCTGGTGATGTAGTATTAGGAAGAGGGAGTGAGTGAAATAAATAAGAAGAGAGAGAGAGAGTGAGGAAAATAAGAGGGGAGGAGAGAGAAAGGTGTTCTCCACCTAGAATTTAGGGCCGGCTGCTTAGGAGGGAAATTGTGAGTGTGTGAGGAAAGAAATGGGTGGTTGGGATTGAATATGAGTAAAATGAAGGCTAGGATTTAATTGTAGGAAAAATAGGTTATCTCCTAGGGATTAAAATCAAGGGATTTTCAAATGAATTTTTGAAAGAGATAGACTAGGTATTTAATATTTTTTTTCAAGGGTAATGAGGGTGAGGGTGTCATGATGGAGGGTAATATGAAGCTGGACTGGGTTTGGTGGAGCCGGGTTGGGTCAAAATCGGACATCGTACAATAATTGAATTTAAATAAGTGTTTATGATCATGGATAAATAAGTAGCATATGAGGGCTCAATTAAGTAGGACACAAGTGTCATGCGGGTAGTAGGCTCAATGTGGGCCATGTCCATATTTGGGGTTGACAGGTTTGGGTTGACAGGGTATCCACAATTTAAGTCGGAAAATAAATGTGACACCGTGGGTTGAATTAAAATCGGATCACATGTCAGGAAAGTTGTGTAAAGCAATTGAAGCACAAGATGGTGTGCCTGAGTGGGACACGAAGCACCCTGGTGAAGAGTGTCTCGAGTAGATCATGCATGAGGAGTTGGTTTTAAGAAAAAGACTAGTCTGGTGCTCCTAAATTAAAAGTCTTGGTAACGTGCTTATGAGGATCAAGGAAAAGGGTAAAAAATCAATTAATAATTAAATGGTCTAAATTGACCCGAACTTGTGTGAAGCAAATAGAGTACAAGGGAACAAGTTTGGATGGGACATGTTATACCAAAATGAAGGTAATCATGTCCACTACAAAACTCATGAAGAAGGTTTCCAGAGATGAACATCCTTGACACTCCAAAAGTCAAAGTCACGGTAAAGAGCATTAAATCAAATAATAATCAAATAATAATATCTATTGCAAATAATTGATTTATAAAATTGAAAAAAATAAGCCTTAAATTCAGGAGGCTTACATCCTACCCACCTTACAAAAATTTCGTCCTTGAAATTAAAATGTTCATACTCCTTCTAGGTCAAACCCCCACAATCAAAGTCTCAGGACTTAATCAAATCATACAATTTAAAAGGATGGCATATAGGGTCATGGCATACGGTGGTAGTGAAAGTCTCATCTAGGTATACTAGTCACACTAGACCAAAACAATCATAGGGTATCAAAACATACAAGCAATCAGGGGTGTTAAACTGGAAAAGATACAGAAATAACAAATCATCAAGGCTTTAAGGCATAATCAAAATCAAAATTTAAAGCACAAATGTCGAGCATTGAAATCCAATCACAATATTTATATATATATATATAGAGAGAGAGGGTTAGAGAGGGAAAAGCTAGCATTATATAAAGGTATGTGGTTAGTGTGTGTATGGGTGTATGTGGACATGTTCATAGGGTTAGATAGTAGACATGTGTGTGTGTGTGAAATATACATGAAAGTGTATAGGAGGATTCGGGTTTCAAAACAACAACTATCAAGTTACACTACTCATGGCATATTGGTTAAACAATCTACAATGCACAACCTATTTACTCATAACATGCATGGCTAACCAATATATATATAGATAGAGATTTAGTTATGTATCTATATACATTACAACATGTATGCATAAACTCTATATATATTTATGTAGATATATGAACATAACATAGAGAGGAAGGGTTAGGTTTACATGGCAGTGTATACTAAGTTAGAGTGTGTGTGTCCTTGTACAGGGTCATAGCTTTAGTATTGAAAGGTTAAACCCAGTTTTAGTTCAACATTTACATACAAATCTGAAATTGAGCTAACATTTAAACCAGTGTAATATTAACATAATACAGTTTCAGATTTTAGGGGTTTGAACATCACAACCAAACTCAATGCTCCCAACACAACCTAACATGATAGAGATGCAACCCTAACATACTATCCATACATTTAGCTATGCATACAGTTCAATATTACATATTAAATCTGAAATTGAACTAAACATTTGAAATCAATGTAAAAATGTTAACATGTATTCAGTTTCAGGATTTTGGAGAAATTCGAACACCAAACCAATACAATGTTCATTACAACCACAACCTAACATGTAAGAATATGAAACCTAACATTATATCCCTTCATACAACAATGTATACAGCTCCAAAATATTACATTTAAAAACTACAAATTGTACTAATCACTTAGAATCCAGTATTAAGGGTTAATATGCACACAGTCTCAGATTTGACAAGTTCAAACACAAAACTCAATCAATTTCTTTAAGAATTAAAATCCTGTATATAAGATACATGTGCAGTGATGTAAACAACAACTAATAACATGAAATTTACATTTAAATTATGAATCTAAACTTGAAAAAAATAGAGAACTAGTCTCTGATACTGTACTGTATCAGAAATATTGGGGTTTTGAGAATTTAACGTCAAAAACATATTAATGTGCATTTAGATAGGTTCGTAATCAAAGTGTAGTATGTATATATGTCAGGCAAAGTGTCTGTGTCCACTATATATATATATATATATATATATTTTAAGGATAATACAAAAAATAATGGCAAGAAGGAATTATTGATAAAATCTGTTCTGCTTATTTGTTTAAAAGAATGAACCATTTTGAAACCAGAGCTATAATATCAAATCCAAGTTAAGGTCTAGCAAAAATCATCGATTCATTATATTAGGAAGAAATTCATAGCAAAAAGTTACACAAGATTTATAATAACAGCTAAAGCTACTCCTACTCCTAAGTTATTTGATGATGGAATACAATTTATAACAACAGAAGGGTACGATAGAGATGATATGTTTAAAAATCTTCTCAAGATACAATCTGATAATCATATGCATCTGTCCAAAATCATGTTACTCAGAGTCCTCGCTATGCCAGTAAGCAAGACTGCGATAAACGATAGATTCCATAACTGTGGTATGCATCTCTATAGTCATGTCGTCTGAAATTCTCGCTATGCCGACTAGTATAGCTGCGAGCGATTCCAAATCTCATAACCAAGATATGTACATCCGAAGTCAGGTCTCTATGTTTCTGCCACACCAGCTAATATTGCTGCGATAAACTACAAGTTCCATAATCAAGTAGACGTTTTACCATCCATGTATTTCCGTCAACATATGTTATCAGAAAATATCGTAATTCAGGCCATAAAATTCATCTCGATAGAAAAATCAAAATCAACAACGATCCAACAAAATCAAATTCAATAATCAAGGAGTGAGAGCGAACAAAATAAGAAAAGGATTTTAAATTGAAGTTTAAATAAGATTCTCAAGGGTCGTCCCAGGAACCTCTCAAGGAATCCTAACTGTGATTGAGTACCTTCAAAATATATCCTAATCCTACTGCAGGATGTAGTGATACTCTAGTTTGAATACTACTACATAAACTCGACCTGCATGGGCTACCACTAAAAACGTGTCACGACTCGCACCCTGATTAGCGGTACGAGCACGTGGGTACGTCCAGCCTACGTCGCAGTGTCGGCGGTAGAACGCTGATCTAGGTCAATCATCTAACAATATATAAGGTACCTGTACAGTATATATACTCCGAATGGAGGTGACATAGCAATACAGTCTCAATCACATCTAAGGTAGAATACGATAAAAGATAGATAGATATGAAATGAAATGAAACCACAGAGATACAACCAGATAGAGTTCTAAGTGTCTAAGATAACACAAATCCAGAAACATCCCAAATCTCAAATACAGTAATCTAGAGAATAAATACAACTAAAAAATAACTAATCTAACCTAATGGTGTCTCATCCACTGCTAATGGATCCTGCTGGAGATCCATGGGTAATGTTTCATCTAACTCTATCCTGGCCATACCCGTAAAAGGTAGAGCACTCAGCTAACATGTACTCTGTAAACATCAACGGTTATCCTGTCAGAAAAATGAGCAAGTACAAACACTAACAGCAGTTCCATATGAATTGACAAATTCTATAAGAGACAGTATAATGAAATACAAGACAAAGATATTGGATGACTTGGGAACTATTCGAAAGCCGAGTTACAACCCTTAAACCAAACAAGGACCGGGGTTGTAACCCTTCTTTCGAGCAAAACGTAGTCTCCAATCAAGGTACAACATAAAGGCATATAGAACATGTGAGTAAATGAATATCATAGCATGGTGAGAAAAGTACTGAAAGTAGAACTGAGTAGGATATAAGATACGATAAATAAATATAAAATGTGCCTTAAATTATTAGAGCGATGTGTGATCGGCTTTAGGTATGTTACAAGACAGGTTATCTACTTGGCCCGACAATCACAAGAAAATCTCTGGAAAGGGTCATGCCGGCCAACCTGGATAACAAGCACACGAAGGAATCTGCTACACCCTACTGAAATAAAATGTAGGCAACTCTAGAGGGGGTGAATAGAGTTTGTGTCAATAATCACCTAATAAAAATTAACTCTATATCACCTTCACAAAACAACTATCAAGATAGTAAATAAATCAAAGAAAAAATGCGGAAGTAAATAAAGATTAGAAGAGCATACACAAACACAACAGTTTTAACCTGGTTTCCCTCGTGGAGGAGTAGTCCAGGCCTGAGAACCCTAGCTCAGGATTAAAATCTATTATTTGTGAAATAGTATACAACCACGTGCCTTTACTCAGAAGAGCACGCCAACTTCTTACAGACCAGAATATTAGAATTCCGGTTTGCACAGAAATACGTGCCGAAGCCAATATTCTTAAAACTCAGCAAATTATATGTCAACTAGTCCAGAATGACGATACAAACTCAACGGTATATCCGGAATTGGATTCCGATGAGCCGATCTCAAAATGACCCGTTGACCCGGGTATTGGTATCCGACTTCCACGAAAATGTGTGTCGGAACTAATATCCCCAAAAACCTAGCAAATTATATGTCAACGAGTCCAAAATGATGATACAAACTCAACGGTATATCCAGAATTGGATTCTGATGAGCCGGCATCAAAAAGTCTCGTTGACCCAAACTTTAGGGTCTATTTTGCACAGAAATACGTGCCAGGGCCCACGTCTTCCAAATCTAACAAACTATATATAAAAATGTGTCAGAACGATGCCATGATTCTACTAGTGGTGTCAGAAATGAAATCTGGAGTCCCGGTTCAAAAATGAAAATTAATAACTTGAAAATTACGAATTCGGACGACCAACTTTGGCGTCGAATTCAACCAATCAAACGTGCTCACAATGAAACGAAACTGGAGGGGTAGGAAGAGGGTTATATCAGCTATGCACAGGAACTGGTAGCACGCCAAATGGAACTGCGGTGGAGGAGGTACGAGCCGACGAAGTTGGCTCCACAAAACTGTCCAAAATTTATACAATTTAAACGGTCAACTTGGCGGCCGGTTTTCATATATCAAACGATAAATCAACTGACAAAACTTGAGGAGAGTGAAGATGGATATACCAAGATTGTGACGGAGCGAAGAAATCATCGATCCAATGGTCGGATGTCTCGAAAATCGTGCACAAAATTTCTACGATAAAACACAATTTGAGCTTCGTTCCCGAGCATGTCACGACGAAATTTAGTACGAAATGCACGAATAGGCTATGCATCACGCCGGGGAGGAAGGCGACGCATCCCAGGGTTCGCTGAACTTTGCCCAGCCAGGGGGGCCCGGCCACGGTGGTACGGCGCCCGGCCACGCGGCTGCTGCTGCGGCTGCCATTTCTGGCCGCTACTGCTGCAGTTGCTTGCCGCAGTTACAGCTACGGTTGCGGGCCCAGCTAGGCCGCATGGCGGCACGGCCATCGGAGCACGGCGGTGGTCATGGTGGTGAGGCGACGAGTGAGGAGGAGGAGAGAGAGGAGTGGTGGTTCGGTGGGGTGGTGATGGTTGAAGTGGTGGTGGTGATTGGAAATGAATGAGGAGGAAGGAGAGGGCTGTGGAGGAGGAGCTCGGGGTGCTATGGTGGCACTCGGTCAGGGAGCTGGGCTCGGCATGGAGGAGGAGGTCGAGGAGAATGAAGGTTCAGGTGGAGGAGTTCGGCCAGGTGATGTAGTATTAGGAAGAGGGAGTGAGTAAAATAATTAAGAAGAGAGATAGTGAGAAAAATAAGAGGAAAGGAGAGAGAAAGGTGTTCTCCACCTAGAATTTAGGGCCGGCTGCTTAGGAGGGAAATTGTGAGTTTGTGAGGAAAGAAATGGGTGGCTGGGATTGAATATGAGTAAAATGAAGGCTAGGATTTAATTGTAGGAAAAATAGGTTATCTCCTAGGGATTAAAATCAAAGGATTTTCAAATAAATTTTTGAAAGAGATAGACTAGGTATTTAATATTTTTCAAGGGTAATGAGGGTGAGGGTGTCATGATAGAGGGTAATATGAAGATGGACTGGGTTTGGTGGTGCCGGGTTGGGTCAAAATCGGACATGGTACAATAATTGAATTTAAATAAATGTTTATGATCATGGATAAATAAGTAGCATGTGGGGGCTCAATTAATTAGGACACGAGTATCATACGGGTAGTAGACTCAATGTGGGCCATATCCATATTTGGGTTGACAGGTTTGGGTTAACAGGGTGTCCACAATTTAAGTCGGAAAATAAATGTGACACCGTAGGGTGAATTAAAATTGGGTCACGTGTCAGAAAAGTTGTGTGAAGCAATTGAAGCACAAGATGGTGTGTCTTTATGGGACACGAAGGTCATGGATGAAGAGTGTCTCGAGTAGATCATGCATGAGGAGTTGGTTTCAAGAAAAGACTAGTCTGGTGCTCCTAAATTAAAAGTCATGGTAACGTGCTTATGAGGATCATGGAAAAGAGTGGGAAATCAATTAATAATTAAATGGTCTAAATTGACCCGAACTTGTGCGAAGCAAAAAAAGTACAAGGGGACAAGTTTGGATGGGACAAGATATACCAAAATGAAGGTAATCTTGTCCGCTACAAAACTCATGAAGAAGGTTTCCAGAGATGAATATCCCTGACACTCCAAAAGTCAAAGTCACGGTAAAGAGCATTAAATCAAATAATAATATCTATTGCAAATAATTGATTTATAAAATTAAAAAAATAAGCCCTAAATTCAGGGGGCTTACAACTTCTCACCCTACGACAAAACTCGAACTTCCTACTGTCACCAATTACGAATTTCTCGGGCAGCTTTGCATCACCTTCTGTTTTCAGCTCTTCGACCACCATATTTATGCTAGCTACCATGTGTAGCACCTCTCAACAACTGTGATCTTGTCAATATTAATAACTTGGTTAAGACCGAAGTCCATGACCATCAGCCTCACTGCAAGTCTTGGTTGCATGTCTCTGACTTCCGTCTTCGACCGAAATATGCTCCCGTTCCATCGAGCTTCCTTACCCTTTGATGGCCCAACAACGCAGACATGGAAGTTTCCTTGAGATTCAAGCTCCTGAAGATGTCACCTTCATGTTCGACATCACTACAAAAATAAGAGAAATTAGCAACGCTAAAAAATATCGCTAATATTTAAGCATTAATGTCATGTAGAGACATATTTTACGATGTTTACAATGAGTCACATAAACATTACTCCTTACATCGCTAAACATCATTCTCGTAATTTATTTAGCAACTCCAAAAACATCGGTAGTATTTCCAAATTTAGTGACGTTGGGTGACGTTAGACAAGCAGCACTGCAAAAAAAAGATAATTTTTTGGACGACACTATTAGATATACTACTTTGAAGTCCTAAAAGATTATCATTAGGGACGAATATTATTTTGTAACAAAAAATATTACTATTTAGAAATAATTCGTAAATGGAACATAATATTGTATCTTATTCAGGACAGTTAAGTATTTTTTTTCCTATAAACTTTGGCGGAACGAAAAAAAATTGGCGGCCAAAATTTTTCTCTGTAATCTAAACTGCTCGGCATTTAATTCTTTCTAAACCTACTCTCTCTCTCTCCCCCCTTCTCTATCCCCCCATACACCCTTCCAACTAATTTGGCTGCTAGGAAGAAACGATGCTCCCACCTACGGTGTCTTCGGCGGTTATGGAGGGGACACTCCAGTACCCCAAGGGGATCTCCTACTGGAAGAACGTCGCGGTCTCCATTGACGGCATCTTTTGCGATTACGGACACGTAAATAATGCCAACGTCGCCGCCAGTGATGCCTTCCCCAAAACCCTAATCTCTAAATTCTTCAGTACCAGCCGTCGTAGCCCTAGATTACTATTAGACATTGGGAGGGTCACGAAGAACCTCCTCCTCAGGCACTTCCATAAAGTCAATCTGGTCGAGCTGGCGCCCCACTTCCTCGATGCCGCTCACAAGAGCCTGGCAGGGATGGCTCCCGGAACAGACGAACGTATGGCTGTCAACGTCTTCTGTGTTCCTCTTCAGGTTGTTGTTATTAGTCTCGGACTTTTCATCGCGATGTCCGTATCCATAGTGATAGTTTTGTGAATTTATTTGTGATTGCAGGAGTTCTCTCTAGCTCGTTGATGACATATTCATCTCCTTTTACAAGAGAGCATAGGTGCATGTGAGCCCGGATACTACAAACCTCTTATTTCAGTTTTAGTTTCAGATTTCATTTATTAACACCTTTTTTCACTATTCCCTAGTATATTTTAGAGTGTCAATTTTCATGTCCTACACAAGTATAACAATGCAACATGGGTACGAGAGCACGCTTTTGGGGATATCTGTGATTCCTAGATAACGATAGACATATACAAGATACAAACATGAGAGAACTAAAAGCGTATTGAGAGAATTTCTGTATGAATATAATAATTTTATGTTTACATGGACAAATTACAAGTTAAATTAATGAAAATGAGGATTAACCAACAAATAAATTTCTGCATCATGATTAATGATATATTGAATATTTTAGGATGCTTACGCAAGTAGTTTGCTCTGATGAGAATATGAGATTTGATTCAGCAGTGAAGCCATACTTAACATGTTAACTCTGTACATTGGGGAAAAACTAAAAACCCTCACAATTCACTATTAACTCTATACATTGATGTATTGGTTGAGAGTTAACATGTTATCAAACTTTTTCGTGCACTTTAAGCAGATTTTAAAACCACTCCATCATTAGAATAAAAATATATAATCCAAAATCACCCCCATAGATTGACTGAGGAAGAGATAGATGCTTACACAATCTGGTAAAGGTTCTAGAGGATGGAGTAGTAATGGTATCTCTTGGTTGGGTCAAACCAGAGGTAGATCCTCCGCTCCCTATCTCCTTTGCCACCAGTGAACACATTGCTCTGCAGAATGTAGGGCTGGCCATTCATGTTGCCTAGGAACTTAAAGTCTATCTCGTCGTGCTCTGAGTTTTGTGACGAGAGCTTGAAAAACCAAGAAGACAAAACATTAATGGCAGATAGAGTGTGAAGGAACAATAACTTGCTAATTAATAATCTCATTATAATTTGAGAAGAAAAACCACTGGCATAGAATGCCGTGACAGTCTCGGCAGAATCCCCTCCGATTATCTTGATCTGCATGCTGAAGTGACACACGCACACACACACACACACACACACACACGCACACACACGCACACACACACACACACACACACGCACACACACGCACACACACGCACACACACACACACACACATACACACACACATACGCACACACACACACACGCACACACACGCACACACACGCACACACACACACACACACACACACACACACACACACACACACATATACATATATATAAGTATTATCCAGCACAATATGTCAAAGAGGAACATATTCACCCTCACCATACCTATGTAGTTATC
This sequence comes from Iris pallida, assembly GCA_029216955.1. Lineage (NCBI taxonomy): Eukaryota > Viridiplantae > Streptophyta > Magnoliopsida > Asparagales > Iridaceae > Iris > Iris pallida. The sequence goes on along the minus strand of JANAVB010011397.1, from coordinate 2,201,704 downwards.
AAGGTGTAGGTGGATGTCATTGCCGCCATTGAACTACTTGATGTTGTCAAAAGCAGGGGTAGGAATATAGTTTTTCTTGAATGGGACGTTGATAGGCTTCCTCGGTGGAGCGACCATTGTGCCAACGGTGGCAAGGCTTAAGAAGCATAAGAAGAGAGCTCGAAAAAGAGAAGCCATGTTTGTGGATCAAATAGTGAACTAGGTTGAGTGTCAATACGGAGAAGGATACACTGAGAGCTATGAATTGCACATGCAAAGCAAGTTCTTAGTGCATATATCAATGTTAGTGTCTCTAAAATAGAGGCTTGCTAAATGCATTTGGAGGATGCAAGTTCTGAGTTATTAAAGTAGTCTTTACTCATATATATGGAGGTAAGGTGGTGTATGGTTCTGTCATGATCCGCTTCCACTTTCGGAATACAAGTACATGGGCAAGTCCAACCTACGCCACAACATCAGCGGTAGTACGTTGTCTAAGCCTGAATGACAATCTCAAATACAAAAAAATTATATCTATTTGCTCATTCATAATAATTATTCAAATTACAAATCCAATAATACATCGAAATAATATTCAGGAACAAATTCGCTAAATATTTTAATTCACTCTATAAATTTGTCTAGAAACTAAGATTGGACTTCGAAATGACTCTACCTCCCCATAAAGTGCATGGTGCAATACAACAAGTTATCTGCAACGCATCCAGTCAAGGAATAAGAAAAGTACAACCCTATTACAACAATGTAACTCAGCACAAAATAAAGCTAGATAGAGGTGCAATATAATAATAATAAACATGTATATGAACTGGAAACAGTAAACACATACAAGAAGACCACTGGTAAGAACATGTATAAATAAGACAACTGGATAATGAACATGTAAGACTAACATATAATGTGTATGAAATACCTGTTGACATGTAAACGACTGGTCTTATACAGCACATCATTTTGATGGCTATCCACATTTAAGGTACTACTAACCCATATGGGAGGTGTATGACTTAGATATCCACACTAACATTAATTGGGATTTCTTCACATACCTACTTAGTATTTTCGTTCTCGACTCAATAGACAACAATAATAGAGCAATGGTACAATAATCCTATCATGTCATAATCGTGTTTCAAACTCGATACTAATTGAAAACATGGTAAAGAATAACATTTATAAATTACTAAGAACATAAAGCAATAGTGTACTTACCTTGAGTTAAGTTGTAGTCAACGTGTGCGACACGATCACGTCGGCACATATTAGGTTCAGGTGCTAAACGTCACAAGATGATTTCTAGTGGTAGAAAGACCATTCCATTGAATCCTGAATAGTCCAATTAGCTAGGGTCGATATGATGAAGTTCGAATTTGCAAGAATTAGGAACACACGATTGGTCACGATTAAGATTGATAATCGAAGGGAAATTCATATAAATAGATATTTATAACTATTTTAGAAAATATTCATGATACTTGGAAACCAGATTTTATTAGTTAAAATAATTTTAGATAAATAGTTGAAAACTTAAAAAATAAATTTAGGGCTAAAAACATAAAATTGTCGAATTACCCTTTCTAGGTCAAAACCTATATTTTTAATATGTAAAAATAAATAATATTATATTTAGGGTTTCTAAATCAATTGAAAATAGTAGTGGGGCCTCAATCCCTATAATATGTTTTTACAAATACAATTTTTAGAAATTATTTATTATATATTTAATAAAAACATCATTTACATAAGTGGTATTAATGGTTTAATACTAATATATAACATATGTATACATTTACATACATACTAATGTTGTAATTAGTATAATATACTAGTACATATGAGTTAATATAGTAAAATATATACAAAATTAATGTCTCACTCTTTCGATTTTATGAAAATTTTATGGAAGAAAGAGAGAGAATCTTGGAAACCGAGAGAAGAGGAAAAGGAAGAGTGAACGAGAGAGGAAATCAAGGTAGAGAGTGTCACATCCCGATTTCGTAAATCGTTCGTCCTCGCTTTGACTATACTGAATCGATCGTCCTCCTTGGATATGATGTCGTACAAGTCTTGTGTTGCACTTGTAAAAGGCAAGAACGTAAAATTATGTGTCATTTTAAAATATTTGAAGTATAGCCACATTGTAAAAATATTGAGTACACAGTATATGAAGAAATAATTTATTTTATTGATAATAGTAGCAAAATACAACATTTTCAGTACTGTCGTTGTGGCTTACATTGATTCATGAAAAGAAAAACAACTGATAGGCTGTCATAAAATAACTTTCTATTCCATATATATGCCCCTTTATTACAATGAAAATCTAAGCATCATATCTTGAAAACTTTACAATACTTTGTGCATTTTTATTTGAAAGTAACTTAAAAATAGTAGCAAAAAAAATCCTTATGATCTCTCACATGCGTCTGCACCTTCTCCAGTACCTATGGAGGTGGAGTCAGCATTATTAAAATGCGTTGGTGAGTCCCTTTTGACCCACTCAGCTAAACTAACATTTGTGAAATTAATGACAAGCACTATAAAAGCATCTTTATTAGGGACTAACAATTCACAGTAATGTATAATGAGGTATCATGATAATTTATGAAAGTAATCATTTACTTAATCATCGGTCGATGTCAGCTTTCCTGCATAAGATACAAGATGATAATAATAATAATAATAATAGTAATAATAATACTTACCGCCCCTGCACAAGACATTGATTAGCATATATCCATACAACATGATCACTTGTGTTATTCTACCATTTTGGACGTTGCCATATAGGACTTCGTATGGTATGCGACGCGCCATTCAAAATAGTTTACAAGCCTGAATGAATGTTCCGATACTATGTACCCTTAAAATACGTTTTTATTTCCTCCAAGGTCGAATCGGTTCCAGTGCCCCAAATACTGTTCGAGGAAATAATTCTTTTCTTATGCACAAGTTGTCCATGATCATGCGAATACGTGTCCGACTCATTGAGCATAGTATGCATGATAAAATTTACTTGAAAGTAAATAAGCAACATATTCATTCTCATTCATCGCATCATCACATAGTGATTATTATATTCCCAATATTTGTCTCATCAATTCATATTGTATCAGTTCATTACAATGTTACATTCATCGCATCATTTCAGTTCTCATAGGGTCATGTGGTATTTCATTCATTGTTTGGTGTTAACAGCATAATCAATTCATTCAATGTTTATTTCACTAGCTTCTTAGTAGTATTGACTTGCAGCATTATAAGCATCATGTTATCGATCAACGGATGTAGCAAGGCAACAAGAGAATTAAATTGATTTGTATGAAGGAATAGCGAAGAAGGGTCAAACCACCACAGAGGACCCACCATTCACCAATTAGAGAATTGCCGAGAGGAAGAGGAACACTTGTGCGATTAACCTTCAGTCACGCGTCCGCTTGCGATGGCACCAAAAGTTTGATTAATACTCTATCTCGTTTATGCTCATTTCTCTCAGAATTCTCAATAATGACTACAAGAAAAATTAATAAAAACATGCAAGAATTAAATCATCAAAAACCATTCAGAAAAGCATCTATCAAAACCAAGCAATAAAAGCAACAAAATATCAAGAGTAAACTCTTGGACTCATTTCAAGAGAAATGGATACATCAGTTGGAAAGGTTCTTATTTATTCGTTTGTGATCGATTCAATGTTGATGGTAAGTTTCTCCAATACTAGATTTCGACCGAGTCTATCAAGCCACAAGCCTTACATAGTGGACCGCTAGGAGAGGGGCATTACAGAAAGAGAGGCAGAGAGAGCTCTCGCCAAGGGCAGCTAAGTCAAGCAATTCATAGCAGTTATGGCGGTAGTGCATGACAGTCATGGAGGCACCGTGTAACGCATAAAAGTTTATGCTTTATCGAAATAGACTTGTACAACTCTCCACGGACCAGGGTTATGCGGGGAAGCTTCCAGAGTGTTTCAAAAGATGGTGAAATCTTCTAGAAGACCGAAGAATCTTCCAGAAGGCATGAGACACTTCTAGAAGGCCCGAGTATCTTCCAGAAGGCCCAAGATCTTTATAGATGGACCATAAACTTTCTGGATAGAATAGAAGCTTTCTTATAGTTATCTAGTAGTAGAATAATTCCTGGAATATTCTATTTCTAGAAGCTTCTTGTAAGCCTTAGAGGCTCTATAAATAAGTGGGAGGCTTATTTGTTGCTCACCACCCAAAGTTATAATCTTTTTATAGTATAGTAAAGTTTTCATACTTCTAATATCTCTTTTTTGCTCTATTTTGTTCTCAATATCCTAATCTTTTTCTAGTATAGTAAAGTTTTTATACTTCCAATCTCTCCTTTTTGCTCCATTTTGTTCTCAATATCGCCTTGGCGATCTAGCTAAGCGGGTTCGAAAAGGCTGGTACGGGTCTTCGAGTAGGAAGTTTGTGCACCACATGGGTCGAAGTGTAGCCTAAAATACTAAGTTCACGACAAGTGGTATCAGAGCGAAGGTTGGTTGGTGCCATGTCGATATCTGAGAACTTCTAGGAGGGACACCGATCGCCTGAGGAGGGGCACGCTAAGACACACAAGAGAGGCAACAACAAGGAGACTATGGTAGAGCGCAGTAGCCGATCTTGCCGAGCATGTTGGGATCTTGGAGATGGGTTTGAGGGACATGGAGATGTGTCGGGGAGCGGGGCCCCCAGTAAAATAAAAAAATAGTAGTTTTCATTTGCTTTGAGATTGCGGGTTTCATTTGGCTGCAATGGCTGGGGGGTTGCGTGTGCCACCAGTCAAAACAAACAACAAATGGTGGGTAGGGTTGCACTTGGCTGCTTGACACATGCGTGGGCCCCACTTATAAGGAAAAAAATTATAACTAAGTGGCAACCGACAAACCCAACACAACAAATAGAGCCAACCCAGCAAGCAATAAAACCCTTTCTCTTCTTTTCTTTCCTTTCTTTCTTTTCTTCTTCCTTACGAATTCCGAGCCTCCACCAAAATAAAAACAAATTACAAAGGAGTTATTGAAGGCTTGTAGTCCGATTGAGGAGTGGAGGAAGTTCAGGGAAGGGTACATCTAATAGTCCTCAACAGCCTTGTTCTTCAACTTTAGTTAGTAAAGAAATTGTTAATTTGAATAGCCTCCCTTCAGACCCGATAGAAAGAAAAAAATTTTGAATGTCACCCAAACCAAATTGGTGAAATTAGAAGAACTTATTTGCTAAAGGGGCCTTGTCAACCCCGTGGCCATAATTTTTCCAAGAAACTGATTGGAACTAAATGGCGTCGTCGTTTGGTTTGATCAATATGCTAATTAGCTAAAGCGTATTGTGAAAGGAGACAAAGCATATTGCTTGTGTTGCATTTGTTTAGGTCAGAGCAATTTTGTGTATCGACTTTTGAAGTTAGCATTTATTTTGCCTACATCAACAACAAGTGTGGAAATATGCTTTTTCTGAAATAATATTATCAAGACGGATTTGCAAAATCGAATTTGTGATCTGTTTTAAATGATTGTTTTGTATGTTTTATAGAAAAAGAGTTGCCTATTAGTATTACAAATGATGTTGTAGTTAAACATTTTCAAGTTATAAAAACTCGTAGAGAACAATTGTGAGATCACAGAGATGTAATACTTTATTGTATGAAAACTCGTAGAGAACAATTTCTATATTTTGTACTAAAAATTAGCCCTTTGTCTGCGAAAGATCCTTCAGACCCATCGACGCACACGTACGTCCATGTTCCGTCAATTAAACGGTACTAGAGACTCCTACTCCGACCGATCATCCTAGACCAGTCGATTTTCATGATATGACGATTCCTTTTGTCCCTGTAGCAAGACGATCGGTTATGAATGGTCGACACACTGTGGCGAGCTCGAGCACGGAGTACGTCACTACTGTCGATTCGACCGAGCGCTTGGATCCTTATCCTGGTTGAGCGAACCTCCTTCCTGATTAAACTGCTTCGCGCTTGTTATTTTCTCTAGCACTCTCTAAAGGAAATGAGGAAAACCCTTCGATTCAGTTGAACAAGTTATTGCAGCTTCCCCTTCTATTAATGTACTAGCAACATTACACACATACGCGCACGCGTGCGCGCACACACACACACACACACACACACACACACACACACACACAATCTCTAACAAGTCTCTCCCCATTTCTCTCTTTTTCTTTTTCTTTTTCTTTCTCTCTATCTCTCTCCTAAATCAATTAAATTTTTCAAAATTGCTTATGCAACTAAAATGTTATATATATATATATATATATATATATATATATATATATATATATATATATATATATATATATATATATATACCAGTGAGGTCATAGCATAACAGCTAATACATATGCATTCCCCGAGGAGGTTGCGGTCATGCATGGGGGGGGGGGTGCGCCACTTGATTCCCCTTTCGAGAATTTAAGTGGTGGTAGTGTTTTGTAGGTACGAGTGTAGGTGCTTTGTATATATATATATATATATATATATATATATATATGTATATTTTTTTTGTGCTTTGTAGGTGCTTTGTATATATATATATATATATATATATATATATATATATATATATATATATATATATATAATATTATTTTTAGGGAACTTTAACATGTGTTTGTGAATTTTATAAATAAGAATATACCTATAACTAAGTAAATAATAATAGTAATTAATTAATGGAATTTATATTAAGTATACAACTACATAACTTCGGTTAATAAATGATAAATAGTGAATAAAGGCATAAAACTAATTTAATAAATATTATGAAAAAACAATTTCCCTAAATATTTAATACTCTTGAATTACCTAGGCTGCTTGGAAATAGACCCCGGTGCTCATGACCTAAGCACAACTTTCATAATTCTAGCTAAGTATACCTTGCTCTATTTATTGTCATTACTTTTATTTTAATATATTATATATATTTGTTTCATAGCTGTTTTATTCTATATGATATAAATCTTCAAGCGATACTTGGTGTGAACGGCGAAGTTCATTGTATTTCGTGTATTATATTAATTTTATGCATATTGGCCTAGTTTTAGCAGATTGACTTATGATTGTTGGATATTCTTATATCTCATTTGACTATGACATACTCATGACAGAATTTATTATATTTTGTTAGGGACACGGATTATCGTACGCAACTAGCTATCGATACGACGGAATATGGTGGTGGATAGAAGAGTAACTGTTATGATTAGTATATTTGTGACTAAAACAGTTATAAAATACTACATATTATGTATACATCTTGGTCTGTCTTTGTCATGACCCGATTCGCCGAATCGATCATCCTAGCTGGGGCATGATACCATACAAGTCTAGATTGCACTTGTACAAGGCAAGAACGTGCACATAGATAATTCTTTTGGGACAAATAGTTGAAATTAAGCAATATAGAATGTTGTAGACGTAGTATAGAACGAAAATAATTTTTCATTGATAAACTTGCAACGAAGTGTAAGGTCATTTTTACAATACATATGTCGTTGCGACTATATTTATTGAAATAACGAATAGGAAAACATTCAAAAATCCGAAAAAAAATAATACTTGACGTTCCATACATTCCTGTCCTTTTATACATTAAAATCAAAGCCTTCGATGATGAATCGGTTTCAAAATACTTCAAAATTAGGAGAGATTCGAGCTGCCTTCCATTCTTCAGCTTCATCTTAGCTTTGTGCTCTCGCAACGCGCTCATCACCTATAGAGTCGAGGATTAGTACACTTAGAAATGCACTAGTGAGCAGGACAAACCCACTCGTCTAAACCGACACTGCTTATTAAGGATTTGCATGCATTTGAAGTTGTCTTGCTATTTAGAACTATATGAGTTACTTTTCATATCCAAGACATAGGAGGTAACCAAAAGCATTTCATATCAATTCTTGCCACGGTCGTGCTCATTCATGTATAAAATAGATATAATACTTACCACCTGCATAAGACAATACGTGAGCATGCCATTTGTCTTATATGAGATCATTATTGATATCGACCACATAAAGGATGATTAGGTAGCATTACGATGCGCCTTGTCAGCCCGGGTTGTCCTGACAGGAGGTCCCACAATGCCTCGTGCCGAAGCACGATTTTATAATTTCCTCCTAGGTCAATTCGGTTTCGGTGCATATACTGTTTTGAGGAAAGATAAACCTGTACAAAAGTTGTTCATGATCATGCGAATGAATGAACAATTTAAGCTATGAAAGAGCTGCATGACACGTGACGGAATTTAAGCAATAGAATCCATAAACTCGTGCAACAGATTCATCTTTCTCTGAGTCGTATGTCATAATTTGGCAACCTGTAGGCAACAAACATCTCGAGGCACCGTGCCACAACCAATGATTCATTATTTTCGTTCTTTTCAACATTTTTACGGTTACGAACCAAAATTGCTCGTCTCGCGTGCGAAGATTATCGTGTTAAGTTTTAAACCAATTTATACTATATATATATATCCTATTTTCTATATCTTAATGGTACAATATGCAGTTAACTGATGTAAAACCCCTTAATTTCTATAGGTATTTTTTTTAGAATAACTATGGTGTATACTGAGTGTATATACATGGTATATGTATTATTAATTTTAGTTTTATATTATATACTAATATATAGATTTTTTGGATAAATAAATCAATATATATCTCTAAAAATTTTGTATCTCATTTTTCAGGCCTTTAATATTATTTTATTTTTTATTTTATCTCAAAAATAATTTGTGTATAATTCTTATAAATGAAATCACATATATTTGAACAATAAAAAGAGTTTTTGTTAAATTATTTAAACTAGATTTTGGAGTCACAAAATTATTTCTTAATATTTTTGATAATTATCAAATATAGTTTAAACAATTTTTGATAATATTAACTATTGATTTAAAGTTATGATTGTACCAAAATATTTAACTGATTAGATTGATTTAGTTCTGAAAGTTATTTGATTTAAGTTTTATATTAAGATTTGATTAAAATACTTTTGGTTTTAATAGTATTTTGAATTAGATGTATGATTACTAAATAGTAGTTTATATTATTACTATCAAAATTTTTGATTTGGATTAGAGTGATTAGTTGGGTTTAAATATTTTAATTCATTATTGGATATTATTTACATTACTTGGATAATAGTAAATATTGTTAGTATTTTAAAATTATTATTGTGATTTATTAATTAATGATTAAGATTCTAAATTTGGTTAAATTTAAATTTATTTTATTTATTTGGAAACTAGGATTTTGGATCCTTATCTAACTAGGTTTCTCCACCCTATGTATAGGAGAGTCGTGCCATTTTTCTTCCAAAATTAATTCCTAACCACCTAGCCACAAAGAGCCATCATCTCATCTTTATTAAATTCGTACCGTGTACCATGTTCGTGACCATCTTCTCCTTGTCAGCCATGATGGCCTCAAATCTGACCCTGTGTGTCTTTTCAATATTTTCTATCCTTTATATTTATATCATAGACGACCCTCTTCGTGTACGACACACCGGATACCTACACATCAATACTCAACACAACATCTTTCCTGTCGCGCCCGAAATCCCCGACACGACCAAAATACATCTATAACCGTAACCCTAATCTACCCGGATGCCACCGCTCTTAGCCACTGTCATGGACTTCTCAGTCTGGCCGCCACCCACCCTGGCCACAGCCGTGACACAACTACCACCACCTGAGCTCCAACGACCCACAAACGCCTATCATCACTACTACCACAACCACCGACTCCCTGCAGCCACTCTCGGCCGAACCCCAGTCCTCCTCAACCGCTGTACCAAACCCTCACATCTTCGATGTTAGATTATATTTGTACTATAAACATGGCCCAAAAGATATGGCCCATAAACCCAAATATAGACACTATATATATTGTAACAAACCCTAGTAATGAGAATATGGGCATTATTATTTCCTACATGGTATCAGAGCATCACGAAAAATGCTAGCCGCCATCTTCCGAGACCAATCCGGCGCCGAACGCGGCCGACGCCCGCTCCTGCGCCTGAACCCTTCCGCGCGCCGACCGCGTGCCCTCCCGTGCGCCGACCGATCCCGGTGCCCGAGGTGCCTTCCTGCGCCCTCCCGCGCGTCGACCACGCACCCTCCTGTGCGCCGACCCCGAGCCCTCTTGCGCTCCCGCGCCCTCCCGCGCGCCGATCGATCCCGGTGCCCGACTGCACCGGCCGTCCCCTACGCACCTGATCGCGGTCGATTCACCGTCGACCCCATCCATCAGCGGTAGATTCGTCGACGTTGTACAAAAATTTTGTACACCCGACATCCGCTCGCTCCTACGTGCCAGATCCGGCGCCCCTGATCGCGGCCGATTCGCGGCCGACCCCGGCCATCAGTGGCCGATTCGTCGGAGTTGTACAAAATTTTTGTACACCCGACATCCGCGATGGCAGATGATGCTGCGTCCAGCTACTCCGTCGCGACTGGCGGAGGCGGTGCACACAACCCAAATTATCCTAATCCGAAGGATCCATATTTTTTGAGTTCTGCTGATCAACCAGGAAATATCATTACTCCTATTATTTTTCGTAGACCGAACTATGCTGAGTGGTCTCGGTCGATACGTCTCTCTCTGATCTCTAGGCGAAAGATCACTTTTCTGGAAGGTACTGAAGTCAAACCTGTTAATGATGCTAGTAAATTGCTTGATTGGAGATGCGTGCAAGCGCTATTGGTTCAATGGGTTCTTAATACCATTGATCCGTCTCTAAAGAAATCTTTGCCATACTTTGAGGAGATTTCTCCATTGTGGAACTTGTTGGAGAAAAGATTTGTTGTTAGTAATGTCACTCGAAAACAACAAATTAAGGTGGCTTTGGCTGAGTGCAAACAAACGGCTTCGATGTCTATGGAAACGTACTTTGGAAATTTACAGTCTTTGTGGGATGAACAAGCTGCTTATTTTCCATTGCTTACTTGTACCTGTGGTGAACTTGCTGCCAAACTACAAGCTATGAGGGATGAAGACCACTTTCAGGACTTTATGTATGGGTTGAATGCTGAGTTGTATGGTCATACCCGATCTAATCTTCTGGCTCAGGATCCTTAGCCAAGTTTAGATCGGGCATACCAGGCAGTCCGTGAGGAGGAGGATATACGCAAATCTCAGGTCCAATCCGCTACTGAGGAGGTGTTGGCGCTGGATATCAAGACTTCACCTCGTCTTTCTACTGCTTCTAATAGTAGAACCTCAAATTCCATGGACAAATCAGGTATAATCTGTACTCATTACAAGAAAATAGGTCATGATGTTGTAACTTGCTTTGCCAAGATTGGCTATCCAGAGTGGTGGAAGACTCGTCCTCGGTATGAAGGCGGACGTGGTGCTGGTGGTGGCAGAGCCCCGGCACCACAGCAGAGACGTGATGAGGGACGCGGTACTGGTGGCACAGGGGTTATTTATCATGTCGTCGCTGCTGGTCATGGTGTCCCTGCTAGTCTTACTGGGAGTTCGGCAGATATGATGCATGGAGGGTATCCTTCGCCACTCTCAGATGAACAATGGCAAAAACTGATGAGCTTGCTGGGTAACGAAAATTCTTCCAACCCTGGTTCTTCAAACTTTGATCGTTTGATGGGTAAGAATTCTTCTATCCCTTGGATATTCGATACTGGGGCTACTCTTCATGCAACAGGTTCTCGTGACTGTTTAGTTGATTGCTTTGAGGGCCCTGTCTGTCCTGTGACTTTGTCTGATAGAAGCACTATTGAGGCTATTCTAAGAGGCAAAGTATTTTTGACTGCTTCATTGGTGTTGACGGATGTTCTTTACGTTCCGACATTGACTTACAACTTGATCTCTGTCTCACAATTGATTGGTGCCAGAAATTGTGATATGTTATTTACTCCTGATTTGTGTTTTGTTCATGACCGAAGTATGAGGATGGTGATTGGAGCATGTGAACAAAGGGGTGGACTTTACTTCTTGGGGAAGGTTCCAGCTTCTTTAGCTTCGGTGATCCTGGCATACAAAGAGAGTGATTCCGAGGTTTGGCATAGTAGACTGGGGCATCCTTCAGATAAAGTAATACAGACTTTACCTTTTTTCTCTGATAGTAGTGTGTTTTCTCATAAGGCTTGTGATATTTGTCATCAAGCTAAACAGACTCGTGATGCCTTTCCTGATAGTAGTAGTCGTGCTTTGAGATGCTTTGAACTTATACACTTTGATCTGTGGGGACCATATCGTGTTCCGTCATCTAATGGGGCACAATATTTTTTTACTTTGGTGGATGATTTTTCTACAGCTGTTTCGATTATTTTATTGACGGATAAGTGTGTTGTTTATTCTATGTTTCTTAAATTCATTGCTATGGTGAAGCGTCAGTTTGGGGCTGATATACGTCGTGTGCGGAGTGACAATGGCACTGAATTTAATTGTTTACGAGATTATTTTTCATCTCAAGGTATATTGTTCCAAAGATCCTATGTTGGGACACCTTAATAGAATGGAAGGATGGAAAGAAAATATCGACATATTTTAAATGTAGCCAGGGCATTGAGATTTTAGGGTTCTCTTTCGGTGGATTTTTGGGGGGAATGTGTTCTGGGTACATGTTATTTGATAAATAGAACCCCTTCTAGTGTCTTGCATTTTAAGTCTCCTTATGAAGTTTTATATGGTTCGGCTCCTTCGTATGATCATCTACGTATTTTTGGTTGTCTGTGCTATGCGTATGATTTGAAATCCCGATATGATAAATTTGCCAGCTGGAGCAGAAAATGTATCTTTGTTGGGTATCCTCTTGATAAAAAGGGATGGAAACTGTATGATTTGGAAACTGGTGAATTTTTTATGTCCCGTGATGTTACTTTTTATGAAAATTTTTTTTCTGGGTGTGGCTCTGTTAGCGAGATTTCTTCTGCGATACGCCATACATCTGTTGAGGTGCCGGGAGATGACATAGAGGCTTTTGGGATGATACAGGCTATGATTGCTGAAGCCGGAGTGGTTGATGGTGGCTCGGCACCGAGTGGAAAGGATGCACAAGTAGATGCAGAAGTATTGACAGGAGGATCCGCTGGGGATGATGCAGACACTCTTGATGATACAGGGGATACAGTGTTGCCAGAGGTGCCCGACGAGGTAGTATTAGGAAGAGAAATGAGAAAGAAATCACAGCTAGTACGATTACAGGATTTTGTGACGAATGCTATTAGAAGTAAAGTCCCCCCTTCACCACAGTTAATCTGTTCCCGTCACTTCCTTAGGTACTTCGTATCCTCTAACACACTTTCTAAGTTATGACATATTTACTGCTGGACACAAAATTTTCTTGCAGCTATCACTGCAGGTGTTGAGCCTACTTCATATTGCCAGGCCTGGCAAGATTCGGGCTGGCGCGCGGCTATACAAACTGAAATACAGGCTCTAGAAGATAATAGAACATAGAATCTTGTCGATTTGCCTCATGGAAAGAAAGCATTGGGAAGTAGATGGGTGTACAAAATAAAGTATAAATCCGACGACAATGTTAAGCGCTTAAAGGCACGGCTGGTTGTGTTCGGTAATCATCAGGTTGAGGGGATCGACTATTCAGAGACATTTGCCCCGGTAGCTAAGATGCCTACAGTTCGGGCATTCTTGGCTGTTGCAGCTGTGAGAGGCTGGACTTTGCACCAGATGGATGTGCACAATACTTTTCTTCATGGAGATCTGACAGAAGAGGTGTATATAAAGTTGCCGCCAGGTTTTTTGTATAGTGAACACAACAATGTATGTCGCCAGTGTAAGTCACTATATGGATTGAAACAGGCACCCGCGTTGTTTGTTTGCTAAGCTTGCTGCTTCTCTGATATCCTATCGATTTATTCAATCTCATTCTGATTATTCCCTTTTCTCTCTTTTTAAAGGGAAGGTAGAGTTGCATGTTTTGATCTATGTGGATGACATGATTGTGTCTGGTAATGACATCAGTGCTTTAGATGCTTTCAAACAGTACCTTAGTTCTTGCTTTCACATGAAGGACCTTGGTGTGTTGAAGTACTTTCTTGGCATAGAGGTGGCTCGGAGTGCAGAAGGAATTTCCTTGTATCAAAGTAAGTATGCTTTGGACATCATTTCAGAATACGGCTTGATGGGGTCTCGACCTGCTGGTTTTTCCATGGAGCCCAATCACAGGCTGGCAGAATCGACTAGTCCAAAGATGGCGGATGCAGAGACTTATCGGAGGCTGGTTGGGAGGTTGATTTATCTATCATTTACTCGACCTGACTTAGCCTATGTTGTGCATATCTTGTCTCAATTTTTACAGGAGCCTCGACAAGATCATTGGCATGCTGCTTTGAGAGTTGTCAGATACCTCAAACATGCACGGGGACAGGATATTATTTTGAAAGCTGATTGTGATCTCCGTCTTTCTGGTTGGTGTGATTCCGACTGGGCCAGCTGTCCCTTGACTCGCCGCTCTGTTACAGGCTGGTTGGTGTTTCGGGGGAGGGTCTCCTATTTCATGGAAGACCGAGAAGCAATCAACTGTTTCCCAATCTTCCGCTGAAGCTGAATACCGATCTCTTGCTGCGCTTGTTTGTGAGTTGAAATGGTTGAAGGAGTTATTGGTGTGTTTGGGTGTTCGCCAGGAGTCTGCTATGTCGGTGTATTATGACAGTTAGTCAGCCCTGCACCTGGCTCAGAACCCAGTATTTCATGAGCGCAGTAAGCATATTGAGGTAGATTTGTATTTTGTTCGCGATGCTATTCGAGATGGCACCGTAATAGCCTCGCATGTTCCTACTTCTTCTTAACTGGCTGACATCTTCACCAAGCCCCTTGGAAAGCTTGTGTTTGATTCTTTCCTTCCAAGTTGGGCATTTGTGACTTGCATGCTCCAACTTGAGGGGGGTGTTAGATTATATTTATAATGTAAATATGGCCCATAAGCCCAAATGTAGACACTATATATATTATAACAAACCCTAGTAATGAGAATATGGGCATTATTATTTCCTACATTCGATCGCTCTAAAAATTTGTCCAACGAGTATGCTATCGCCTATCGTCGTTTTCGAAGTCTCCGGCAACTGCGGCCTCGACTTTTCCTCCGCTGCCTCTCCTTCCGGGAGTCCTCCTCTACCGATCTGTGTCGGTGCAAGCTCAGCCTCGAGTCTTCCTCCTCGACGAAACTGACAGCTGTGTGCTTCTCCGCAATCTCAGTCGCACCCTTCCTCTTTGTGGGCCAACGCCGTCCCTATGGCCTTATCAGATCCTAGCTGTGAGCTTGAGCGCCGACGAGCCGCCTTCCACCGATGATCACTCCGGTGAGCATCTCACCTCTCTCTTCCCTCTTTTTCTCCCAATTCCTACGAATATGCTCTCACTCTCTCTCTCATTCTTCATTTTTTGTTTTGTTTGATCTGATTTTAATTTTATTTTATTTATTAGGCTAGGTACATGGGGTGGGCCTAAGTAATGGGCTTTGTATATATTTGAGTTTTAAATTTTTGTATTGGACCAGGCTTAGTAAAAAAAAAACATTTATACTAATAATTTTACGTGGCTTTTGAATTATTTTGATATATATGTATTTTGATATATATATATATATATATATATATATATTTTTTGATATATATATATGTATTTTGATATATATGTATGTATATATATATATATATATATATATATATATATATATATAAAATATATATATATATATATATATATATATATATATAGTAAAAAAATAGTTACTAATATTATTAATAATATTATTATTTTGACTAATATCAAATTTATTATTTGTTATTAAAATATTTCTAAATATGTTATTATTAATTATGGTATATACTTTAACCTAAAATTTGTATTTTAACTAAAGGTACATTTATCCCTAAAAACAATTTTCTAAAATTTTCAAGTTTTTATCTAAAATGTTTTGATTAATAAAATTTAGTTTTAAGTATTATAAATATTTTCTAAAAATAGATATAGATATTTATTTATGAAATTCCTTCTAATATCATTTCCTTCAAATCAAACTTTGACCATGAATAATTGTATTTCCTATTCCCTCATGGATCTGGACCTCTTCATGTCGACCCTAGCTAATTAGACTATGCTGGACATTGACAGATCGTCGCACCATCCTCAGGCAAGATACCTTGCTTTACCATTATCTCATCATATGCATTTATCCATTTATTTATTTATACGATATAAATAGTTTTTCCAAATTGTACTTAAATACAAATTATTGTTTTGTCATGTTTTTCGTTATTTATTTATTTATATGGACGTTTGACCAAGAATTAACAAACCTTTTGTTTGTGCTGCATTTATTAGCCTTGACATGTGTGTGCCACGAAGTCGCAAGTAGTATTTAAATTTGGACTTGTGTACCGACCGTATATCGGTGCGTAGAGGCTGTACACTAGGATATAACTGCTAATAGATTTGTATAGAAGTTTTAGCAGTTATCAAGGATAAAACTGTATTGTGGAGTCAACGCATGTTTGTACGCCGTAGAGACGACACATGTATAGTATCATAGGAAGGGGAGGAGACAACTATTAGGTGTTGGGGCTACTATTTACTTTTACATACTTTTTTGTACCTGTCGGCCGATAGTGACTCGGATGAGCGCTACTTACTGCCACACCCTTTACTTATTTTTGTTTGTTCGGAGAGCCCCTGCATGGAATGTTGTCTTCAAACCTGTATGTATCATACAGAATGGTTAGGTGACCTTTATCTATTTTAGTAGACGTATTTTTCTGTATAGTTTATATACTTATGCCTGATCATGGCATGGAACAGTGTTTTCTCATGGAATAGTGTACCACACCGTATCCTTATTTGGTTGTAGGTGTGGTTCACTACTTCTATGACAGAATATTGAACCGCGTTGTGATCGGAATTATTATTGAGTAGTTTATATTCAGTTATATGACATATTTTTTGTATCTTATTATGTCCCTCTGAGGACCTGGTGATCTCTCTAGGTATAGAAGATCGATAATATTCCGAGGAGTATGGTTCCATGCTGGAGCCTTCGTTACAGACTACATGAGCTTTTTTCCTAAGATGGTGGAATTATTTATTTGTTATTCATTATCTCATGTATCCCAATCTATTCTTTAGATTCGCTTGGTTGTGAATTGTCTCCACCCAGCAACTTGTCATTTTCATATTTGATCTAATGATTTATTTATAACTTTATTTTCTGTTGATAAGATATAATGTGCCCATGACAATCTATATATTTACAGCTTATGTATATTATTATACGAATGGCATGTACGTTACCTAGTCCTACATATTTTGGGACTGGGGCGTTACAACTGACATCGTCGATTTGAACATTTGAACAATAAGAATTTGTTGACGTGAAGAAGTAGCAAAGAATTAACCAAACCACCAACCAAGTAGAGAATATGTTGAGACTAGGAGATCATTTTGCAATAATAAAATGTCAGTTACAAGAACTCCTGTAATGGCACAAATATCGTATTAGAATCCTTCTTCAATCCTTCCTCTTGAAATTCTCAAAGAGAATACAAAAATCGACACGAAAACACGTTCACCGAAACCAAGCAGCAAAATATTCAAGAAAACATCTAAGAGAACCAATAACATATCGGGCTCATTGAAGGGATTCTTATATAGAGCTCACTTGTCGAAATATGGTCCGCTGTATCTAGGACTTATTCCAACAGAAGTCGACCCATTTGTTGGAACGGTTCTCATATCATTCGTCCAAATTGATCTTGTGATGTCAAAATGCTTTTTGTATACTGAACTTATGACTGAATCAGCCTAGTCATCTATGTTTCCGACCGAGACTGACTAGTCGCGAGCTTATTACATAGTACGTCGCCTAATGGGAGCAGGGAACTATATAATATACCACTAAAAAAGTTTTGTCCTAAAACTTAAGAATAAGGGTATGACCACCAATTGAGAAACAATGAGAGATGTTTCTCCCTCAACTCTGTCTCTAGTTCCCATGTCAACTCCTCAACTGAATGGTGCTGCCATAGCACACAAACCAAGGATATCGAGCGATTCAATAGGAACTTTTCTTTACGATCCAAAATGTGCACATACTCCTCCGAGTACGATAAGTCAACACGCAGTCCAACTGATCGAGGCTAACCACGTGACATGGATCATGCATTTACTTTCGAAGTTGAGAAACGTGGTGGACATCGTCCATTTTAGCTAATGTAGGAGGTAGCACAATATGATAAGCAACAGCTGCCACTCTCTCGAGGATCTCGAAAGAACTACAAATCTTAGTGTAACCCCGCTATTCCGGAATAATTACTATTTAGAATATTTTATTATTTATCGAAATATTTTATTCAAATTTATATGGGATTATTAAAAATATTTATTTGAATTTATTTAAGCTTTGATTATCTATTAGGTAACTAGCTATGATTTATGGAATTTATTTATGATGTAGTTATTGGTACTCATAAAATGTCATCATGCACTCCTCTTTAATTTTCTATCATTTAAATTCCAAATTTGTTGCTGAATTAACATTTTGACATTCCTAAAATATCAACTTGCACTCCTTCCTCCATGCATGCACAAGTTAATGTCAGATTTAATGCAGTTGTAGATTAGGAATTTGAATGATAAAAAATTAAAGAGGAGTGCAGGATGACATTTTAGGAGTGTCAATAACAGCATCATTTATTTATAGTTAATTATGTTTTTATCTCACTTGAATTATTTTATTCTGATTTACTACTTTAGAGAATTTCATGATATTTGATAGTTATGAAGTAGAGGCAGGTTAGTAATTTTGGAAGAAAAGCATTTAAGAGGGAATATTCTAAAATTAATTAATTATTAATTAATTATTGGTTAACATCTAGAAGCTTCCCTCTAACTACTTTTATAACAAACAAACTAACTTGTAACTAGTTCCTAACTAACTCCTAAATACCAAACTTGGATCCCAAGTTTTATTCTTCTATAAATATCCTAATTGTTGTTAGTCCTAATCATTCTAGCCTAATTAGCAGCCCTAATCTTCGTGTCCAGCTTGTGTCCAGCCGTGTCCACCCATTTCATTCATTCCACTAGCTGTTATAATTATATTTTTCTGTGTCCAACATCTTGGACACTGACACCAACTCCATTCCCATGTCCAACAATCTGGGTACGTTACAAACCACATTTCCACACCAATTTCCTGTGTCCATCACCAAATTGGACACACAACATTCGACACAACCCTAACCCTAATTCCTAAACCCTAGCTTCTGGACCACTGGTGCCGATATTTTTGTCGCTCGTTGGAGTCTATGTATCCCGTGTCCTGGTCAGACATGACACAGATCGGAGTACTGAAGCCACGAGAAGCAGATCTCTGCCCCGCCTAGCCTCGGCCACCGACTTCGTCGGAACCCTAGTCGCCTCGTCTTCAGATCTCGTCGTCATGACCACCAGAGTTCTTCGCCGTCGTTGTCACACCCCGATTCGACAAACCGTTCATCCCCGTTCCCATTATGCCGAATCGATCGTCCTCGCTTAGGCGTGGTGTCGTACGAGTTTGGAGTTGCACTCGTTCAAGGCAAGAATATTACATTTGATCATTTTATTTGAAACATCAAGTTGAAACTTCACAAATTATAGAGTAATTGAACATGTAGTATAGAAAGATAGAAATATGCTTTTTATTGATAGCTTTCAACGACGTGCAAGTCATATTACATTAGATATGCCATTGCGGCTACATTATTAAAACAAAAGAAATATACTCGACAAGCTGCCTGAAGTAACACTTGTCATTCCATACATTCATCCTTTTATACAGAAGTCTTCGATGAATTGGCTTCAAAATACTTCAGAATAGGAAGAGCTTCAAAATGCCTCTCTAAACTTTAGCTTTGGCTTAGCGACATGCACCCCCAGAGTCCTCGTCACCTGTGGGATTAGAGATTAGTACACTTGGAAATGCACTAGTGAGCGGGACGAACCCACTCGTCTAAACCGACTCTGATTATTAAGGTAGGCATGCTTTAGAGTTTTTTTTTCTATTTAGAACTAGATGAATTCAGTTCATATCGATAGCCATCTTTGAAGTAGTAAAAGCATACAGTAAAACATAGCAGTTTATCTCAATTTTTACCACAGTCATGCTCGTCCCTGCATAAAATAGAGATAATACTTACTACCTGCATAAGACAATAAGTGAGCATGCTACTATCTTATACATGTGGTCATTGGTGTTACACATCACTTGGGACTATCTTATCGGTATTGTGATCCTTTCAGCCTAGGTTACGAACTTGGTTGAAAGTTTCCCAACGCATCAGTGCCGTAGCATGATTATTCATTCCCCCATGGTCGATTCGGTTCCGATGCCCTGGATACCGTTTCAAGAAAAAATAATTTGTGCACAAGTTGTCCATGACCATGCCAATGCGTGAACAGTTTAATATATAAAAACTGATTTGTATTGCATGGATAGTATTGAGCAGAATTATCATTCTTCCCAACTCGTGCAGCGATTCATTTTTCCCAAAGCCTGACTTCCGATTTTGCGTCCCGTAGGCACCAATTTCCTAAGGCACCATAAGCCGCGACCAATGTTTCATTTTATTTTACAGAACATAAAATAGTCTCTCTTTTCTAGAATCTTATCTTTTCTCTTTTTGATGTAAAACTTATATTTTTAGAGTAAATTACTCTAAATTGATACATTTTTTTTGAGTTCTTGATCTTAGTGGATTGGCATGCATTTAACTTGGCATCGTCGATTTGAATAAATTCGAGGCAAAAGAATTTCGTTTGCGAGAAGGAATAGAAAAGAAGGGGTCGAACCATCCACCAAGTATTTGATCGTGCCGAAAGTCGAAGTGTTTCACAACGTTCAAGCTTCAGTTATGCGAGCTCCTACAATGGCAGCAACACTTAGTCAGAATTCCTTCTTTAATCCTTCGTTTCGAAATTCATAGAATGTATTTAAAAATCAATGCAAAAAATAAATTCATCAAAACCAAGAGCGAAAACTCGAGAAAAACCATACAACAGTCCGGTCCCGTCGAAGGGACTCTTATATAGAGATCACTCGGCGAGGAGCGGCTTGCTGCATCTTGGACTTATTCCAACAGAAGCCGTTCCATTACTTGGATCAATTCTCGTAACATTCGTCCAAATCGATTAGTTTGATGCCGCAAGGCGTTATCGAATACCAAGCTCAGTGATCGAGTTAGACTAGCTATCTAAGTTCCCGACCGAGTCTGACTTGCCGCAAGCATATTATATAGTCCATCGCCTATCGGGACGGGCCACTACAATCGTGTCCTCGAGAGCCACCATCTTCTTCCTTAAGCATCTTCGCTTCAATCCAGTCTTCTTAGGCACTGCCGTATCGAGTTCAACACCGATCGTCACCTCCTCGACCGACTTCTCGTCAGGTGACGACCGAATCTGGCCATCCGCCTTCAGCTCCCTCCGTCGATAGCCTTTCAGCTCCCTCCGAAGACAACCTTCAACTCCCTTCGCTGGCAGCCGCCGTCGATGCACAGTCGAGCGTCGGATTTTTTGAGTACTACGTGGGCTCTTCGAGCAGCGTGCGACCCCTCAATCTCTAGCTGCCCCTTCGATTTTTGTATTGGCTCTTCGAAATATGAACCGGCGCTCCTCTGGATCTCTACCACCTTGTGCCTACTCGTCCACCTGTCACCAGCAGATCTCTACGTCGAGCCACTGCTCCTCCTCGAAGTGTGCTACCTCGAGCTCCGCCTACTGCTGAGAACAGGCGGTGCTTTCTCGAACAGCCGGCGTTTGCTTCCAGCACCGTCTCCATAGCTGCGCAATGCTGGTGAGACTCTCCCCTTTTCCTCTTTCTCAATCATCTTCTTCTTGTTTTTTCCTTCCTAGGAACTTAGGAATTTATAGGGTTTTGTTCATGTAAGAGTGGAAGAATTGATGCTGAGTATTATGGAGTGAGAGAGGAGGACTTAGAATTAGGGTTTCTTTGAGTTTCTTTACTGTTGTAGAGTGTAGGGAAATTTTTAGGGTTTCAAGTGAAGTGTGTGCGACGGCATAGGTGTGTATAGTGTAGAGAGAGGGAGAGAGAGAGAGAGAGATAGAAAAAGAGAGTTGTCTGTGAAGATTAGGTTTTAGTATAGTTGATGTAGGCTGGGTTAATAAGGGTGAGTTTGGGCTGGGCCATGGTCTCTTCAGACTATACTAAATATGGAGAGTTGATTTTGTGGGTATTAAGTGGATAAGTGGGCTGCGGGCCGAGCTCTAGAGATGGGCTCCAGAATGGAAATACGAAGAATAAGGAAAGAGGAAGGGCTCATATTGTGGGTTGGGCTGCAGTTAACAGGACAGTAGGCCTTTGGATATAAAAAAGATTATGTTTAGTAATAAAAGTGTTGTTAGTAATAATTAGAGATATATTTCAATATAGTTGTAATAAGAATTTTGGGTTTGATATTGTGGGCCTTGGTCCATTTGAGTTTAAGTTGTGCTTTTAAATAGTTATTGAGTAGTATAATTAGATTTGTGATTAATTGTCTTCTTGATCAATTGGCTAATTGATTAAGTGTATTGAAATGTTAGTTGGGGAATTTCTAGAATGTCCTAGAGATTTGAATCTAATTCTATGTCCTATTATTTTATAGGTGACGTAGAGTTGACTTCACTCTTCAGTAAAGGCAAGTACTCCGTATTATGTTCTCAATATTAAATAAATGCAATTTATTTTATTTTCTAAATTAGCATGAATCATATTGCGACACAATTCTTGACACGAAACATGACTAGTGACTTTGCATCGCATGATTTCATTTCAAAGACATGTTTGAATCCTATTTACTATGAATTTCTGAATCATAAATAAAAGTAATCAAGTTCTGAATCTTGCTTGATAAGAATCAAAGACATCAAGTTCCAAATTTTGCGTGATAAGAATCAAAGAAATCAAGTTATGAATTTGTTTGATAAGATTTTCTGAATCATGGGGAAAGGAGAAATACCGATTAAATATGTGGTCAATCCAGTCTACTCCGAAGCATAGCTTGACATACATTGTACGTATGTCCAAGCCTTATCAGTCCAAATCTAAAATTTAGCCGTCCACATATCGAAACCGTATTTCAAATCACATAGAATGCTAGTTGTGCATCCTTGATTCAGTGTCCGATTTGTGACTAGTTATATTTATTATATTTTATTATGATTCTTATAGTTTTTTGTATTGTAGGTTGTATTTCATTACGATGTTCATGTATTGTCTGATTAGTTTTCTAATTACTTTTTATGCTATATTTCTTATTGTATAGCATTATACGGGGATGCACTTGCTCCTTTCCTGACTGGATTATTGTCGACCAGGTGATAGTAGGTTTGCATGGAGAATGCTTTAGAGGACTTAGAATTAGTGTAAAATTAGTTATGTATTTTCATTGTATATTATTTCTAGATATGGCCGAATTTGTCTCCGGGATGAGATGGATATGTATCATGTACCAAAAAGAGATATAATGGACTATGATCGTGTGTGTGTTTGATTGTTTTCTGTCACGACCCGCACCACTGTGAGGGTACGAGAACGTAACAACGCCCAGCCTACGCCGCAGTGTCGGCGTAGAACACTGTCCTAGGTCACAACATCTAACAATATAAGCTAAGCAGTTTATACTCCCCGAATGGGGGTGACATAGCAGAAATAAACTTAATCACAACTAAGGAAGAAGAAGCACGATATGATATAGAACTCAAGGAAAATACAGATGATCAAATAGTCTAAGATAACATCTCAGCAGATATCCAGAGTACAAGGTCTCAACTACTTTATATGAAAGAATATATACAACCCAAATCTCAAAGACAGAAATAAAGTCTAACTACTAGTCTCAAGACAACATAAGTAAGATAAAGCCTAACTAAGCTAATCTAGGCAGTAGGGTAAAGTCGTCAGCTAGAGCTGTCCCGTAGAAGGTATCCACATGCCTCCTCCTCGTCCTCTATAATATTTTTAACAGGTCCAGTCAGGACAGGAGCGAGCATAATACATCTCAACAGTTCATAGCAGGTTAGAAAATATAATCATGCAGTAAAGTAAGATATAGATACTGAAGAAAATGCAGTATGTAAATAGAGAGAGAGCTATAATAGAAATATCTACTATAAATAGAGACTAACAGTGGCTAGTGAGTCAGAGTACAATATAGACAAGTAAATGGCATAGGAGATTCTGATGCTATACTATGGAAAGATAATGATGCTACACTACTTGGATAATATTCACATGTCCACTTCTACTCTCCCGTACCCCCAATCAATACACAAGGATCCAACCAGGTTATGTTATGATTCCATGCAAAGGCCCCCGAAGGGTGATACATGGATGTCCCGTAAATGGAGATTCTGGAAAACCCAATAAGGGATAAGGATTCAAGGAAGACTTTGTGAACATGAAAGTACATGTCACAAGTGATCAATGAACCAATAAAGCATAGTGATGCGCCATGTAAGTGAAACGCACAGAACATGTGTAGTGCCCCGTCCCTACATCGTGCCCCGTACTTGTCTACGGGGTGCGTGAGAAAGGAACACTGTTGCTATCGATTCGGTCGGGACCGATAGGTCGGGATCGACCGAGTCGATCGAACGGGAACGGTTGAATTAAGATCTATTCCTCGTTATGGAATGTCTTCTTCGGAACCAAGTCCCATATTCAGCGGGTTGCGCCTCGAGGATTGACTCTGCGGCTGAGTCGGAAGAAACCTCCCGTTGCTCTGCTTTTCACGCCGCTTGCGTTAGTTTTGGCTTTGTTTTTTGAATGCATTTTCGTGAATGTTTTCGATGGTTTTTATGGCTTGCATTTCGAACTCGCATTTCCTATCGAACTCCTTGAATAATGCAGTATTCTAATCGGTTGCTTGTGCGATTTCAGGTAATCGCGTAGGCGACGTCTAGTGCGACCAACAAGTTCTCTCGCCGAAGTAAACTCAAGGTGATTGGCTGACCCTTCTCTTCTCGACCCCTTCTTAGGTAAATCGATAGTGTTGTTGCGGATTAAAGATTGAATGCAAGGGCACGGGCACGGTAAAATGATTGAGTTTTCAAAGAGAATGTAGGCTATGTCTTAATAACTAAAAGAAGAAAAATGGTCTTTGCACGGTCATGGACAACTTGTCGACAAGGTAGAGTTTCCCCGCACTGCAACTTGGGGCCACGGGACCGTTGCGGCCAAGAAGGAAACATTCTCATAAGCTGTGCTGGGAACAATGTTAGGCGAGGACTTGCAGCGGGGCTCGCTACTCGCGCTGAAAGGGCCTCGTCTAATAAAAGCAAAAAGGAGTCCACGATGGCTCTGGGAGCCAGTGACCAACACACGAAATATTGCACTTGGTATGGAAATGATAACAATTGACAGGAAAGAACATGGTTGTTGACACAAAGTCACAGTCAACCAAATATTGACAACATTGACTAAATAATATCTGTAATAATTCAATACGACACACGGCGTCTGTATTAAGCTCAAGACAGACAACAGCTCAGCCTCCGCTTTTCAGTTATATTCGAGTCTGTATTTTACACTTTCTTTGAGTCTAGACTAATGTAATCTGAGTCATGCTGAGCTCTTGAAACTTAGACTATAGCCTACCCAATAATCCCAAGCTTCACCAAACCAGATATTGTCTAATGGTCCCCTTAGAACCACTCTGTGCTCTGGAGACAGAGTTCGGGCCGAACTCTGCCTCCATACAGAGTTCGGGCCAAACTCTGTCCCCTAGAAATCAGGAACCCTAATTTTAGGGTTAGCTGGTTGCTAGTTGTCCAACGGCCAAATATTTGAATTTTCCTACCCGAATTCTGGCCGAATTTTGCCTATAAAAACACTATAAATAGGGCATGAATTCTCTCATTTCAAATCATCCAATCTTCTCTTCTCTTCTCTCTTATAGCTCAAATAAGCCATACCCTTCCCATCTACTAGCCATAAGCCTCCAAAGTCTCGAGTGCTCAGCATCTCTCAGTTAGGATTCTTGTGCAAGAGTTGAAGAAGTCGCTTGGACAATTCCAAGCAAATCGCCACTGCGATCCTCTGTAAGAAGTTGACGTGCTCTTCTGAAGTAAAGGCACGGGTTGTAAACTACTATTTCACAAATAGTGGATTTAATCCTGAGCTAGAGTTCTCAGGCCTGGACTAGTCCTCCACGAGGGAAACCAGGTTAAAATCGCTGTGTTTGCGTATGCTTTCTTGCTCTTCATTTACTTTCCGCATTTTACTCTGATTATTTATAGATCGTGAAAGAGTAAATTTTTAATTGGTTATTTTCTATATAAACTCTATTCACCCCCCTCTAGAGTTGCCAAACTGTTCTTCAATTGGTATCAGAGCTCTGTTCTCTTTACAAGGACTTACATCCTAGAGCTGATCCATGGCAACCACACAATCCTTGATTTCCAATCATGGTGAAGGACAGTCCACTCATAGGCCTCCCCTATTTGATGGAACTAACTACACGTATTGGAAAACAAGGATGAGTTTTTATCTCAAGTCTCTAGACTTTGACCTGTGGACAGTCGTCACTGACGGTTACAAAAAGCCCGCCAGGATAGTTGTCAACGGTGATCTCATTGAGAAATCCTATGACAAATATTCTGACGAAGAGAAAAAAACAGGCAAGTCTAGACGCGAGAGCTATTAATGCTTTATTCTGTGCTATAGACAGGAATAAGTTTAACAGGGTATCCATATGCACCACATCTCACGAAGTATGGAAGCTTCTAGAAGTGACGCATGAAGGGACCACCCAAGTCAAGGAATCAAAAATCAGTCGTCTTACACAAGAATACGAGGCGTTCAAGATGAAGCCAAACGAGACGATCACACAGATGTTCACAAGATTCCTCGACATCATCAACCCCCTGTCTACACTTGGAAAACAATATTCAAATCATGAGAAGATTCGCAAGTTGCTTAGGGGGCTACCAAAAATTTGGAACCCTAAGGTGACAGCCATCATAGAAGGGAACGATCTCACTACCATGTCAATGGAGACCTTGATGGGTAAGCTCATGACCCACGAGCTTGACCTCAAGGACTTCAAAGAGCCTGCTCCAAAGACTAAGGAGATCGCTCTCAAAGCTCATCGACGAAGGGCTGAGCACGATGAGACCGAAGACGACAACTCGGATGACGAAGACCAAGCTCTCATGGTTCGCAACTTCAAGAAGTTCCTTCGCTTCAATAGAAGAAAGAAGGAACCACAAGAAGACGATGAAGAAGAGCCAACCTGCTATGGCTGCAAGAAGACTGGACACGTCCGAAAAGACTGTCCATTCTTGAAGAAGAGCAACTGCTATGAGACGCCATACAAAAAGAACTCATCAAAGAAATATGCCAACACAAGCATTTGGCATGAAAGTGAAGCGAGTGACTCCGAGGAAGAAAAGGACTCTCCTCAAGATAAAGTAAATGTGTGCCTAATGGCAACTTCCAACAAGGTATCTAACGAAACTTTAGACGACTTCTCTTTTGATGAACTTGGCGATGCCTTCACTGATTTGCTCGATGATCACAAAAAGGTCATCGGTAAATACAAACATGCCAAGGACAAAATCAAAAGTCTTGAAGATGAGATACAAAGAATTTCTTTACTTCTTGATAATATTAGAAACACATCACCCACTGATGTCACAAATGAAGTATCCAAGCTTAAAATAAGCTTACATGATGCTGAAGCACGTATTGAGCAACAAACTCAAGAAATCACTACACTCAACACGTTGCTTGCTGAAGAAAAGAGTAGACACAAGATTTCCATGACTAAGATATATGGCTTAAATATTAAGGTTGATGATCTGCAAGCTGTTTCTAAGAGATTAGAAACCAAATTGGGCAAACAGGTTGTTCAACCTCAAACCCAATCACATGGGCACAACACCACTCATGCTAGTCAACCACGTCATCCTCATACAACACATAACCATGCTTTTTTATACACAAACTTCCATAAACCACGTGTACGTAAGAATACACCTTATCATACTGCACAAAGACACAACCAACATCACTCTACATATAGAAATCATCACCATGCCATGCCATATAGACAAAATCATCATGTTATGCCACATAGACAAAATCATCATACCATGCCACACCCACATGCCATGCCATATAGACAATATCAGCATGTCACACATCATAGACAATATCATCATGCTATGCCACATAGACACCATCACCAGGCCACTCATTCTATGCATAATCATCATCACCATGCTAACTCTGCACATCATCCTGTTGCTTATAGATATTATTCTCATGCTCCTAGTATAAATAAAAATGCTATCTGTACCTACTGTGGATCACATGGACACATTTCACCACAGTGTAGAGTTAGAAGACTGGTAGACAAAAAGATATATGCATGGTTTCCGAAAACTAACTTTTCAGGACCCTCAAGAACATGGGTACCGAAGGTCACATCTACTCTTGATGTAGGTGGACCTTCCCTCCTCAACTGAGAGTAAGTGGATTCTCAATAGTGGATGCTCGCGATATATGACAGGAGACGCAAATCTTTTTGCATAACTATCGATGAATAGAGAAGGATACGTATCCTTCGGTAACAATCTCAAAGGACACATAATAGGTAATGGTATTATTGGTCATCCTCCCTCTCATGTAATAAAGGATGTCTGCCTAGTGACCGAGTTAAAGCATAACCTGCTCAGCATTAGTCATCTTGCTGATCATGGATATGATATTAACTTTGGACAAAACAATTACCTCATCTATGATAGGTCAACGGGAGACATTGTTTTTGAAGGGAAAAGAGAGGATAACATTTATATTTTCTATCTTTCTATACATGCTAACAATGCAGGTAGATGTTTATATGCCTACAAAGACGAACGACTACTTTGGCACCAGTGCCTTGGTCATGCCAACATGGATGCTATATCCAGGCTATCGACCAAGAAGCTAGTGAGAGGATTGCCCGACATCACATTCAAAAAGGACACGGTATGTGCCGAATGTGAACTAAACAAGGCAACCAAATCCTCATTTCATTCCATCAACTCTGTAAGTACTTCTAGACCCTTGCAACTACTCCATATGGATTTATTTGGTCCTAGTAGAGTAGCTAGTCTTGGTGGTAAACTTTATGCATTTGTTATTGTTGATAATTTTTCGAGATTTACTTGGATTTTCTTTCTCGCAAATAAGAGCGATGCTATTTCTGTTTTCAAAGTTTTTGTAAAGAAAGTTTAAAACGAAAAATGCTACATGATTACTCGAATCCGAAGTGATCATGGAGGCGAATTCGTAAATTATGATTTTGAAAATTTTTGTAATGCAAATGGTTTTGATCATAAATTTTCTTGTCCAAGAACTCCTCAACAAAATGGTGTTTTGGAGCGGAAGAATAGGACTCTCGGCGATATGGCTAGAGTCATGTTGAATAAATTTTTACTTCCGAAATATTTTTGGGCAGAAGCTGTCAGTACAGCATGCCACATTTGAATAGGGTGCTTATTCGTCCTATTACGAAGAAAACACCCTATGAGCTTTGGTTTGGGAGAACCCCCAATGTTTCTTATTTCAAAGTTTTTGGTTGTAGATGTTTTATCCTTAACACCAAAGACAACTTAGGCAAATTTGATGCCAAAGCTGACGATGGTATCTTTCTTGGTTATGCCGCCAAGAGTAAGGGATATAGAGTTTTTAATAAACGCTCACTAATTGTGGAAGAGTCAACAAATATGACTTTTGATGAAGATAACAGTGCAGTAAGTACTCTTGATGATGACGTTGAGCCATCAACTTCTACTCCAATGAATACTTCAACCGAAACTAATTCTCTAGAGGGTTTGCCTAAGAAATTTTCTTTCAAACCTTCTCATCCAGAAAATTTAGTGATAGGCGAAGTTTCACGTGGAGTAACTACCAGATCATCACTAAGAGACTCTATTGCTAGCACTGCCTTTATTTCACAAGTTGAGCCGAAAAACATTTCTGAAGCTTTTAATGATGAATTTTGGATTTCTGCTATGCAAGATGAACTCAACCAATTCGAGAGGAGCCAAGTGTGGGAACTAGTTCCTAGACCGGCTAATCACTCGATAATTGGCACTAAATGGGTGTTTAGAAACAAAGTGAATGAAGATGGTTCAGTCACATGCAACAAAGCTCGTCTAGTAGCTCAAGGATACAACCAAGAGGAAGGTATCGACTACGATGAGACGTATGCTCCTGTTGCTAGACTAGAATCCATTCGGATGCTTTGTGCATTTGCAAACTATCAAAATTTCAAATTATTTCAAATGGATGTGAAAAGTGCTTTCTTGAATGGTTTTATTAAGGAGAAAGTTTATGTAAAACAACCTCCTGGCTTTGAAAATCACAAATTTCCCGACCACGTGTTCAAGCTAAAGAAAGCGCTATATGGCCTTAAACAAGCTTCCAGAGCCTGGTATGAAAGGCTAAGCAGTTTCTTGCTTGAGAAAGGTTTTTCAAAAGGGAAAATTGACACTACACTATTTATAAAATCTTTTAAAGACACTATTCTGTTAATTCAAATTTATGTTGATGATATCATTTTTGGTTCTACTGATGAAACCCTCTGTCAAGAATTTGCCAAGTGTATGCAGACGGAATTTGAGATGAGCATGATGGGAGAGCTCAACTACTTTCTTGGTCTGCAAGTAAAACAAATGGCAAATGGAACTTTTATCTGTCAGTCGAAGTATACAAAGGACATGCTGAAGAAGTTCGATCTTGACAACGTCAAATCAATCAGCACTCCAATGGCTATTTCAACCAAACTTGAACCAGATGAGAGCGGCAAACCCGTTGATCAACGTAAGTATCGAGGTATGATAGGCAGCTTACTTTATTTAACTGCTAGTCACCCCGATATCATGTTTAGTGTTTGCCTATGTGCTAGATATCAAGCAAATCCTAAGGAATCACACTTGACCGCAGTTAAGCGTATCTTTCGATACCTTAAGGGTACGGTTACAGTGGGCCTGTGGTATCCCAAGACAACATCATTTGACCTCATTGGTTACTCTGATGCTGACTTCGCCGGATGCAAGGTCGACCGTAAAAGTACAAGCGGCACGTGTCATTTATTAGGAAAGGCTTTAGTCTCTTGGTTTAGCAAAAAACAGAATTCTGTCGCACTATCCACAACAGAAGCTGAATACATCGCAGTTGGGCGTTGTTGTGTACAAATTCTGTGGATGAAGCAAACCCTTGAAGACTATAATCTATCTTTCATGCACATTCCTATATTCTGTGACAATACTAGTGCTATTAACTTGACTAAGAACCCTATCTGTCACTCACGCACAAAACACATTAAAATCAGACACCACTTTTTGCGTGATCATCAGCAAAATGGCACGATTAACTTAGAGTTTATTGACACTGATCATCAGCTAGCAGATTTCTTTACTAAGCCATTATCCGAAGAGCGCTTCAATTTCCTTTGTCGTGAACTTGGAATTTTAGATGAAGCTGTCATAAATTGAAACTCACCTGCATAAATATCGATTATATTATGATTCTCTTACGATGAACTTGCTATGGGTACAAGCCGAAAGGGTCCTTCTGACAATAAGGCGTAAAAGCCTAAGCGACACGGTGCACTAGTCCTCAGGACTACCGCTAGCTGGGATCCGACCCTTGCAGCTAACCCATGGCAAATTCAAACTATTGAATTATAATATATTTCCTTGTTTATTATATGGTTCGTTTTGATTTATTATTGCCTACTTGATATTTTCTAAGTTCATTCTGATATTAGTATACCTCTCTATCTACTTGTTTGATTCCATCAAGCTTTTATCCTCATTCTAACTCTTTTTTCAACACTTAACCATTTTTTCTATCTTCTAGCCCATCTTTCTGTTCTGGAATACTGATCCAGAACTCGGGCCGAACTCTGCCCCTAACAGAGTTCGGGCCGAGTTCGGTCCCATTGTTCCAGCGTCGGGGACATCTTCCGCCGTTTGATCATTTTATATCGTACGGTCCAGATTCCCTCCGACCAAAGAAAACCCTCTCTTTATTTTCGGGTTTTCAACTCTCTCCTTCATTCTTACCACCACTTTCACCTCTCCAAACTTATTTTCACAAACCCTAATCCTAGTTTTCTCACCAAAATGCTCTATTGCTCATCAAAATCAAGAAGAAGGGCTCATTCCTCATTCTCTTTCACTGTTCTTTGTTGATTTAAGGTATAACTCCTTCTCCCTCTCTATTTCAAAGTTCTCTATTTCTTGCAAATGGCTCCTCGCTTGTTTAACCGTGGGAAGAGAATTCGACTCGAGGGAGCGTCCTCGTCGAATGCTCCTCCTCCCGTCAAGCAATCCTTTGAACAAATTCAACCACCTCATCCTTTGTTCAATCCTTCTCGTCCACGTGATCCAAACACCTACGATGACCGACTTTTTAAATCACTAGCCGCGTCCAATGCATGGTTTAGTGATTTTCGGTCACGTCCAGTGTTTGCGGGACACCCTATTGACTTCTCAATTTTCTCTCACTATGATACACTCTTTCATGACCTACATCTTGACGAACTTGTTACCTCTACTTCGGTCATATATCGTAGTGCAATTCAGATATTTTACTACAACTTGACTTTTGATGATACTCACATCTATTCACGTGTTGTGGGTATCGATATCTCCTTTGATTATTTTGACTTAGCCGAATATCTTGATCTTCAAGAGCCCGATTCTTGGGAAAAGCTTGTTGACGCTCGGTCGTTCCGCTTTTCCGACGGGATTTCCTTTGAAAGCTTCAAGGATGACTTATGTACTCCGTACACTCGTCCTCGCAAGCTTATGGCTAAATATCTAAATCCTTACTTCTATGACCTTCATCGGATTGTTTTCAATACCATTTTACCCAAAGCGGGTTCTACCGATGAAGTTACATATTGTGAGATCTCCGCTTTATATCATCTCCACTTTGGTGTTTCCTTCAATCTTCCACATACCATGATGGACTGGATAATTAACTGCAGGAAGAAACCACGAGCCTTGGTTTATGCCTCCTATCTTCCTATGATCTTTCGTGCATTCCATATACCTCTTCTTGCTTGTCCTTTCTTGCCTGCACCTGTATTCCTTTCCAAGGCACGATGTCTTCAGGCAGTCGTCGCCTTTCCTGAGACT
The DNA here is from genome assembly GCA_029216955.1 of Iris pallida. Taxonomy (NCBI): domain Eukaryota; kingdom Viridiplantae; phylum Streptophyta; class Magnoliopsida; order Asparagales; family Iridaceae; genus Iris; species Iris pallida. The sequence continues at coordinate 2,168,513 of JANAVB010011397.1, read as the reverse complement.
TCTGAGCAGTCTGATGATGAGCCTGACGCCCCTCTACTCGGTCAGGATGCACCACCTCCACCTGCCACTCTTGAGTCTATTCAGACTATGCTCCAGGATCGTTTTACTCTTGAGGATGATCGCTAGACTCAGATGGACTATCGGACTACCCTGCAGATGAGTGCCCTCAGCAACTCGCTGCATGATATCTGGTATTCTATGTCTCGTCACCCCTCTATGCCCATTCCCATGGAGCGGGATCCTGGTCGCGCTGGATATCGCATTGACGACCCCTGGGTCATGCGTTACCTGGATCTGGATGCTGCTATCATGGACCCCAGCCGTTCATTCACTGATCATTCAGACTCTGCTGGGCCCTCTCGTGCTCCATGATGGAGATTGGCTACTATCTGCTGCTGTTGATGATGATCTTAGTTGATCCTTTTTTTTTATTTCTAGTTATTTAGTTTGTTTTGGATTTATGTACTTGGATGTTCTAAAACTCTGGTAGTTTGATGACTCTGGTTCTGTGTGATGATTTTTTATGCTTAGTTTTATATTTTATGCTAGTGACTCATTTTGCTTATTTGTATACTGTTTCTTCTCTGCTTGGTGTGGTTGCATCACTATTAACTGTCTACTGCAGTTTCTATGCTATTCATTCATCTGCAGTCTATATTGCTAAATGCCAAAAGGGGGAGAACTATGTATATTCTGGATATATTTGTCTCTTTCGTATATCTGTGCTTGTTTGTGCTTTTTGGAGATATTATTTATCAGGCCAACAGGTTCAATGCATTATTTATGGGGGAGCTATTGCTTCTAGCTCAGCACCGTTCACTGATTACGGGGGAGCTATTATTTCTAGCTCGGCATCGATTATGGGGGAGCTATGTTTAACTGTGTCCAGGTATGAATGTTGAATATACATATATTATTTTGCCAATTATCAATATAGGGGAGATTATTGACACAAAGTCACAGTCAACAAAATATTGACAACATTGACTAAATAATATCTGTAATAATTCAATACGACACACGGCGTCTGCATTAAGCTCAAGACAGACAACAGCTCAGCCTCCGCTTTTCAGTTATATTCGAGTCTGTATTTTACACTTTCTTTGAGTCTAGACTAATGTAATCTGAGTCATGCTAAGCTCTTGAAACTTAGACTATAGCCTACCCAATAATCCCAAGCTCCACCAAACCAGATATTGCCCAATGGTCCACTTAGAACCACTCTGTGCTCTGGAGACAGAGTTCGGGCCGAACTCTGCCTCCACACAGAGTTCGGGCCGAACTCTGTCCCCTAGAAATCAGGAACCCTAATTTTAGGGTTAGCTGGTTGCTAGTTGTCCAACGGCCAAATATTTGAATTTTCCTACCGGAATTCTGGCCGGATTCTGCCTATAAAAACACTATAAATAGGGCATAAATTCTCTCATTTCAAATCATCCAATCTTCTCTTCTCTTCTCTCTTATAGCTCAAATAAGCCATACCCTTCCTATCTACTAGCCACAAGCCTCCTAAGTCTCGAGTGCTCAGTATCTCTCAGTTAGGATTCTTGTGCAAGAGTTGAAGAAGTCGCTTGGACAATTCCAAGCAAATCGCCACTGCGATCCTCTGTAAGAAGTTGACGTGCTCTTCTGAAGTAAAGGCACGGGTTGTAAACTACTATTTCACAAATAGTGGATTTAATCCTGAGCTAGAGTTCTTAGACCTGGACTAGTCCTCCACGAGGGAAACCAGGTTAAAATCGCTGTGTTTGCGTATGCTTTCTTGCTCTTCATTTACTTTTCGTATTTTACTCTGATTATTCATAGATCGTGAAAGAGTTATTTTTTAATTGGTTATTTTCTATATAAACTCTATTCACCCCCCTCTAGAGTTGCCAAACTGTTCTTCAATGGTAACATTCATAAGGCGCGGCACGGGCCGCCGTGGGTAAGTTTCAACGTAAATTTTATTATGCTTGTTATTTCTTGCTTGAAATTCATTAGGATGGTTAGAAACATTCATGAACTAAGTCATATAAACTCATTCAACCAAATAAGAGCTTGGAACTTAACTTGCCACGCACCAGTACAAAGTGTAATGTACTGGTCCTCACTCCCCACGCAGGTACCCTGAACCACGAAGGGCGTGCCACCTAAAATCTCAAGGCGGCATGGACACTTTTGAAGCCTCGTCCGTGTAAAGGCTTGTTTCTGAATTCCTTTTGAAGACTCCGCATTCAGTACAAAAGAAGACCAATGGCGGCTCGGCTTCCCTCGATTGCAGGTGGAAAAGTGTAATAGTTTTTGCTTGTAAAAAGGGATGTAATGTATGGAACGACTATCTCATCGGCGTTCATTTTGTAAGTCGAGTCATATTGTAGTCCGCGTGGCAATGAATGTAATAAAGTCAATGTAAATGAAGTTTTATCAATGAAAAAGTCTACTTCTATTTCAATGTGTTATTCAATTTCTCTGCGTACTCTAACTTGATGTTGTGTTTCGGATAACCTTATGACTATGCCTTGTGCGATCGCAACTTAGGTTCATACGGCATCACGCCCGGGGGACGACTATCGATTCTACGGAATCGGGGCGTGACATAATGGTATCAGAGCATGGCTTTACATCCTTTGGCCTCGCGTCTAGAGTTCCAAACCTTTGACCTCACATCGATGAGATAAGTTGTTCCATATAATGAGTCTGTAATAATTTGTGACTGATGTGTTTGCCTTCGTATCGCAGAAGTGACGGAACCCACGGTCGAGCAAGAACAGAGCGCTTCGAGCGGCTCTAGTAGTTCGCATCGTCCGCGGGCCGGACCTTCTAACGATACCATCGAAAGGATGCTGCGCATGATGGAGGCACAGCGGAACCAGTCCGAGAACTGACATCAACACACAGAGGAACGACAGGCCCAATTCGAAGCCCGCTTCGAAGCTCGTTTTGACGCACATGCCAAACTTCAACAAAAGCAGCTGGATACCCTGCAGCAGATCGTCCAGACAATGGCGACCAACGGGAATTCTACGACTGCACCTACCGTCACCGTGCCGACGATCCAACCCATTGAAGTCGACACGGAGGATCCCGAGCGTCAACCAGCGGCATCGAAAAAGTATAACTTTGAAGTGTCCGAATTCAAGAAGGTGTGTCGCACTTCCTTCAGCGGTACCGAGGGTCCTTCCATGGCAATCGACTGGTTGGAAGAGCTGGAAGATCACTTCGAGCTTCTCGGCATTGAAGAATCGAAGCAAGTCGTCTGCGTACAACTTCAACTACGGTTGAACGTGCACAACTGGTGGGCCGTGCGCAAGCGAGCGATCCGACCGGACAACAATACCGCACCGATCTCTTAGGCCACGTTCCGCAAAGCTTTTGAAGTCCAGTACCTTCCATCAGCCGTTCGTCAAGCGAAGGAGAATAAATTCATGCAGTTGAAGCAAGGGAGCCAGACAGTGGAACAGTATATCGCAGAATTCAACAAGTTGTCTAAGTTTGCTGGTTAGTTTCTGCCTACTGAAGAGTGCCGTGTACGACGATTCGAAGTGGGTCTGCGACACTCTATCGGTGCGTATGTCGGGGTCCCGGAGTACAAGACCGTGGGTGATGCTCTGAATCACGCGCTCCGCCTTGAGAACCTGCATCCTTCCGGTGCTGACGACGTTGTGCGCCACTCCAATCACAAACGTCCTAGCTATATGGGAGGCAACAACTACGTGTCAAAGCGTCCACACACTAGCGGCTACCAAGGCCGGAACCCGTTACCACGATGCAGAAATTGCCACCAGCTTGGGCATACTGATGACCACTGCTTTGCCAAGACAGAGTGCTACGCTTGCGGGCAGAAGGGTCACCTTGCTCGAGATTGCCAAAATCCCCGACCGAATCGCAATGTCCCGCCACAACAATACCGCCAGGAGAATCGAGGACAGGCGCCTCGACCTCCTCCGCCCACTCAACCCGCACCGTAAAATGGCCGAGACCGTCGCCCTAACACTCAGGGCCGCGTCTACGCCATGACTCGAGACGAAGCGCTGGCATCAGATACAGTAGTGTCAGGTATACTAAAATTCAATAATGTGCCTGCTCGTGTGTTATTTGATTCAGGCGCTTCACATAGTTTTATATCGGCGGACTTTGCCGCCGAGCACAAATTTCCTATAATATCATTAGATCTCGACCTTAGCGTAAGCACACCTTCGGGCACACCAATTCTCACAAACTTAGCTTGCGCCGACGGGATTATCTGTATCGGCGATCAAAAGATCGGTCTGGATGTGATAGTTCTAGATATGAAGGACTTTGACATCATTCTGGGAATGGATTGGCTCGGTCCGTACAATGCAACCATAGACTGCACCGAAAAGAAGGTCACATTCTGCATGCCTGGAGTGCCTGAATTTTGCTACTCGTGTGTTGAGGCGTCGCCGACCTGCATGGTGATCTCCGCAATATCTGCTCGATGGATGCTGCATTCCGGGTGCGAAGGCTATCTAGCTTCCGTTCGAGACATGCGACAGGATGGTACAAACGCGGGTCAGACCGACGTTATGGCAGAATTTCTAGACGTGTTCCCGGATGAGCTACCCGGCATGCCGCCCGATCGAGAAATAGAGTTCACCATCGACACATTCCCCGACACCCGGGCGATCTCGAAGGCTCCGCACAGAATGGCCCCTGCAGAACTGAAGGAACTTAAGGCACAACTACAAGAATTACTCGACAGAGGGTTTATCCGTCTGAGTGTCTCGCCATGGGGTGCGCCCGTGCTGTTCGTGAAGAAGAATGATGGATCGATGCGACTCTGCATCGACTATCAGGAATTGAATAAAGCCACCGTCCGAAACAAATACCCCCTGTCCCGCATCGACAACTTGTTCGACCAGCTCCAAGGTGCAACGGTATTTTCGAAGATTGATCTACGATCGGGTTACCACCAACTCAAAGTCAAGCCAGATGACGTGCCGAAGTCTGCCTTCCGTACTCGTTACGGCCACTACGAGTTCTTGATAATGCCGTTCGGTCTGACAAATGCCCCTGCCGTCTTCATAGATCTAATGAATCGGGTGTTCCGTCCGTTCATTGACAAGTTCGTAGTAGTCTTCATCGACGACATCCTCGTCTACTCGAAGGATTGAGCGCAATATACAGAGCATCTGCGGACGGTACTCCAAACCCTTCGAGAGAATTAGTTGTACGCGAAGATGAGCAAGTGCGAGTTCTGGCTGAACAGCGTCTCATTCCTTGGGCACATCATCTCCTCCGCGGGCATCGCAGTCGATCCGAAAAAAATCGAGGCAGTTGCTGATTGGAAACGGCCCGCATCAGTTAGCAAAATTCGAAGCTTTCTAGGCTTGGTGGGATACTACCGACGCTTCGTGAAGGAATTCGCGAAGATCGCATCGCCGTTGACTCGTCTCACCCAGAAAGGAGTCGCATTCAAGTGGTCAGACGACTGTGAAGCTTCCTTCCAGGAGCTCAAACAACGGCTCGTTTCGGCCCCGATACTTGCTCTTCCTGAAGGGACGGAGGAATTTCAAATCTTTAGCGATGCTTCTGGCCAAGGCTTGGGGTGTGTGCTTATGCAGCGGGATAAGGTGATAGTTTTTGCTTCCCGACAGTTGAAGCCGCACGAGAAGAACTACCCCACGTACGACCTAGAATTAGCGGCGATTGTGTTTGCGTTAAAGCTGTGGCGTCACTATCACTATGGTATGGCGTGCAGGATTTATACGGACCACAAAAGCCTCAAGTATCTCTCCACCCAGAAAGAATTGAATTTATGGCAGAGGCGATGGCTCAAGCTGATCAAAGACTATGACTTGTCAATCGACTACACGCCGGGCAAGGGAAATGTGGTAGCGGATGCGCTGAGCCGAAAGTACTTAGCTTCGTTATGCATCAACGATCGACTGCTGTGTGACTTGGAAAGAATGGGCATTGAACTCCGAGTTCATTTTAGAGATGTGAAACTAGCGCAACTGCGGGTGGAACCGAGCCTACTGGAGAGGATCAAGTCTGCACAGAAGGACGACCCATATTGGAGAAGATGCGAAAGCTGATATCGACAGGAAAAGTGTCCGACTTTGCAGAGGACGAGTCGGGAGTGTTGCGCGTGAAGGGACGGCTATGCGTACCGGACGACGCAGAACTTAGAAAGGAGATAATATCGGAGACGCATTATGCAAAATATTCCTTGCATCCTGGCAGCACCAAGATGTATAAGGCCCTCCGCGTTGTCTTTTGCTAGCACGGCATAACGAGGGACGTAGCGCTCTTTGTGTCAAAATGTATGGCCTGTCAGCAAGTCAAAGCCGAGCACCAGCGACCGGGCGAGGAGATGCAGAACCTCGCCATTCCAGAGTAGAAGTGGGATCACATCACTATGGACTTTGTTGTTGGCTTGCCGAGGACGTCGCGAGAAAACTGTTGGCACATTTTATTTTGAGTAATTAACAGCATCTTCGTAGTTTAGTCTTCTGTTCTTCAGATTCAAATATTCTCAGAAGATGTACTACATGGAGTTCTTCACTTCAAGAGCTTCCTCCTTCTTCCTTGAAGACTGTAGCAGTTACCGGCGTTCCCTGCTTAGAGTCTTCGTGTCTGTACTGATCTTGGTATATCTGTAAACACTAAAGGATGGATGATAACTAAAAGCACAAATCGAAAAACATGTCATTCAGAGCGGCATACCGGCGGTATGCTTCGGCATACCGGCGGTATACCGTTTTCGTGTCCAGAAAAGGTTCTGTGACAAAAAACGGCATACCGACGGTATGCTTCGGCATACCGGCGGTATACCGTTTTTGGACTCTAGAAAGTTGCTGTCTCGAAATGTCGGCATACCGACGGCATGCTGCGGCATACCGGCGGCATACCGTTTTTAGCAACACAAAAGTTGCTGTGATCAACTGTCGGCATACCGACGGTATGCTGCGGCATACCGGCGGCATGCCGTTTCTAGCAGCTCTAAACTTTCTGTGACATTCTATCGGCATACCGACGGTATGCTCCGGCATACCGGCGGTATACCGAATTTCGAATACTTAGTTTTTGATTTGGTCTGACACGCATTAATGGCCGCATTTAATGCTCTTGAACGGTCATAATTATGACCGTTACTATTTGGCCGGCATACCGGCGGTATGCCGCGGCATACCGACGGCATGCCAGTCTGCCTGCATTTCAGAGCATTAAATGCCACCTACTCTTGGTTTTCTTATAAAAGGAAGCTCTCTCTCTCTTGAGCTTCCTTACCAACTCTTCCATAAATTTTCCAACAACCAAGAGCTCCACCATTAATACTCTTCAAAGCTTTTCATTGTCATCCTCTCCCAAAGTGCTAGAGTATTAAAGAGTTGTACATTTCGATCTTCACGTGTTAGAAGATCAACAAGTTCTCATTCTCTTTTGTTTGAAGTTGGCGAGCCTTCGTAAGAAAACTCGTGTGTAGAAGTTGGCGAGTCTTCGGATCCAAACTCGTGTTGAAGTTGGCGAGTTCTTCGGATCCAAACTCGTGTGTACTATTTGGATAATAGTGGATTAAAGCCGGAGAGAGTTCCGGGACTGGATTGCCTCAAAAGAGGATACCAAGATACATCCTTGTGTTTGTGTTTGATCTTTCTACTCTTTACTTTAAATTGTCTTTATTGCATCAATTGTTGTAGTTTGTATTTTATTTCCCTATTCACCCCCCCTCTAGGGTTCTACAATTGGTATCAGAGCCTCGTTCTCTTGATTTGGATTTACACCCTTGAGTGATCCATGGCCGCCTCTAACCCTAGCATCAACACGTTTCACAATGAGGGACACTCCACAAATAGGCCTCCCCTATTTGATGGTACCAACTATAACTACTGGAAGATTAGGATGGGCATTTATCTCAAGTCCATAGATTTCGATTTATGGGATTGCGTGATAAATGGCCTTCCTACTCCTTCCATAGCTATTGAGGATATTGCTTCTGACACCCTTCGGGAAACACTTGCCGAAAATATTAAGAAGCTTGCTTGTCGAGATGCCAAGGCAATGAATGCTCTTTACTGTGCCCTCGACAGTAGTGAATTCAACCGGATCTCTACTTGCAAGACTTCCAATAAGATTTGGAAGTTACTTGAAGTCACACACGAGGGAACTTCACAAGTGAAGGAATCCAAGATCAGTAGACTCACGCAAGAATATGAGTCTTTTAAAATGAAGCATGATGAATCTATTGCTAGTATGTTTACTCGTTTTGGTGACATTATTAACCCTCTCTCTTCTCTTGGAAAGGAATATCCCGCTCATGAAAAGATAAGGAAAATTCTTAGAGGATTGACGAAAGCTTGGAGTCCTAAAGCTACCGCAATCATTGAGGGGAACGATCTAACCGTCATGAACCTAGAGACCCTCATGGGTAAGCTAATGACTCACGAGCTCGACATGAAGGATCAAGAGGAATCCTCCATTCAAGAGAAGGAGAAGGAGAAGACCAAAGAAAAAGAGAAGACTCTCGCTCTCAAAGCTTCAAGGTCCTACTCCAAGGATAGCTCCGACGACAATGAGTCGGATGACGATGAAGAAATAGCTCTCACAGCTAAGCACTTCCGGAAGTTCTTAAAGTTCAACAAGGCCAACCGCTCTAGACGGGACAATGAAGAAGACCCGGCGTGCTATCAATGCAGAAGACCCGGACACATCAAGAGGGATTGTCCGATGATACGAAATGACTCAAGCAAGTACGAGAAACCTAGCAAGGGAAGCTCATCCTCTAGAAAGTTTGCCAACACTAGCATTTGGTGTGAAAGCGACGCAAGCGACTCCGACAAGGACAAGGAGTGCAAACACAATGCCAACGTCTGTCTCATGGCAACCGATGAGGTACTTGATGATTTTTCTTTAAACACTCTTACCTATGATGATTTGGAGAAAGCCATTCTTGAGTTACATGAAGAACACAAAGGTGTTCGGAATAAATACAAGAAATCTCTCAAGGAGGTTGAGGCTCTTCAACTTGAAGTAGAGAGGCTCTCAAGCATCATCATTGATGTGAAGGGAAAATCTCATATTTCTGACACGAATGAAATAGAGTCTTTGCGACTCAAATTTCAAGAATCTCTTGACACCATCAAGAAAAAGGATGATGAGATTCAATCCATGAGAAGCTCTTATGAATTTGCCATGCACAAATGTCAAGATGCTAATAGAAGAGAATATTCCACCTCTATTAAGTATAATGATCTTCTTACACGAAGTAAGAATTTAGGTAATAAGAATACCACTCATATGCATGCTCTAAGACACCCTCACACTCATCACAATGCTAGGCATAATCATTACATGAACACTACACACAACTCCTTTTTTAACACAAGAAAAGGACCCTTTGTCAAGAAGAACACCTCTCATCATGCTTTTTACTATCATCATAACACTCATGGTAGAACTTCTCACACTAGAAACTCACACATGCACAACACTCACACTTCTTCTTCTAAATCTTCCTTGATGTACAATTATTGTGGTTTGGTGGGTCACACTTCTAACTTTTGTTATACAAGAAAACAAGTTGACATGAGAGTTCTTAAGTGGGTTCCTAAGACTAACACTCATGGACCCATAAGATCATGGGTACCAAAATGTTCATCTTAAACTTATGTTGTAGGTGACGAATCCTTCTCATGCTAGAAGCAAATGGATTCTCGATAGCGGTTGTTCACGGCACATGACCGATGATGCTTCACTTTTTACAACGCTATCGATGAAGAAAGAAGGACACGTCTCCTTCGGTAACAATCTCAAAGGTTATATTATTGGAAATGGTAATATCGGTTCTCCTCCTTATCCTTGTATTAATAATGTTTGTCTTGTTACTAATCTCAAGCATAATCTCTTAAGTATTAGCCATCTTACCGATAATGGTTATGATATCAAGTTTGTTAAACTCAAATGCCACATTATCGATAGCTCTAATGGAACTATTGTGTATGAAGGCATTAGAGAAAACAATATTTATGTTCTTTATCTTGTTGAAGGTACTAACAATGACAGGTGCCTAGTTGCAAAGAACGATGAGAGTTGACTTTGGCACATGAGGCTTGGACATGCCAACATGGATACCATCTCTCGCCTCGCCTCCAAGAAGCTTGTACGAGGACTTCCTAGCATCCCTTTCAAAAAGGATATGGTATGTGAAGAATGAGAGAAAAGTAAGTTGACCAAGTCATCCTTCAAATCCATCAACTCTGTGAGTACCACTAGACCCCTCCAACTTATTCATATGGATCTCTTTGGGCCTAGTAGAGTAGCTAGCCTTGGTGGCAAACTTTATGCTTTTGTTTTAGTTGATGATTTTTCGAGATTTACTTGGGTTATTTTTCTTGCTTGCAAAAGTGATACCTTTCGTGAATTTGTTGCTTTTTGTAAACGTGTTCAAAATGAGAAAGGTTTTTCTATTAACAAAATTAGGAGTGATCATGGAGGTGAATTTGATAATGTTGATTTCAAAAGATTTTGTGAAAAGAATGGTTTTGGACATGATTTTGCTTGTCCCCGTACTCCTCAACAAAATGGTGTTGTGGAGAGAAAGAATAGAACCCTTGGCGATATGGCCCGGGTCATGTTAAACCAATATAAGCTCCCCCAATATTTTTAGGCGGAAGCCGTTAATACGGCGTGTCATGTTATTAATAGGGTCTTAATTAGACCTATTACTAAGAAGACTCCTTATGAGCTTTGGTTTAACAAAATTCCTTCTATTGAATATTTCAAGGTTTTTGGTTGCAGTTGTTTTATTTTGAATACCAAGGATAACCTAGGCAAGTTTGAAGAAAAAGCCTATGAAGGGATATTCCTTGGATACTCTACTCATAGCAAAGGTTTTCGTGTTTTTAATAATAGAAGTCTTGTTGTCGAAGAGTCAATCAATGTCTCTTTTAACGAACTCAACTCTTCTACATTCTCCTCTTCCGAAGATATTGATGACATCTCATTTGGGTTGGAGAACTCCTCTATTGAGGATCGTCCTTCTTCATCTAACAATGAAGTTGTGACCCCATCAAAAGAGTCTCCTCCTCTCGAGCCTCCTCCAAAGGATCTCCCAAGAGAATGGAGATTTGTCACCAATCATCCTAAGGAGCTTATCATTGGGGATCCTTCCTCAAGTGTTAGTACGAGATCCGCCACTCGTGATCTTTGTGCCAATGTGGCTTTTATCTCTCAAATAGAGCCTAAAAATGTTCATGATGCTTTCCTTGATGAATTTTGGATGATAGCTATGCAAGAGGAGCTCAATCAATTTGAGCGAAGCAAGGTTTGGGAACTTGTCCCAAAACCTAGCAATCATCCCATTATTGGAACTAAATGGGTGTTTCGCAACAAGCTAAATGAAGATGGGTTAGTGACTCGTAACAAAGCCCGATTGGTTGCTCAAGGCTATAACCAAGAGGAAGGCATTGACTACGACGAAACCTATGCTCCGGTTGCATGTCTTGAATCCATTCGTATGCTTTGTGCCTTTGCTTGTTTTAATGACTTTAAGCTATTTTAAATGGATGTTAAGAGTGCTTTTCTTAATGGTATTATTAAGGAGGAAGTTTATGTTAAACAACCTCCCGGCTTTGAAGATTTTCAATTTCCTAACCACGTTTTCAAACTCCATAAAGCCCTTTATGGCCTCAAACAAGCTCCACGTGCTTGGTATGAGCGTCTCAGCTCTTTTCTTGTCTCTCACAATTTTTCAAAGGGAAAAGTTGACACCACACTTTTTATTAAATCACATGATGGGACTCTCTTATATTATTTTTGGTTCTACTAACAACACACTTTGTGTAGAATTTGCCAAAGTTATGCAGGAAGAGTTTGAAATGAGTATGCTGGGTGAACTCTCCTTCTTCTTGGGGTTACAAATCAAACAAGGGCCTAAAGGAACCTTCATCAATCAAGCAAAATATACAAAGGACCTCCTCAAGCGTTTCGACCTTGACTCATCCAAATCAATGAGGACCTCTATGGCTACAACGACCAAGCTTGACAATGATGAAGATGGCACATCGGTCGACATTCGTAAGTATAGAGGTATGATCGGTAGCTTACTTTATTTAACGGCTAGCCGTCCGGATATCATGTTTAGTGTTTGCTTGTGTGCACGATATCAAGCCAATCCAAAGGAATCACATTTGGGTGCCGTTAAGCGCATTTTTTGTTATCTCAAAGGCACCATTAATATGGGTCTTTGGTATCCGAAATCCTCATCCTTTGAGCTTCACGGCTTTTCGGATGCGGATTTTGCCGGATGCAAGATTGACCGAAAAAGCACTAGTGGCACATGTCAATTCCTCGGGAAGTCCTTGGTATCGTGGTTTAGTAAGAAGCAAAACTCTGTTGCTCTTTCCACCACTGAGGCAAAATATATTGCGGCTGGTTGTTGTTGTGCACAAATTCTTTGGATGTCACAAACACTTTTAGATTATGGCATTTCTCATTCTTGCACCCCTATTAAATGTGATAACACTAGCTCTATCAATCTCACTAAAAATCCGATTTGTCACTCACGCACGAAGCACATTGAAATTAGACACCATTTTCTTCGTGACCATCAGCAAAAAGGAGATATCCATCTTGAATTTATTGATACTACCTATCAATTAGCCGATATTTTCACTAAGCCTCTCCCGGAAGATCGCTTCTCCTTCCTTTGCCGTGAACTAGGTATTTTATCTTTTGATCCTTAGTCCCAGTCGACCGGCACACCGACGGTATACTACGATATACCGGCGGCATGCCGTTTTTCAGGGCAGAATTAGGTTCTGTTTCGAACGACGGCATACCGTCGGTACACGTCTGCATACCGCCGGTATGCCGGACAGCGGCGGACAGGCTTTCATTTCTGGATTCGGGCCCACATTCTTTCACTCCTTCATTTATTCCTTTTTACCCTCTTCTATTCTCTCTCATCCATCCCATCAATTTTCAACTCCCATCCCATCACCTCCCTTCTCATTTACTCTCCTCTATCTCTTCACATTAACTACCCATCACTTCTCCCTTTTTCTCTCCTCTTTTTACTCCACCATCATAACTTCCCTCCACCTTTTCAACTCCTTCTCTTTCAAACTTCCTCTACAACCATTCCTACCTATTTTCAAAATCATCTCTTCATCTTCCTCCTCTCTTTAAAAACCCTCCTTCCTCCCTCTCCTCTCTACTCCTTCTTCCTCTACACCATAGCACCAATCCCTCTCCATGGCCAACCCTAAGCGCCCCCGATCCTCTTATTCCTCCGGGTTCAACCCCTTCATCCCGGTGGCGCTACCTACCGGCTATGACCAACGCGTCTTCTCCAACTCTCTGGCCGCCGAGCTTTGGTTCCAGCACTTCGCCAATCACAACGTATTCAAAGGACGGGCGATCAACTGGAACCTCTTCCCCGGTCACGTCCCTTTGTTTGACGATGCCGGTCTCTCCTCTCTTCTAAGGCACCAAATCCCTGTCTACCCTGCTGCTGTCCGCCTTTTCTATTGTAACATGAGAGGGGATGACGACGACCCTTCCGCCATCCAATCTATGGTCAATGACCGCCACTTCCGTCTCACATCTCGGGAAGTGGGGGCCATCTTAGGCATCCCAGACAAAGGGGATGCTTTACCTCTGTTGGGTGCTCTCAACTCCTCGGCGGCGTCCCCTTTCGACGAATTCTGCCGAATCATCTGCAAGGGTCCCAACCCTCCTGCCATCCCGGCCCTCTCTGTCCAGTTGGAGCCGTTTTATTACGAGCTCCATCGGATCGTGTGCCACACTCTCTTTTCGAAGGGCGGGAACTATGACGCAATCACTGGTGATGCCCTCGTCTGCATGTACCATCTCTATGCCCGGAAGCGATTCTTCTTTCCAAAGACTCTTCTTCTGCAATTCCGGCGTACCATGCCTTCGGGGAAGCAGAATCTATACTATGGCTCTTTCATCACTCTGCTTATGGAGGCCAAGTAGGTTGACCTATCTCTCTGCACCACGGATGGCGTCCCCTCATATCTTGCTATCTTCCGTACCCTTGCTGGCGCCTCTACTTCCCGTGCCTCATCTTTCCAAGAGCAACCGGCATCCACGCCTGCTGCTCCCACATCTACCCCTCCTCCTTCGGGCCGTTATATGTCGCTCACTCAGCAGCATTTTGATATGCGGATGGCCTAGGCGGAGCAGCAGATGCGAGCCCACACTCGTGGACTTGGCGCCCTGATCCAGACTCGTTTCCACGATCAGGGGTACTTCATTCAGCGCACTCTTCAAGACCGTGATACTTTTCTGGATCTTAATCTTCAGGATCCCATGTACACGGGCCCGCGCTTCTCTGACCCCAATGCCTATAGGTTTATGTACCCTGACGGCATTGATCCTTTTGGCGCCTTCCAGCAGGCTCAGGGTGATGATGATGATGATGATTCGGCTGAGGATTAGGGATGGTCTTCCTTTTGATGATGGTTTCGGTTCTTGAGTGGTTCTAGTTTTTATGTGTGCTTTCTGTTTGTTGTCTTTAGTGGTCCTTCGGGGACCGGTTTATGGTTGTTTTAGTTCTTTGCTGTCCTTCGGGGACATTATCTATGGTTGTCCTTTGTGTCTGGCTCTCGTTGTGGAGAGTCTTTTATCTTACTATGAAATGTATGGGTCCAGCATGTATTCACTTTCTCTCTAATATATTCATGCATGCTTTTTTTTTATATACTCATGTCTTTTCTCTTATGCAATGTCTCTATTGATTATCCCCATCTTTGACTAAGTGACAAAGGGGGAGAAATCGTATTGAGGGGGAGCTGTCTACCTACGGGGGAGCTACTCCCTGAAGATGCTATCTCTCTCTATTTTGTCAATTATCAAAATGGGGGAGTTTGTTGGCACATTTTATTTTGAGTAATTAACAGCGTCTTCGTAGTTTAGTCTTCTGTTCTTCAGATTCAAATATTCTCAGAAGATGTACTACATGGAGTTCTTCACTTCAAGAGCTTCCTCCTTCTTCCTTGAAGACTGTAGCAGTTACCGGCGTTCCCTGCTTAGAGTCTTCGTGTCTGTACTGATCTAGGTATATCTGTAAACACTAAAGGATGGATGATAACTAAAAGCACAAATCGAAAAACATGTCATTCAGAGCGACATACCGGCGGTATGCTTCGGCATACCGGCGGTATACCGTTTTCGTGTCCAGAAAAGGTTCTGTGATAAAAAGCGGCATACCGATGGTATGCTTCGGCATACCGGCGGTATACCGTTTTTGGACTCTAGAAAGTTGCTGTCTCGAAATGTCGGCATACCGACGGCATGCTGCGGCATACCGGCGGCATGCCGTTTTTAGCAACACAAAAGTTGCTGTGATCAACTGTCGGCATACCGACGGTATGCTGCGGCATACCGGCGGCATGCCGTTTCTAACAGCTCTAAACTTTCCGTGACATTCTATCGGCATACCGACGGTATGCTCCGGCATACCGGCGGTATACCGAATTTCGAATACTTAGTTTTCGATTTGGTCTGACACGCATTAATGGCCGCATTTAATGCTCTTGAACGGTCATAATTATGACCGTTACTATTTGGCCGGCATACCGGCGGTATGCCGCGGCATACCGACGGCATGCCAGTCTGCCTGCATTTCAGAGCATTAAATGCCACCTACTCTTGGTTTTCTTATAAAAGGAAGCTCTCTCTCTCTTGAGCTTCCTTACCAACTCTTCCATAAATTTTCCAACAACCAAGAGCTCCACCATTAATACTCTTCAAAGCTTTTCATTGTCATCCTCTCCCAAAGTGCTAGAGTATTAAAGAGTTGTACATTTCGATCTTCACGTGTTAGAAGATCAACAAGTTCTCATTCTCTTTTGTTTGAAGTTGGCGAGCCTTCGTAAGAAAACTCGTGTGTAGAAGTTGGCGAGTCTTCGGATCCAAACTCGTGTTGAAGTTGGCGAGTTCTTCGGATCCAAACTCGTGTGTACTATTTGGATAATAGTGGATTAAAGCCGGAGAGAGTTCCGGGACTGGATTGCCTCAAAAGAGGATACCAGGATACATCCTTGCGTTTACGTTTGATCTTTCTACTCTTTACTTTAAATTGTCTTTATTGCATCAATTGTTGTAGTTTATATTTTATTTCCCTATTCACCCCCCCCTCTAGGGTTCTACAAAAACGACGTCGTCTGGGTCATCGTCGATCGACTAACCAAGTCAACGCACTTTATCGCCATCAAAGTTACTTGGAGCGTCGACCGTCTTGCTCAGATATACCTTGATGAAATAGTTCGGCTGCACGGGATCCCAGTTTCTATCGTCTCTGATCGGGATGGACGGTTCGTAGCGCGCTTCTGGAGTAGTCTTCATTCAGCACTGGGGACCAAGTTGAAGTTCAGCTTAGCTTATCATCCTCAGACTGACGGCCAAACAGAGAGGGTGAACCAAATTCTCGAAGACATGTTACGACTCTGTGCGATCGACTTGAAGTCAAGTTGGGACGTCCATCTACCGCTGGCCGAGTTTGCATACAACAACAGCTATCAGTCCAGCATCCAAATGGCGCCGTATGAAGCTTTGTACGACCAGAAGTACAGATCACCCATTTGCTGGGATGAAGTCGGGGAACGGCAGATACTTGGTCCGGAGCTAGTGGAGCAGACCGTGCTGAAGGTCAAGTTAATACGAGAGAGATTGAAGATAGCACAAAGTCGACAGAAAAGCTATACCGACACGCACTGACGCCCCCTCGAGTTCTCGGAAGGCGACCATGTATTCTTAAAAGTGATCCCCATGCGGGGAGTTTCTAGGTTCGGTGCAAAGGGGAAATTGAGCCCAAGATTTGTTGGCCCGTTCGAAATATTGAAGCGAGTCGCCCCGGTAGCTTACCAAATTGCCTTGCCGCCTGCGTTGTCAGAGGTACATGACGTATTCCACGTATCGCAATTGCGGAAGTACGTGTATGATCCGAGCCATGTTGTGGATTTGGGTAAGCTGGACCTGAAGGCGGACTTGTCATATGTTGAAGAGCCGGTGCAAATCTTGGAGCGCAAGGATAAACTTCTCCGCAACCGTGTTATTCCTCTCGTCTGTGTCCTCTGGAGGAACCACTCGGTCGAAGAGACGACGTGGGAGCTTGAGTCAGAAATGAAGAAAAATTTTCCTTCATTGTTCTCGCAGAGGTAGGTTCTATTTTAAGTTTCGAGGACGAAACTTTTTCTTAGTTGGTTATGGTGTAGTGCCCTGTCCCTACATCGTGCCCCGTACTTGTCCACGGGGTGCACGAGAAAGGAACACTGTTGCTATCGATTCGGTCGGGGCCGATAGGTCGGGATTGACCGAGTCGATCAAACGGTAACGGTTGAATTAAGATCCATTTCTCGTTATGGAATGTCTTCTTCGGAACCAAGTCCCATATTCAGCGGGTTGTGCCTCGAGGATTGACTCTGCGGCTGAGTCGGGATAGACCTCCCGTTGCTCTGCTTTTTATGCCGTTTGCGTTGGTTTTGGCTTTGTTTTCTGAATGCGTTTTCGTAAATGTTTTTGATGGTTTTCATGGCTTGCATTTCGAACTCGCATTTTTTATCGAACTCCTTGAATAATGCAGTGTTCTAATCGGTTGCTTGTACGATTTCAGGTAATCGCGTAGGCGACGTCTAGCGCGACAAACAAGTTCTCTCGCCGAAGTAAACTCAAGGTGAGTGGCTGACCCTTCTCTTCTCGATCCCTTCTTAGGTAAATCGATAGTGTTGTTGCGGATTAAAGAATGAATGCAAGGGCACGGGCACGGTAAAATGATTGAGTTTTTAAAGAGAATGTAGGCTATGTCTTAATAACTAAAAAAAGAAAAATAGTCTTTGCACGGTCATGGACAACTTGTCGACAAGGTAGAGTTTTCCCGCACGGCAACCCGGGGCCACGGGACCGTTGCAGCCAAGAAGGAAACATTCTCATAAGCTGTGCTGGGCACAATGTTAGGCGAGGACTTGCAGCGGGGCTCGCTACTCGCGCTGAAAGGGCCTCGTCTAATAAAAGCAAAAAGGAGTCCACGATGGCTCTGGGAGCCAGTGACCAACACACGAAATATTGCACTTGGTATGGAAATGATAACAATTGACAGGGAAGAACATGGTAAGATTCATAAGGCGCGGCACGGGCCGCCGTGGGTAAGTTTCAACGTAAATTTTATTATGCTTGTCATTTCTCACTTGAAATTCATTAGGATGGTTAGAAACATTCATGAACTAAGTCATATAAACTCATTCAACCAAATGAGAGCTTGGAACTTAACTTGCCACGCACCGGTACAAAGTGTAATGTACTGATCCTCGCTCTCCACGCAGGTACCCCGAACCACGAAGGGCGTGCCACCAAAAATCTTAAGGTGGCGTAGACACTTTTGAAGCCTCGTCCGTGTAAAGGCTTGTTTCTGAATTCCTTTTAAAGACTCCGTATTCAGTACAAAAGAAGACCAATGGCGGCTCGGCTTCCCTCGATCGCAGGTGGAAAAGTGTAATGGTTTTTGCTTGTAAAAAGGGATGTAATGTATGGAACGACTATCTCATCGGCGTTCATTTTGTAAGTCGAGTCATATTGTAGCCCGCGCGGCAATGAATGTAATGAAGTCAATGTAAATAAAGTTTTATCAATGAAAAAGTCTACTTCTATTTCAAATGTGTCATTCAATTTCTCTGCGTACTCTAACTTGATGTTGTGTTTCGGATAACCTTATGACTAAGCCTTGTGCGATCGCAACTTAAGTTCGCACGGCATCACGCCCGGGGGACGACTATCGATTCTACGGAATCGGGGCGTGACAACATGTAGTACCCGATGCTCCCTGAAGGGATAACATCTCAAGAAGGGATCCATATAGTACTAATCCGTGTGACCAATGTGACAGTATCAAGTAAAGTAATTTAATGCAGGAAAATAATTCTAAGCAGGATATGAAATGATCAGAGAATGTACTCGCCTGTATCCTGAGTGTCTGAAGAATATCTACTGTCCGAGGAGTGGTGTCTGTCTCCTATAGAACAGCACAAGTCACAACAAGTCTAAAATGATAACAAGATGCAATTCAATGCATTCTAAATGAATCTAGGTCAATCTAGGCCAAAGTCAACCTTTGGTCAACTTTGGTCAACCCTAGAAGTCAAACTAGGTCAACTATGGTCAAACTAGGTCCAACAAGTCTAAACTAGGTCAAACAAGCCTATTCTAGCTAGTACACACCACTACAAGGCTATGCAAGCCTATCAAGTCTATACTAGTCTATTCTAACCATTACACTACCTCACATTATATATATTAACTATATACATACATTACATATATGCATAGATATTCACATATAATATATACATACATGTTCATTACTCACACATACATATTTAGTTAGACTACATATACATTACACACACATACATATATTACATATATATATATATATATATATATATATATATATATATATAGGCTCAAATCAAATATACACATATGTGTAGGCCACCTATATTGTATATACATTACTTTACATATATACATAATATATTATATACATATATAGATATACATACATATACATATTCAATATAATATATATACATACATATGTATTTAGAGAGAGAGGGCATGTGTGTGTGTGTTAGTGTAACATGAGAGTGAGTGATACATAGTGTAGTGCATAGGTGTGTGAGGAAAAGGGAAAAATAGTGAGTGAAATGGAAGAAAAATAAGTGAACTACTAACAATGTGAAATCTGGAATTATTGAACACACTAGGACAGTGAAGTGATATAGTGATTCATTGTTATGAATTGAGTGTGTGTAATAAAAACAGTGGCAATACATTGTGTGTGTGAGACATCCTGAAAACAGTTGAGTGCATTAGGAAAATCAGTGCAACATTGTGACCCTGTGTGCATTAGAAAAACAGTGATATAGGAATCACCTATAGCAAAACAATGAACAGGGAATCATTTGTGTGTAAGAGGAAGTTAACATAGGTTTTATTTTCAGAAAACATAGGAGAGGAATGAATTACCAGGTTATGCACATTACAGGTTTATCAACCAAATCTCAAATAAAAAGAAAAGGAATTCAATTGACAGTTCTCATAAGTGAATCAATATCAATTTATTAGAAAACAGTGAACTAAATCGAATTTAACATCCATTCCATTATATGACAGTGAACCACTAAATATATGAGAATCCAGTTAGCCATAAATCCCAGGTTTAGCATATCACAGATTCAACATAATCTCAGTTAAAAGAAAAGGAAATCAATTCAGTGACCCACACCATCTCAGGTTTTAACAAAATTCAGATTTTCAGTTCAATAATTTCAAGTCCCAAATCGAATTCAAAACTCAACCAAACCACTCCAAAATTTTCATACATGTAAATTACTTATAGGTAAACCACATTAGGGATCTAAACATGTAATTAACTGTATTTAAGCTAGCTAAAATGATTGCTGAAATTTAGAGTAAAAACTGGAAAAATACTGTAATAAAACATGTATCAGAAAATTGGGTAAAAAGGGAAATCAGTTGACAGGATATCAACTCAGTTTTAAAGAGGATGTATAACAGTTATTAGGGAACATAAACCCAGGTTCAGTTTTAAGAAAAAGGGATTTAGTTCAATGTATAAAACATTCATTCAATTCAACTTACAGTAAGAAGAACCCATTCAATTCAGTTAAGGAAAGGAAAAAGAAAATCAATGATCATTCAATTTAACCTACAGGAAAGTAGGAACTAATCTCTGTTAAATTAGAATATGGAATCTCAGGTATTAGAACACAACTCAGTTTTCGAAATGAAATCATTTCTAAAAAGGACAGGAACCTATTTCTCAGTTCACCTATTCGAACCCCATGTCCAAATTCCCATTAACACATCCAAAAGTCCAATTGAATTTAAATACTTCATTAAAATATATCAACAATCATGTGGGGATGATTTACAGAGAAAGACCATCAATAAACAGGGTTTAACAGTTCAGAAATTTGAAGGAAAATAATGTATCAAGCGTATATCAGACCCTGCGTATCAGCTAACATGTCATTAGCCTAATTTCGAAACCAATCCCAATCAAAACCTAAACTAACATGTAACTAATTTAACATAGATAATATTAGACATGTTAGGATCTTAATTAAAAATTAACATCACTAATTAAATCATTTAAACTGAATTAAAATAATGAACCAATACAGCACACTGAAACGCACAGCGCATGCACAGTGCAGGCCATAGAACGTGTCCGACACGACACCACTGGACTCCAGACTCAAGGGGTGACCTGACAGTCATTGCCCCTTGGTCTGTGCCAAGTGGCACGAGTCCATTCGCCGTGTCCGCGAAGCACTGGACCCCTAGCAGCGGGACAGCCAACCGCGTGCACGCGGGGGCGTGTCCACGGGTCCAGTACGACCCCGACACGACACGAGACGTGTTCAGAGCATAAGAAACATGTAAGCGACACAAAAACACCAATTCCTATTCAATTATAATTTGAAAATCAAGTCAAAATGCCCATTGGGGCATTTCATCAAACACCCAAAATCCATGGCTGATACGTGTCCAAATGGGACACGAATAGGACACAAAATCCTACATAAATCTAGGGTTAGCTAGGGGACCCTTAGATCTAGGTCATTATACAATAATAATAACATCAAACATTGAGTTTTAATGATTTACCTATAGGTATCACAACTCCTCAAAAAGCTCCAAAGAAGGGTGTTCCTCTTGATAGCCAAACTTCCCCCAAATTGCTCCCAAGCTGAGAATAAAATATACCAACAGTAAGAAAACCTAAATTAAAACCTATTGCAATTTGTTTGAGGGAAAAAGAAGTTAATTTAGATTTTCTATGAATTTATGAAGTTGGGAAAATACATCTTTCTAAACTTGTTCTTTCCTAAAGAGGCTAGCCCTAAATGGAGAATATTATAGGGGGGATTCCCAATGTGGGTGTGGTGGCCGGCCAAGTAATGCTAGGGTTAGGGTTAGCTAGTGGTTTGGCTTTGGGCTCCTATGTGACAAGTTGTTAATCATGGTTCAACCATAAGTCATGGCTTGTGACTAAATATTCTGACTTGAGTCAAATAACTAAACCATAGGTCAACTCTAGTCTAAATAAGGTGGAATGACCTAACCAAGTCCAAACTCAACTAGGGTTAGCTCCTAGGTTAGTCTACCATGGTCATTGCTAGTCAAAGTCAACCTAGTCAACCCTCATTCAAATAATTCCAAAATAATTTCTAAAAATTCCCATAAATTCAAATAAATTATAATAAATTCAAATAACCCCAAAAATAACAAAAATACCCTCAAACTAGAAATGATAAACAAAATACCCTAATCACAAGGCTAGGCTCTAGGTCAACCAGTCTCCAAGGTTACACTATCAAAAATCATATCATGATTTAAATATCATTATTCAAAGACTAAATTTACAAAATTTCAAAATTACCCTCTTCTGGAAAACTGGATGTTACAATCCTACCCACCTTATAAAAATTTCGTCCTCGAACTTAAGATGATCGAACCCTTCTAGGTTAAGCCCCCAACAATCATAGTCTCAGAAACCTATTTAAATCATATAGTTGGAAAGTGTAACCTATGGGGTCATGGCATGTAATATCAGTCTGGGGTCTCATCTAGTTACACCAACCATGCTACAGTACTAGGCAATCACAAGGTATCAAAACATACAAGCAAGGGATGCATCAAATATTCTTAAAAAGGGATACTAAGGTTAGGTCAAAATTCACCTCCAGCTAGGTCTGAGAACTAGAACTCCCTCCTGGAAGCAGAGCCCTGGTTGGGGCAGGTATATCAGGACAGTGCTGCATCCAGTGTGCAGTTGACCCACAGAATAGGCACGATCCTAGTCTCTTTCTACAGAAGTTCCACTTGTGCCCAGACTTCTTACAGTAGGTACAGATAGGCTGTGGCTCAGCTGGCCTCTGCTGGACAGAAAACTGGGCTGGGTATGATGATATAGGCTGGATATATGGGTACTCCTCAAACTCTGGGTAGGACTAGGTACTGCTCCTCGCCCTCTTGGAGCTAGGCTCTCTTTCTGGAAGCACAGAGTCCCGCAGACATAGCAACCTCTGGTATTGCTCCCTCATGGCCTCATCATGAACTCTCTGTGACTCCAACAACCTTTCTTGGAAATACCCAAACACCTGGGCTGCGTCAAGTAACAAACCTCCGAGTGGTACAGTATGGAGTACAAGGGGTAGGGAAAGGCTCTCGGTCTCAGGCAAATCCGCAGCTCTCTCCTGAACGACAGGAGATGAAAGAAGACTCTCTGGCGAGGCTACCACCATCTCCTCAATGGCAGGAGGTGCCACCACCCCCTGATCAGATAGAGGGATCACTACCTCCTGAATAGTAAGAGGTGGAAGCACACTCTCAGTAGCTGCAGCTACTCTCAGGCGATGGGCTCGGGTCATGGGTGCCATACTGGAAATGATAAAAACAACAATCATCAAGACTGTACGGTAGTCTACCATCCTATATGAAAACTGGTAATTACCAAAAATAAAATAAATATAAAGGGGTACTATTTAAAAATCAAGATCAAAAGTTTAAGGAACGAAAGTCAATAGCATTGAAATCCAATCACGATATATATATATATATAGAGTGTGTTAGAGAGGGAAAAGCTAGCATTATGTAAGGGTTATGTGGTTTGTGTGAATTATACATAAAAGTGTATAAGAGGATTTGGGTCTCAACTATAGCTATCAAGTTACACTATTCATGGCATATTGGTTAAGCAGTCTACAAGGCACAAGCTATTTACTCATAACATGCATGGCTAACCATATATATAAGTATATCTATATGTATAGAGAGGTAGAGATTTAATTATGCATCTACATACATTATAATATGTTTATAGAACTATATATATATATATATATATATAGCTATATGAACATAACATAGAGATGAAGGGTTAGGTTTTCATGGCAGTTGTGAACATTAGTGTAGAGTGTCAAGTATACATGGGTTAAAACTTGAAAAAAAGGGTTCGATCTTTCAGTTTAGTTCAACATTACATATTAGATCTGAAATTTTACTACGCATTTGAAAGAAATGTAAAAATATTAACATGTATTCAGTTTTCAAAAATTTGGAGAAATTCGAACATCAAAACCAACTCAATGTTTACCACAACCACAACCTAACATGTAAGAGTATAAAATCTAACATTATATACCTACACACAACAATGTATACGGCTCAAAACATTACAATTTAAAACTGCAAATTGAACTAAACACTTAGAATCCAGGGTTAAAGGTTTAATATGTACACAGTCTTAGGTTTGACAATTTCAACACAAAACTCAACCAATTTCTTTAAAACTTGAAACCCTGTATATAACATACATGTGCAGTGATGTAAATAACAACTAATAACATGAAATTTAAATTTAATTTACAAAATTAATCTGGGAAACGGAGGACTAGTTACTGATACTGTCCTATATTAGAATTATTGGGATTTTGAGAAATTAACATCAACATATTGATATGCATTTAGATAGGTTGGTAATCAAGTGTAGCATGCATACGTGTCAGGCAACCATCTGTGTCCATTATATTATATATTCTAAGGTAATACAAGAAATAATGGCAAGAAGAAGATAATGATAAAATCTGTTCTGCTTATCTATTTAAAAGAAGGAACCATTTTGAAACCAGAGTTATAACATCAAATCCAAGTTAAGGTCTAGCAAAAATCATCGATTCATTGTATCAGGAAAAAATTTATAGCAAGAAGTTACACAAGGTTTATAATAACAGCTAAAGTTACTCTTACTCCTATTCCTAAGTTATTTGATGATGGAGTACAATTTATAACGACAGTATAGTACGATAGAGATGACATGTTTAAAAACCTTCTCATGATATAATCTGATAATCATATGCGTCTGTCAAAAAATTATGTTACTCAGAGTCCTCGCCATGCCTGTAAGCAAGGCTGCGATAAACGATAGATTCTATAACTAGGATATGTACCTCTACAATCATGTCGTCTGGAAATCTCGCTATGCCGACTAGTATAGCTGCGAGAAATTCTAAATCTCATAACCAAGATACGTACATCCGAAGTTAGGTCTCTATGTTTCTGCCACGCCAGCTAATATGGCTGCGATAAACTACAAGCTCCATAATCAAGTAGACGTTTTACCATCCCTATTATTTCCGTCAACATATGTTATCAGAAAATATCGTAACTCAGGCCATAAAATTTATCTCGATAGGAAAATCAAAATCAACAACGATCCAACAAAATCAAGTTCAGTAATCAAGGAGTAAGAGCAACAAAACAAGGGAAATGATTCAAATTGAAGTTTAAATAAGATTCTCAAGGATCGTCCCAGGAATCTCTCAAGGAATCCTAACTGTGATTGAGTACCTTCAAAAATATATTCTAATCCTACTGCAGGCTGTAGTGATACTCTAATTCGAATACCACTACATAAACTCGACCTGCATGGACCACTACTAAAAACGTATCACGATCCGCACCCACTGTGAGGATACGAGAACGTAACAACGCCCAGCCTATGCCACAGTGTCGGCGGTAGAACGCTGTCCTAGGTCACAACATCTAACAATATAAGCTAAGCAGTTTATACTCCCCGAATGGGGGTGACATAGCAGAAAATAAACTCAATCACAACTAAGGAAGA
The DNA here is from genome assembly GCA_029216955.1 of Iris pallida. NCBI lineage: Eukaryota > Viridiplantae > Streptophyta > Magnoliopsida > Asparagales > Iridaceae > Iris > Iris pallida. Next base: position 2,142,832 of record JANAVB010011397.1, on the reverse strand, counting down.
AGAAGCACGATATGATATAGAACTCAAGGAAAATACAGATGATCAAATAGTCTAAGATAACATCTCAGCAGATATCCAGAGTACAAGGTCTCAACTACTGAATATAAAAGAATATATACAACCCAAATCTCAAAGACAGAAATAAAGTCTAACTACTAGTCTCAAGACAACATAAGTAAGATAAAGCCTAACTAAGCTAATCAAGGCAGTAGGGTAAAGTCGTCAGCTAGAGCTGTCCCGTAGAAGGTATCCACACAGGCCTCCTCCTCGTCCTCTGTAATATTTTCAACAGGTCCAGTCAGGACAGAAGCGAGCACAATACATCTCAACAATTTATAGCAGGTTAGAAAATATAATCATGCAGTAAAGTAAGATATAGATACTGAAGGAAATGCAGTATGTAAACAGAGAGAGCTGTAATAGAAATATCTACTATAAATAGAGACTAACAGTGGCTAGTGAGTCAGAGTACAATATATACATGTAAATGGCATAGAAGATTCTGATGCTACACTATAGAAAGATTCTGATGCTACACTACTTGGATAATATTCACATGTCTACTTCTACTCCTCCGTACCTCCAATCAATACACAAGGATCCAACCAGGTTATGTTATGATTCCATGCAAAGGCCCCCGAAGGGTGATACATGGATGTCCCATAAATGGGAATTCTGGAAAACCCAATAAATGGGATAAGGATTCAAGGAAGACTCTGTGAACATGAAAGTACATGTCACAAGTGATCAATGAACCAATGAAGCATAGTGATACGCCATGTAAGTAAAACGTACAGAACATGTAGTACCCGATGCTTCCTGAATGGATAACATCTCAAGAAGGGATCCATTTAGTACTAATCTGTGTGACCAACGTGACAGTATCAAGTAAAGTAATTTAATGCAGGACAATAATTCTAAACAGGATATGAAATGATCAGAGAATGTACTCGCCTGTATCCTGAGTGTCTGAAGAATATCTACTGTCCGAGGAGTGGTGTCTGTCTCCTATAGAATAGCACAAGTCACAACAAGTCTAAAATGATAACAAGATGCAATTCAATGTATTCTAAATGAATCTAGGTCAATCTAGGCCAAAGTCAATCTTTGGTCAACTCTGGTCAACCCTAGAAGTCAAACTAGGTCAACTATGGTCAAACTAGGTCCAACAAGTCTAAACTAGGTCAAACAAGCCTATACTAGCTAGTACACACCACTACAAGGCTATGCAAGCCTATCAAGTCTATACTAGTCTATTCTAACCATTATACTACCTCACATTATATATATTAACTATATACATACATTACATATATGCATAGATATTCACATATAATATATACATACATGTTCATTACCCACACATACATATTTATATTACATATTTAGTTATACTACATATACATTACACACACATACATATATATATATATATATATATATATATAGGCTCAAATCAAATATACACATATGTGTAGGCCACCTATATTGTATATACATTACTTTACATATATACATAATACATCATATACATATATAGATATACATACATATATATATTCAATATAATATATATACATACATATGTATTTAGAGAGAGAGGGCATGTGTGTGTGTTAGTGTAACATGAGAGTAAGTGATACATAGTGTAGTGCATAGGTGTGTGAGGGAAAAGGAAAAACAGTGAGTGAAATGGGAGAAAAATCAGTGAACTACTAACAATGTGAAATCTGGAATTATTGAACACACTAGGACAGTGAAGTGATATAGTAATTCATTGATATGAATTGAGTGTGTGTAATGAAAACAGTGGCAATACATTGTGTGTGTGAGACATCCTGAAAACAGTTGAGTGCATTAGGAAAATCAGTACAACATTGTGACCCTGTGTGCATTAGAAAAACAGTGATATAGAAATCACCTATAGCAAAACAATGAACAGGGAATCATTTGTGTGTAAGAGGAAGTTAACATAGGTTTTAGTTTTCAGAAAACATAGGAGAGGAATGAATTACCAGGTTATGCACATTACAGGTTTATCAACCTAATCTCAAAGAAAAAGAAAAAGAATTCAATTGACAGTTCTCATAAGTGAATCAATATCAATTTATTAGAAAACAGTGAACTAAATCGAATTTAACATCCATTCCATTATATGACAGTGAACCACTAAATATATGAGAATCCAGTTAGCCAAAAATCCCAGGTTTAGCATATCACAGATTCAACATAATCTCAGTTAAAAGAAAAGGAAATCAATTCAGTGACCCACACCATCTCAGGTTTTTAACAAAATTTAGATTTTCAGTTCAATAATTTTAAGTCCCAAATCGAATTTAAAACTCAACCAAACCACTCCAAAATTTGCATACATGTAAATTACTTATAGGTAAACCACATTAGGGTCTAAACATGTAATTAACTGTATTTAAGCTAGCTAAAATGATTGCTAAAATTTAGAGTAAAAACTGGAAAAATACTGTAATTAAACATGTATCAGAAAATTGGGTAAAAGGGGAAATCAGTTGACAGGATATCAACTCAGTTTTAAAGAGGATGTATAACAGTTATTAGGGAACATAAATCTAGGTTTAGTTTTAAGAAAAAAGGATTTAGTTCAATGTATAAAACATTCATTCAATTCAACTTACAGTAAGAAGAACCCATTCAATTCAGTTAAGGAAAGGAAAAAGGAAATCAATGATCATTCAATTTAACCTACAGGAAAGTAGGAACTAATCTCAGTTAAATTAGAATGTGGAATCTCAGGTATTAGAACACAACTCAGTTTTCGAAATGAAATCAGTTCTAAAAAGGACAGAAACCTATTTCTCAGTTCACCTATTCGAACCCCATGTCCAAATTCCCATTAACACATCCAAAAGTCCAATTGAATTTAAATAGTTCATTAACATATATCAACAATCATGTGGGGGTGATTTACAGAGAATGAACATCAATAAACAGTATTTAACAGTTCAGAAATTTGAAGGAAAATAATGTATCAAGCATGTATCAGACCCTGCGTATCAGCTAACATGTCATTAGCCTAATTTCGAAACCAATCCCAATCAAAACCTAAACTAACATGTAACTAATTTAACATAGATAATATTAGACATATTAGGATCTTAATTAACAATTAACATCACTAATTAAATTATTTAAACTGAATTAAAATAATGAACCAATACAGCACACTGAAACGCACAGCGCATGCACAGTACAGGCCATAGAACGTGTCCGACACGACACCACTGGACTCCAGACTCAAGGGGTGACCTGACAGTCATTGTCCCTTGGTCTGTGCCAAGTGGCACGAGTCCATTCGCCGTGTCCGCGAAGCACTGGACCCCTAGCAGCAGGGCAGCCAACCGCGTGCGCGCGAGGGCGTGTCCATGGGTCCAGTACGACCCCGACACGACACGAGACGTGTTCAGAGCATAAGAAACATGTAAGTGACACAAAAACACCAATTCCTATTCAATTACAATTTGAAAATCAAGTCGAAATGCCCATTGGGGCATTTCATCAAACACCCAAAACCCATGGCTGATACGTGTCCAAATGGGACATGAATAGGACACGAAATCCTATAGAAATCTAGGGTTAGCTAGGGGACCCTTAGATCTAGGTCATTATACAATAATAACAACATCAAACATTGAGTTTTAGTGATTTACCTATAGGTATCACAACTCCTCAAAAAGCTCCAAAGAAGGGTGTTCCTCTTGATAGCCAAACTTCTTCCAAATTGCTCCCAAACAGAGAATAAAATATACCAACAACAAGAAAACCTAAATTAAAACCTATTGCAATTTGTTTGAGAGAAAAAGGAGTTAATTTGGATTTTCTATGAATTTATGAAGTTGGGAAAATACCTCTTTCTAAACTTGTTCTTTCCTAAAGAGGCTAGCCCTAAATGGAGGAGAATATTTATAGGGGGGATTCCCAATGTGGGTGTGGTGGCCGGCCAAGTAATGCTAGGGTTAGGGTTAGCTAGTGGTTTGGCTTTGGGCTCCTATGTGACAAGTTGTTAATCAAGGTTCAACCATAAGTCATGGCTTGTGACTAAATATTCTAACTTGAGTCAAATAACTAAACCATAGGTCAACTCTAGTCTAACTAAGGTGGCATGACCTAACCAAGTCCAAACTCAACTAGGGTTAGCTCCTAGGTTAGTCTACCATGGTCATTGCTAGTCAAAGTCAACCTAGTCAACCCTCATTCAAATAATTTCAAAATAATTTCTAAAAATTCCCATAAATTCAAATAAATTATAATAAATTCAAATAATCCCAAAAATGACAAAAATACCCTCAAACTAGAAATGATAAACAAAATACCCTAATCACATGGCTAGGCTCTAGGTCAACTAGTCTCCAAGGTTACACTATCAAAAATCACCAAAAATTATATCATGATTTAAATATCATTATTAAAAGACTAAATTAACAAAATTTTAAAATTATCCTCTTCTGGAAAATTGGGTGTTACATTTTCTGTTTACTAATTATGTGATCGAGCATAGATCGATATAATTATCACTTCAGGATTCTCGAGGACTAGACAGCTGACTACCGCTGTCAACGATAGCGTAGGCTGGATGCGCTCACAACCCGTACCCGATCATACAGACGCGGGACGTGACACATTTTTATGGTAGCCCATGCAGGTCAATCTAATGGTGCTTAGGATTATAGTACCATTGGGAGCCTGCGAAAGTAGGAATGATCAATCACAACATAGGACAGATTATGAATTGTACAGTATTATTTATGTCTTTATATTTTCTACTGTACCTACATTATTGGACACTTATGTTGCTTTCCTACCATTGCAGAAATGGGAAAGGGTAAAAATGACCATCTATCGCTTGGCCGCACACCTAGTGTGGTCAACTCCCAGAGAGGATCTTCTTCCCCACCAGTGGACCTAGAGCGGACTGACACTCATGCTCCACCTCCTTCCATAGGAGTCTCCACCCGACGATCTATTAGTTCCATGGGAGGAACTCAGATGCACGAATTGAATCATGGATTACTTGAGGCACAGAGGTTGCAGACTCAGAGTTTACTAGATGCCGAGAGATTATTAAAGTCTCAGAGTGTCACGCACCAGTCCCAGAATACGCGGTACCAAGCCACGTGGCACTGGCCAGCTACGTATTCAACTAGGCTCTAGTCCGACTCGAATACGTAGAAGCTTTTCATAAGGTGTAACTATCACTATATCAACTCTATATCTCATTCCATGTAACAGAAGCATAAGAAAGGGAAATAAGAATACTAGTCTGCAGCCCATTAATCATACTTACTCGAGTAGACTCGAGAGAAAAGAGTATATAAATACTAGGCTACTAAGCAGGTACAAATAATAGAAAAAGAAATATATAATTCTAAAAGAGTGAATACCTGAAATGAAATAAGTACCAGCAACAATCCAGCAAGGAGCTCTACAAAACCTACTCTGTCAACCTGGAAGAAAACCAGGCCCTCAGCAGGACGTAGCAAGATATATAATATACATGCCGATATGAAGTACAGTAAATATTATGTGAGGGTAGTAACGTGTGATCTAGATAATAGACATGTGATCAGGGTACTACATAGGTGATCAAGTAACACTACTACTAGGCAAAACATCTAGTCTGTGTGATATGCAAATGAGGACAAATTTTGATGCGAGGGCTTTCCAAATAAAAAATCTGTAGCTCCGGTCCTCCCGGGATGCATGATCGTAGCTCCGATAATAGATTCACACGATAAATATTATCGTAGCTCCGTTAACAGAGTCACACGATAAATATGAGAGGCACGTAACTCCAGTTACAAAATATCTCGATAAGGATATATAATAACAAGTACATAGTGATATATACATAGTAGCCCTCATGCCTAGTAACTGTCCTCTCCATCTAATACTACTATCCATGTCGCATCTACGACACGTCCAGTCTGACTCTATAGGTAACACCACTCTATCATGTATACAGGTAAATCCATCTATAAGTAATAACAATGATCATATACGCGTCGCCTATATGCCATGCAATAAAAAATCGTGTATGATCATGTCTAGTGTGTCAATAGGTAAAATTATGTAATAACTGAACATGGAGCAGGTAAAATCATGTAATACAGATAAAGAGCAGGTGAAGCATGTACCAGTATAGCCTGAGTGAATGACTGATAAAAAGGTACTAGCATGTAAATACTGTAAATAAAAAGGCAAGATATACTTGATGGAGTTGTCCAAACAGTGCTGAGACTACAGGTAATGAAAGCACATCTAAGCCTAGGTACAACTAATACTGCTACGATTCCCAGAAAAATCTACCAAAGTCCAACAAACCACCACGAGTCATTATACAGGATATACATGCACATCCATATCTAGAGGTAAGTCCTTATTGGGTTTTTCTTAAGAAAGCCATTTCCTTTGTATAATACTTACATGTTTTTAATAAATCAATACTTTTTGTAAAATTACATATAAAATCTATATTTATACAAAAATATTTAATTCTTAAAATAATATAACCTATATGAAATTACCTAAACATATGTAGGTACCTAACTTATTTAAGTACATTTTAGATTAGTCACATATATAAGTAATTGTACTTTGAAAATCTTAACCCCACATACGCATATAATATCAACATACTTATACTAATAATGCATATATATATGCACACAAAATATTTCAGGTACATATATTTCATACAGAAGGGTATGAATTAATTCCTATGTCATACGTATATAATATCAATAAACGATTCAGATACGAATAGGCTTATAATATGAACTTAAATATTACATATAATTGTGTATATATAAATCTAAAGTCTTACACTTATAGGTAATATAAATAAAAAAATATAAGAATAAATATTTTAACTCTCTCAAAACAATAATTGTAAAATAATCTTTTATAGAAATGTTACTCATAATACACTTACAAACAATATTATCTATACCTATATAACATTTTTTATATATTACATATATATACATACTGTGCCCCTATATATTACTGTGCCCACATATATTTATATATATATATATATATATATATATATATATATATATATATATATATATATATATATATATGTGTGTGAAAATTCTACAATACATCCCGTGAAAAAAGTTGTATCGATACATCCCAAATCTGAACCATTGGATGTTGATCCAATGGTTCGGATTGAGATCAAAAGTCAAAATCAGCATTAATGTTGATTCAGATTAATAGAGTAGGGAACATCATTTAATGCTGATTTTGACTTTTGACCTCAATCCGAACAATTGGATCAACATCCAATGGTTCAGATTTTGGATGTATCGATACAAATTTTTTCATGGGATGTATTGTAGAAGGACCCATATATATATATATATATATATATATATATATATATATATATATATATATATATATATATATTGTGCCCCTATTCACATATTATTAATCATGCATATATTATTTGTTCTACATCTATGCATAACCTATACATGCTTACATATAGGTGTAAAAAGTATGGGAATTCAAGAGGGAGGGCCAACAGTAATTTTTTTTTTTTTAAAATCACACACACACACACAATTGGGGGACTCGAACCTTGCCGACCCCTCCGGATGTCCGCTCTAATACCACTAGACTAGAGAGCTCGGACAGGCCAACCGTAATTAACTATTCCATTTGTAAAGGAATGTTGGCTACTGATGCAGCTGCGGGTAGGGCACGAGAAGAAGAACGAGCCTACGGCTTCACACAGATCTAGCATGGCCATCTCCGGTCGATGGTAACATGGCCGAGGGAACAGTGTAGGTGGTCGCCTCTGCTTCGAGCAAACGCCAAGCACCGACGATGAGAGGTGACACTGGTGTAGGCCACACACGCGTAAGAGGAGGACCGAGGTCCGGCCTCGATGTGACTGGGGGTGTGGCTGTCGATGGTGGGTTGTTGACGTCCGATCCCGGCGTGGCGGGGACGAGCGCGTGGCCGACGCACGCGGGGACGTCCGGCCAGATGAGGAGGGTGGCATGAAACGCTTAGCTGCAGACGACGTCGCACTGCACCGGAAGTGACGCATAAGGGTGACTCGACAGAGTTCGTCGTCGACGGTGCCGCGTTGACTCGTCTTTCTGTGCGGCGCCGAAGAGGCGTCTCGGCGGTCGTCAGCAAGAAGAAAGGTAGTGGCTCTGTCCGCTGATTCTATGTCGGCGGTGATGTTTTCTGGAGCTCGCCAATGCTACAAAGTCGGGGATGATGCTCACATGAACGGAGTATAGAACTGCGCCCAAGAGGCGTCTACGGTTTCATGAGGCTAGGGGATTGAGCATTACTCCTCAAATAAATAGGAAAAGAGAGAGTTGGTCACTGCCAACCCAGCTGGAGGCACGGCCGTACGCTTGGTGTGGTTTGCTTGCCTGTGGTGTAGGGGTGAGTATTCGGTTTATTCGGTTCCAACCGAACCGAATAAGCAAAAATCGAATTGGACCGAAACCGAATAAACAAAACCGAAACCGAACCGAATTGGTCAATAACCGAACCGAACCGAACCGAATTAAATCGGTTCGGTTTTTGGTTTATTCGATTTTTGGATTTTTTTTTTTTGGTTAATATATATAATAACTATATATACCTAGATATATTTATTATATACCTATAGTATATACCTATATATATTTAGTATATACCTATAATTAATATATACATATATATATATATATATATATATATATATATATATATATATATATATATATATATATATATATATATAAACTAATTTTTCTTATTCGGTTTTTGGTTTTGGATCGAAACCCAAAACTGAAACCGAAACCGAATAAGAAAATCTAGTATTTTCAAAACCGAAACCGAACCGATTTTTTTTAAAATCGAACCACATCTCTTATTCGGTTCGGTTTTCGGTTCAAAACCGAATAATGCTCACCCCTACTGTGGTGGCCAGGGCCGGCTGCGTGCACAGCCAGCTGCGCATGAGCAAGGAAGGAGATACATAGTAATGTCCGTTGGTTTTAAATCAACGGGTCGGATCTAAGTGGGTTTGGGTTCTGGCTCACCCTGCCCCGATCCGGATCCGCATTAGAGAGGAGTTGGGCTCACATGTTTGGGCCAGGGACGAATGGAAATGGCTGGGGGTGTTGGGTTATACGGAAGGAGAAAAATTGAAGGGAAAACAAAAAAATGTAAAAGTTTATACACTAAGCCCATAGAAAAAATTATATGGGGATATCTAATTTCTATTTTCAAAATAACAATTAACTATATTTTTGATAACTACCAAATGATTAAACATGTTAATAAAACAACATATATTTTATTCTATTTTTTTTAAAGTAACCAGTTTGATATTAGGATTATTATAACTAACTATATTTTTAACCATAAGTAAAATAAATTGCAAGAATTTAAATTTTCATCAAATAAATGGTTTATAAAATTTATATATAATAATATACTTAAGAATCGGGGGCTCACATCCTCTCCCCCTTAGAAAATTATGTTCCCAAAAATTAAAAATAATGGCACAATTAGGAACAGTGAGAAACTAAGTTATGAAGAGTATTAAAAATTAGTACGTAAATTCGTACCTCGATCCTCGAATAAGGGTGGACAACGCTCCCGAATAGAGTCCTTGTGCTCCCAAGCGGACTCGCCCGGGGATTGATGGTTCCATGCAACACGGACATGTCGAATCGTCTGTCCTCTCAACACCTACTCGCTACGGTCGAATATGACTAAAAGTGCTTTTCTTTATTTGGTTTGCTCCAATAGGAGGGGTACACCTAGCAACTATTTCACATTTAGGTTCCTAGTGGTTTGGGGCTTATCACAAATAGTAAACTGAGATTTGATGAGGGTAGAATCCGTTTTTGGTGTGTTTGGGTTTGATTGGGTTAGGTTTGGACTTTGGTGCGATCATGACTACCATTTAGATCAACTATGATCATTGATGAAATACTAGCATACAGGAGCTCAATTAAATGGCATACGAGTGACAATGTGTAGTAGGCTCTAAATCGGTCAAAATCATACTTTGGGTCAATTATGTTGGATCAATATTGGGTATAAAATTAAATTGGAAGTTAGGACAAGTTTTACGGTTGATGGTCAAATGACATAAATTGACCAGAAAGTTGTGCGATGTAAATAGAATACAAGAGAACAAGCTTAAGTGAGATATGATATATCAAAATAAAGATAACCTTGTCTACTGCAAAACTCATGAAGCAAGTTTCGAGAGATTGACATTCCTGGTGCTTCAAAAAAATCAAAGTCACAGAAAGATACATTTAATGATCAAAATTAGTTATGATAAAATATTTATTGAAAATAGTTCATAAAAAAAATCTCAAAAGAATCCCTAAAATCCAGGAGGCTTACATCTTACCTACATTAGAAAATTTTATCCTCGAACTTACACCAAGGCGTATTATAAAAGGATAAAAGTTTAATATCTCAAAGGAGTCATGTACGACTAGTCGTACATGGTTCATGTGAGTCGTTGATGCACTAGTATCTAAGTGCTAGGGTATACTAAACTCTCAACAATAAATGCAACATCCAACTTTGGTCATGATTCTACAAGTAAGGTTTTTTTTTTGGGTTAGCATATTTCTAAGAAGAATACGAGAATGTAGGCATTACAAACTGCAATAATCTAAGGAAACCTAGGTACTTTCACAGTACTATCGGTCTATAACTCTATAACGAAATTACTATCAATTCAGTGCTACTTCTACAAGGGTCAAGGTGTTAGCAGGTTTAGAAGAATTTGGCTTAGTCGGATGTAACTAGAGCGAGGTAGCATAGAGTGGTTTATGATTGCATAATAAAGAGACAAGTTTTAAGAGAATCGCGAACAGAGAAAAAGTAGTAAAGAATATTTTGATAAGTTCATGGAGTAATTTCCACGAGAATAAGGTACGACCAAGTAGGCACTTGGTCATAAAATTTGGAAAAACGATGACTACGGTAATACGATTATTAGGCACAAAGAGGTATACAAATCTAGGATATAATTTGAAATTAGACCACGATTATAAGATATTCTCGATCTCATAGTTGGAATGATCACGAAGTTGTGATAGGTGATCAAGGAATAAAGAGACAGTGATACAGTCTAAAGGTACAACTATAGGTCACGTAGAATGATCTAATAATCAAACAAGTTAAAGAAATTGCACACCAGTTCATACTATGGTCTAGCCTATCTATCAGGTATCTAGGATAACACAAGATTCCTTAAACAAGGCTAGCCTAATCTTAATCCAGAATATAACTAATAGTATTTGAAGGTCTTCTGACTTATTTCTTTTTCGATAGCACAGTCATTGGCCTAATCTTCTCAATTGTAACTTCTACTACAATATCAAGTTGTTCATAATGTAATCTTTCAATGTCTTCAAATATTCTAAATTTTCAAATTTTAATACAGTATTTAATTCTTAAGTTTTTCTCCATCTATGGAACATCTTCATCTTTAGTATTTTATTATCCACTATGTACTACTCAACTCTAGTTTCTATTCATCAATCTATTTCAGGATACTATACCTTTCTATCTTGAAATTCTTGTTTTCTTCTCATCTCATGTCATTTTATTTTTCGTCCTTGTTTTCTGAATGTCTTAATCTTGATCATATGTCTCTCTACATTCTACGATACTGGCTTTATAACTATCTTTCTACCCTTGCTTTGAAAGTTGTATCATCTATAACCTCCTTACTCCTTATTTGAATCTCAACTTCTTGGTTTTGCTTAAGATATAGTTCTCTCTGTGATCCTCGTCATGTCACCATAGATAATCATGGTCATATTTCTCGCCTCTAGTTTTTAATTTCTTTACAATTTTTCCTGCAACCTCAACCTATACCTAGTAATGCTCCTATAATTATTTCTTCTTTATATATTCACTACACACTCCTAAACCAAACACAATTTCTCTAGTTATAATGCCTCAAGGATTCCCATCTAACTTGCATCGGTGAAGGATTTACTAATATGTCTCTTGAGGTATGACTCTTCTAACTCTATTTCAAGATCCTTCACTATAACTATACATCGAAGATAGAAAACTATATTCAATCCTTTGCTCAATCAATCCTTCAGATTCTATACCATACTCTTATAGGCCTTAGATCAATATCTTAGTAATGTAACCAATGTTCTACCCTTTCTAACCATAAGAAAACTACTCATTCCTTACAAGCATGCCTAACCGTGCATACTTATTTCTGATACCTTATCATAGTTTAACTCTATTGGTCAATCTTTTAGTCCTGGTTTCTAACAGGTCATTCAAGATTTGACTAAACCAATATAGAGATGGTTGACTAGTCTATTCAGACTTACCTATTCCTAGATCACATTTCTCTCTGATACCCAATATTCCTAGGACAGTTCCTCACTACCCAAGAAAATTTATTTTCCATTCTATCATATTCCTGATTTCTATATCCTCTACGTGAAAATTCCTTAAATTTTAGTTCTATATAACTCCAAGGGTTTATATCTAGTCATGATCATCATGTTTCACCAATTTGTATCCTGACGGGGTCCTTGGATTCTATTTGCTATCGTCCACCAGGTTGGCATCCTTTAATCTAGGATCCAACTGTGTCTTCCTTCAAGTTGTATTCTCACTTACGTCAACTTTTATGATCAGGGAATCTTCATATTCTTCAAATTCGGTCTAGCTTAGACATTGGAAGCATAGTTTAGTCTAATCATCTTTATGTCTATTGTTAGGGGTAAGCCTGGTACCGTACTCGATTCCACATCCTATCTTGGTGGTGTGTCTATAAAGGACTACCCACCTTAGCTAATCACCTAGTATTGCAAAGCATAGGTCACTATGTCCTTCAAGTAAAACTTTTTAGATAATCTATAGGCTGAAGTCAAATCAATAATTCACGACTTACGGAATTAATCTTTCCCCAAGTCATATCATTTGGTAATTCTATTGTAGAGACAACACTATTCTGATTTTTGTCTAGTCCTAAGTCAATTTATGCAATTTTTTAGTTGTATTTTTAGTTACCTCGATCATCGTTGAAAATTTTATCTTTTCTACCAAACAAATATGTAAAACCTTTAATTTAATTCTATATGTTCTAGTCAAGGGATCTCTTCTTCAATAAAGGGATTTTCCTATAAAAGCTAAATCTCGATAGAAGTGTCATTTACATTCTATCGACCCATCTAGCAGAGACATCTATCCAACCCCTATATGTCTTAAATAATCACCTACAGTTATATCTGCCTTAACCACAATCTATAATAATATATAAGCAAAATGGTTGATCAATCACAAAAGTTCGCCCTTCCGAGGTAGGGAAGGACGATAGTTCATAAATGAGAATTCAAGGAAGCTATGATTTGAACACAAATACGGAATTCAAAGGCTATAGAAGTCAAGAGAATTTCCAAAAGTAGCAGTAGATTGAGATCCTAATATACTATCCTAGTGTAGGCTCGTTCGATACAGTGACGTAACCGAACGATCTATCTCGACCTGCATGGACCACCACAAAAATAATGTCACGCCCCAGTCTCAGAATACGTGGGACCAAGCCATGTAGCACGGACTAGCTATGTATTCAACCAGACTCTAGTCCAACTCGAATATGTATAAGCTGTTTATAAGGTGTAACTATCACTATATCAACTTTATATCTTAATCCATGTAACAGAAGCATAAGAAAAAGGAAATATGAATACTAGTCTGCAGCCCAATAATCATATTTGTCCGAGTAGACTCGAGAGAAAAGAGTCTATAAATACTAGACTACTAAGCAGGTACAAATAGCAGAAAAAGAAACATATAATTTCAAAAGAGTGAATACCTTAAATGAAATGAGTACTGGCAACAATCCAGCAAGGAGCTTTACAAAGTCTGCTCCGTCAACCTGGAAGGAAACCAGGTCCTCAGTAGGACGTAGCATGATACATAATATATATATCGATATGAAGTACAATAAATATCATATGAGGGTAGTAACGTGTGATCCATGGACATGTGATCAAAGTACTACACAGATGATCAAGTAACACTACTACTAGGCAAACCATCTAGTCAGTGTGATATGCAAAAGAGGACAACTTTCGATGCGAGGGCTTTCCAAATATAAAATTCATAGCTCGAATATAGAGTATCCTTGGATGCAGAGTCGTAGCTCCGATAATAGAGTCACACGATAAATATAGTCGTAGCTCTGTTAACAGAGTCACACGATAAATAGGAGAGGCACGTAACTCTGATTACAAAATCTCTTGATATGAATGTATAATAATAAGTACATAGTGATATATACATAGTAGCCCTCACCTCTAGTAACTGTCCTTCCCATCCAATGCTACTGTCCGTATCGCAGGCGTGACATGTCTAGTCTGACTCTATCGGTAACACCAGTCTATCATGTATAGAGGTAAATCCATAAGTAATAGCAATGATCATATACGCGACACCTATATGCCATGTAATATGAAATCATGTATCATATCTAGTGTGTAAGCAGGTAAAATCATGTAATAACTGAACAGGGAGCAGGTGAAATCATGTAGGACATATAAAGAGTATGTGAAGCATGTATCAGTATATCCTGAGTGAACGACAAAAAAAAGGTACTACCATGTAAATAATGTAAATCAAAAGGCATGGTATACTTGTCTGGAGTTGTCCAAACTGTGCTGAGACTGAAGGTAACGAAAGCACATCCAAGCATAGGTACAACTAATGCTGCTACGAACCCCAGAAAAATCGACCAGAGTCCAACAAACCACCACGAGTCATTATACATGATTATTAATCAAAGGAAAGTCATTATTGGGTTTTTCTTAAGAAAGTCATTTCCTTTGTATAATACTTATATGTTTTTAATAAATCAATACTTTTGCAAAATTACATATAAAATCTATATTTATACCAAAATTTTAGTTCTTCTTATAATATAACCTATATGAAATTACCTAAACATATGTAGGTACCTAACTTATGTAAGTACAATTTAGATTAGTCACATATACAAGTAATTTCATTTTGAAAATCTTAACCCACCATACGCATATAATATCAACATGCTTATATTCATAATGCATATATATATATATATATATATATATATATATATATATATATATATATATATATATATATATATATATGTATATATATATATATATATATATATGTATATATATATATATATATATATATATATATATATATATATATATATATATATGTAAAAAAAAAAAAAAATATATATATATATATATATATATATATATATATATATATATAATATATAAATATATATATATATATATATATATATATATATATATATATATATATATATTATATATATATATATAAATAATTTTTTTTTTATATTATATATATATATATATATATATATATATATATATATATATATATATATATATATATATATATAAAATATATATATATATATATATATATATATATATATATATATATATATATTTTTTTACATATATATATATATATATATATATATATATATATATATATATATTATATATATATATATATATATATATATATTTATATATATATATAAAAAATATATATATATATATAAAAATATATATATATATATATATATATATATATATATATATATATATATATATATATATATATATATATATACACAAAAAAAAAAAAAATATATACACAAAATATTTCAGGTACATATATTTCATACAAAAGGGTAGGTATTAATTCCTAAGTCATACGTATATAATAACAATAAACGATTCAGATATGAATAGGCTTATAATTTGAACTTAAACGTTACATATATATTGTGTATATATAAATCTAAAGTCTTACACTTATAGGTAATATAAATAAAACAATTATACGAACAAATATTTATATAACTCTCTCAAAATTTTTTTTTAAAATAATCTTTTATAGAAATGTTACTCATAATACACTTACAAATAATATTATCTATAGCTATATAACTTTTGTATGTATATTACATATATATACATATTGTGCCCCTATTCATATATAGATATATATAATGTGCCCTTATTGACATATTATTAATCATGCTTATTTATTTGTTCAACATCTATGCATAACATATACATGCTTACATATAGGTGTAACCAGTATGGGAGTTCAAGAGGGAGGGCCAACAGTAATTACCTATTCCATTTGTAAAGGACTACTGGCTACTGATACTACTGCGGGTAGGGCACGAGAAAAAGACCGAGCCTACGGCTTCACACAGCTCTGGCATGGCCATATCTGGTCGATGGTAACATGGCGAAGGGAACGGTGTAGGTGGTTGCGTCTGCTTCGAGCAAACGCCAAGCGTCGATGATCCGAGATGACACTGTTGTAGGCCCCACATGTGCAAGAGGAGGACCGAGGTCTGGCCTCGACGTGACCGGGGGTATGGCTGTCGATGGTGGGTTGTCGACGCCCGATCTCGGCGTGGCACAGACGAGCGTGTAGCCGGCACACGTGAGGATGTTCGACCAGACAAGGAGATGTAGCGTCAAATGCGTAGCTGCAGATGATGTCGCACTGCACCCGAAGTGGCACACGAGGGAGACTGGACAAGGTTCATCGTCAACAGCGTTGCATCGACTCGTCTTCTCGTACCATACCGATGAGACATCGCGGCGGTCAACAAGAAGAAGAAGAAAGGTGGTGGCTCTGACAGCCGATTCCATGTCAGCGGTAACGTTTTCTGGGGCTCGCCAATACTACAAAGTCAGGGATGACGCTCCATTGAACGTAGTATGTGTTATTCCCGGGGCTTGATCAAAGATGGAAAAACAGATGCAATCCAGATCTGAGATGTCCCACAAAACTTTGCAGAGAGCAAACTCAAGATCTACGATGGTATAAAAAAATCAAATAGCCAAATTACAATCTGAAGGAGGGAAAAAGAGAAGAGAAGATCTCTCGTTCTTCCTTGCAAACGTGTTGCAATTGGGACAGAACGAGTTACAATAAAACTAGAGAGAGATGAGAAGAAGAACAATGCTGGGGTGTCAAAATACCGTTGCTCAAAGCAAGATTCGCCCCACACGATCTGCTTCCAGGAACCAGCAAGTTGAAGAACTTGTGGAACGCTCGAAGTCACCTCTGTTCTGACTCCTCGGATGGACTTGCAATGGTGGCAGCAACTCTCTCTCTTTCTTCTTTTCTGACTTCTATTTTTCGTAGTACTCACAAAGGAGGCCAGAAGAGAGTATTTATAGAGAGAGGGTGGAAACCCTAGCCGCCTCTTCAGTTATGGAAAGATTGAATCAAATCACAAAAAGATAGCAACGAATTAATTCTAATCCCACAAAGATAGGAACTGAATTAATTCAAATCCCACAAATATAGTAACGAAATTAATTCAAATTCCACAAAGATAGGATCTGAATTAATCGCATAGATTCACCCTTTCCATAATCGATTTGAAATCTGCACAGTCAACGTAGCCCTCCATGCGGCAGCAACAGCAGCAGCCTGGCCGTTTGGACCGCATGGACCGCATGGACCGCATGTGCCACATGAACCGTATGAGCCGCATGGACCGCATGAGCCGCATGGACCGCATGAGCCGTATGAGCCGCATGGACCGCATGGACCGCATGGCCGCATGAACCGTATGGCCGCATGAGCCGCATGAGGCCGCATATGAGCCGCATGCCGCATAAGACCGCATGACTGCTGACGTGCTAAGTGCAAAGTGCGCCAACAAAATGCCACATTACGCCTAATGAGCCCGAGCCCGAGTCCGAGTCCGAGTCCGAGTCTGAGTCGCTAAGCCCCTTTGGAGCTTAGCTCCAAGTGGAATTAATCCAAGAGAATGACAAAAGCATTAATGCTTAATCCTTGGAGCCTTATTCTTACCTCCTAGTAAAATCACCCATATGGTTCCCTCCTTAGGGTCACCACCCCATGTGCATCTCTCAACAACACACCCAAGTATATATGTTGAGATAACTCATGGTGTATTTCCGATGTGGGACTAAAATTTACAAGGCATGTTGAGAGCAAGCTCTCTTCATGTAAAGAAAGTACCAAAGAAAGCACCAATAATCCCCCACATATCATAACATATATATGTGTCCAGGGTTGAGCGTTCCCCACAGTAACTGTCCATTTTGTATTAGGATAGATGTCGCTGACGACTTGAATCTTCCCGCATGGGTTAAATAATAATGTGATACAAGAATGGACTACGCCTTGAATTCTGCACCACAATTGTAATTCTTCCCACTCACAAAGTGTAGTTACGTGTGCTTCTGGCTGCACATTAAAGGCCCTATGCCAGCCTGGTTTCAGTGTATAATTTTGGGCATCTATAAGTTTACCCTCAAGAGACGGCCTGATATCTCTTTCCATACACTATAGGTGAGTTCTTTATTAAAGAGATATGGCATGAAGCCTTGCGCTTCCTTGCGGTGCTACGCCGCTATGACATGGCCTGAAGCCGAGGCATTACCCCTACTTGGAAACCTCATCGTAGTGTCATACTACTGTAGCATGAGGTCACAAGCCTCTTTGTAGTGCCAAACTACCCAGCATGAAGTCTAAGGCTTCTTTGCGGTGTTACGCCGCAACGACTTGGCTTGCAATGCCGAGGCTTTACCCCTACCTGGGTACCTCATCGTGGTGTCGTACCACTGTAACATGGGGCCATCCTCCCCTTTGTAGTGCTGCCTACAACTCTTTAATTACGTCATACAGCATTAGGCTACCTGCCTATTTGCAGTGCTACGCCGCTATGACTTGGCTTGCAAAGCCGAGGCATTACCCCTACCTGGGAACCTCATGGTGGAGTCATTCCACTGTAGCATGGAGTTTCACTCCTTGTAGTGCTGCTCTACCGTGCTTCCTGTAAAGCACACCAGACATTCACTCTGCCTGAGGACTCGTTAAGGCGTTTTAAGCCAACCTTCCACAGGATTTGTTTTTCCGCAGAAAAATACATAGTAGACAACAGTGGTTATGGGTCCGTATCCCTTTCATGTTCCAGAGAACAAGTACCCACTGTTACCTGATAGTTTCCCAGTCAGTGATCCTCCTTTGAACCAAAAGTTAGATGCCTAGTAGATTTTTCTTTAAACTAATAGCATAAAACTTTATGGTAGGATTACAAAGACACACTATCAGAATGCCTTCAAGCCCATTTTACAAGCTGTGTCATCGACCAACTGGCGCTTGAGGCCCTTTGTGAACGGATCTGCCAGGTTCTCCTGACTCCGAACATCAACCACTGCAATTACACCTCTTTTGATAAGATCGTGTACTGCCCTGTGCTTCAACCGCACAGTCCTCTTCTTCCCGTTGAAGAGGTCATTTGATGCCACCGCCGCAGTCACCTGGTTGTTACAGTATATCGGTATCGCCGGTATCTGAGCCCCAACCACTGGAAGATCATACATGAGCTCCCGAAGCCATTCTGCTTCATCTGCTGCAGTTTCAAGTGCATAGAATTCAGATTCCATGGAGGAACGAGAGAGTATAGTCTGCTTCTTCAACTTCCACGATATAGCAGCTCCACCCAAGGAAAAGACATATCCACCTGTGGATCTCTCGCTTTCTACCTCTGAACACCAGCTAGCATCACTGAAGCCTTCCACTACTGTCGGATACCCGTTGTAGTGCAGTGCATATGTCTGAGTCTTCTTGAGATATCTCATTACTTGCTTCACAGCTTTCCAGTGCTCAACCCCTGGGTTACTTGTGAACCGACTCAGCTTTCCCACGGCGAAAGCTATGTCAGGCCTTGTGGCAGTAGTTGCGTACATCAAACTTCCGATAACGCTAGAATACTCCAGCTGCCTGACGCTTTCCCTCGAGTTTGGCTTCAGCTTCTGATCACACCTGTATGGCGTATCGATCCCTGGAAGATCCTTATACCCATAGCGTGTGAGCATCTTCTCAATATAGTGAGATTGTGACAGCGCTACTCCAGTGTCTGTCCGGATGATCTTTATGCCCAAGATGACATCTGCATCCCCCAAGTCCTTCATACTGAACTTGGTTGAGAGGAACTTCTTTGTCTCTGTGACACAGCCTATATCCGTACCTAGGATTAGCATGTCGTCCACGTACAGACAAACGATGACTCCTCTTCCATCAGCGAACTTTGTGTAAACACATTTGTCCGTCTCGCTGACTCTGTAGCCGTTTGACCTAATAACTTTGTCAAACTTCTCATGCCACATCTTGGGAGCTTGCTTCAAACTATATAATGATTTTACCAACTTGCAGACTTTGTCTTCAAGACCTTTGACGACAAATCCATCTGGCTGTTGCATGTAAATCTCTTCGGTCAGCTTCCCATTCAGGAACGCTGTCTTTACATCCATCTGATGTATCACCAACTTATGTATAGCTGCTAGAGCGATTAACATCCTGATGGTGGTCATCCGAGCTACTGGAGCGTATGTGTCGAAGTAGTCTATCCCCTGTTTCTGAGAAAATCCCTTGGCGACCAGCCTGGCCTTGAACTTGTCAATAGTTCCATCTGCCTTCATCTTCTTCTTGAAGATCCATTTACATCCGATGGGCTTTTCTCCTTCAGGTAGATCTACCAACACCCATGTGTTATTGGAGGTGATAGAGTCAAACTCATCATTCACTGCCTCCTTCCAGAAGATAGCATCTCTGGTCTTCATCGCCTCATCATAGGTAAGCGGATCTGCTTCCACATGATAGGTGACAAAGTCATCTCCGAAATCTTTCGGTCTCCTCGCTCGCTTAACTGACGGCTCTGCGAGTTCTGGTACAAGAGTTGTTTCATCAACAACAGCTTCTTCTTGGACTACTGGCTCGTATGAGATTTCAGTCTCATTTGCACCTACATCATTTTCCGGAATGTCCGAAAGAACAATGTTTTTGTCTTTAGCAAACTTGTCTTCAAAGTATTCAGCATCGCGAGATTCGATAATATGATTTGATTCAATATTAAGAAATTTCCGAGCATCACTCTTCTCGGCATACCCCAAGAAGATTGCCTTCGTAGTCCTTGTCCCCAGCTTCTGAATCTTCAGATCTGGAAGCTTCACATACGCCAGACACCCCCACACTCGAATGACATTTAAGTTGGGTCTGACTTTGAACCAGAGTTCATGAGGAGTTACGTCCGAAGTTGCATATGGCACTCTATTCAGAATGAAAGTGGCCGTTAATGCAGCTTCTCCCCAGTAGCATTTTGGAAGACCTGCAGTGAGCAGCATGGAATTCATCATTTCTGTTAATGTCCGGTTCTTCCTCTCTGCTACTCCGTTGGATTGAGGAGAATATGGAGCAGTAGTCTCGCATATGATTCCATGTTCTTTGCAGAACGATACGAATTCATGAGACCTGTACTCTCTACCTCGATCACTTCTCAGCCTCTTGAGTTGTTGTCCAGTCTGCCGTTCAGCCTCGGCCCTGAGCTCTCTGAACTTCTCAAAAGCTTCGTCTTTGGACTTGAGCAAGTAGACGAACGCGTATTTTGAGAAGTCGTCGATGAAGGTTATGAAATACTTCATCCCGGCCTTCGTGGAGAAATGTTTGAAGTCACAGATATCGGAGTGCACCAACTCCAGAAGATCTGTGCTTCGATTGACCCGATGAAAGGGTTTTCTTGTGATCTTCGTCTGAGCACACACTTCACACTTCTCCACCTTACCCCCACATTTGGAGATAAGTCCTAGACTAGACATTTTGTTGATTCTTTTGCTATAAACATGTCCTAGTCTCTTATGCCACAACTCAAGAGAATAATCAGAAAATGCAACTGCATTAATGTCATCAAACTGGTTGACAAGCTGAAGTTTAAACATTCCTTCGGTTTGATAAGCCTTCCCGAAGTATGTTCCTTTCTTGGACATAACCATCTGACCAGCGTTGATGTCCATCCTCAGTCCTGCGTTGCAGAGCAGGCTCCCAGAGATTAGGTTCTTGGCAATCGCAGGAACATGCTTCACTCCTTGAAGCGTCAGAGTGTTCCCAGAAGTGAGTTTCAGCTCCACAGTCCCAATCCCCAGTACTTCAGCTTGGGCCTGGTTCGCCATGACAACTTTCTCAGATGTCGGCTGGTACGTGACGAACCATTCCTTGTCAGAACAGACGTGGCAAGTCACACCAGTGTCTATCCACCAGTCAGAGTCAACCCCCACAGTTGTGACCTGTCCGATCATAGCAACAATGTTAGAAACCAATGAAACCTTATTAGGCTTACCTTTCTCTGATTGTTTAGGCTTAGATCTGCATTCACTCTTGTAGTGGCCTTTCTTGCCACAATTGTAACAAGTCACGTGGGACTTAGTCTTCTGTTGCTTGAATGAAGGACCCTTCACTTTCAGATTAGTGAAGTCCTTCTTCTTGGGATGAGAAGCCGCCTGCTTCCCTGTGGAATCTCTCGTCTGCACAAGATTGGCTTTAGCCAACTGTTTGGACAGAGTGTCCACCTTCTGTTGAGAACGCATCTCGTCCTCAACATGGATCTCTTGAAGTAGATCTCCCAAGCTAATGTCTAGCTTCTTTCTGTGCATCCTTGCATAGAAGGTACTCCATCCAGCAGAAAGTTTTGAGACGATCCCTCCGACGACAAACTTGTCGGGAAGGGGCATCTCTTCGTCTTCCAGTTTTTGACGCAGCTTCAGAAATTCCTTCACCTGTGGCAGCATGGACTTTTCGTCCTCAAAGAGCAATTTGTGATATTTTTCAACCACAAACATTTTGCTCCTGTTCTTGTCTTCTTCATACAGATTTTCCACAGACTCCCATATGTCTCTGGCAAGTTCCTTCTTCGAGTAGGATTCTGCTAGGGAGTCCTCCATAGTATTCAGGATGATAAGCCTGCAGATGCTATTTTCCCTTCTCCATTTGGCCTGGAGTTTGGTAGCCGCGTTGATGGCGGCAGTATTTCCAGTGTCTAGAACAGAGGGTTCTTCCTCCAACAGAACATGATCAACATCTTTCAGTTGAAGAGTTAGGTATACCTTTCTCTTCCAGACTTGATAGTGCTCTCTATCGAACTTTTCCAACTTACAGAAGTCCGATTGGAGGAGCGAAGCATTAATATTTTCCATCTATACGGATCTTGCTTTGAGATTGATATTCCCGGGGCTTGATCAAAGATGGAAAAACAGATGCAATCGAGATCTGAGATGTCCCACAAAACTTTGCAGAGAGCAAACTCAAGATCTACGATGGTATAAAAAAAATCAAATAGCCAAATTACAATCTGAAGGAGGGAAAAAAAGAAGAGAAGATATCTCGTTCTTCCTTGCAAACGTGTTGCAATTGGGACAGAACGAGTTACAATAAAACTAGAGAGAGATGAGAAGAACAATGCTGGGGTGTCAAAACACCGTTGCTCAAAGCAAGATTCGCCCCACACGATCTGCTTCCAGGAACCAGCAAGTTGAAGAACTTGTGGAACGCTCGAAGTCACCTCTGTTCTGACTCCTCGGATGGACTTGCAATGGCGGCAGCAACTCTCTCTCTTTCTCCTTTTCTGACTTCTATTTTTCGTAGTACTCACAAAGGAGGCCAGAAGAGAGTATTTATAGAGAGAGGGTGGAAACCCTAGCCTCCTCTTCAGTTATGGAAAGATTGAATCAAATCACAAAAAGATAGCAACGAATTAATTCTAATCCCACAAAGATAGGAACTGAATTAATTCAAATCCCACAAATATAGTAACGAAATTAATTCAAATCCCACAAAGATAGGATCTGAATTAATCGCATAGATTCACCCTTTCTATAACCGATTTAAAATCTGCACAGTCAGCGTAGCCCTCCATACGGCAGCAGCAGCAGCAGCCTGGCCGCATGGACCGCATGAGCCGCATGAGCCGTATGGACCGCATGAGCCGCATGAGCCGCATGAGCCGCATGGACCGCATGGCCGCATGGACCGCATGGCCGCATGAACCGCATGGTCGCATAAACCGCATGGCCGCATGAATCGCATGGCCGCATGAGGCCGCATATGAGCCGTATGCCGCATAAGACCGCATGACTGCTGACGTACTAAGTGCGCCAACAAAACACCACGTTACGCCTCATGAGCCCATGAGCCCGAGTCCGAGTCCGAGTCCGAGTCCGAGTCGCTAAGCCCCTTTGGGGCTTAGCTCCAAGTGGAATTAATCCAAGAGAATGACAAAAGCATTAATGCTTAATCCTTGGAGCCTTATTCTTACCTCCTAGTAAAATCACCCACATGGTTCCCTCCTTAGGGTCACCACCCCATGTGCATCTCTCAACAACACACCCAAGTATATATGTTGAGATAACTCATGGTGCATTTCCGATGTGGGACTAAAATTTACAAGGCATGTTGAGAGCAAGCTCTCTTCATGTAAAGAAAGTACCAAAGAAAGCACCAACAGTATGGGACTGCGTCCAAGAGGCGGCAAAGGTTTCATGAGGCTGGGGGATTGATAATTACTCCTTAAATAAATAGGGAATGAGAGAGTTGGTCACTGGCACCCTAGCTGTAGGCACGGCCGTACACTTGGCATGTCTGCATGCCTACAGTGCCGAGGGCTGCGTGCAGAGCCAGCTGCACGTGAGTAAGGGAGGAGATGCACAATAATGTCTGTTGGTTTTAAATCATCGGGTCGGATCTAAGTGGGTTCTGGTTATGGGTCACCCTGCCTACACTGGACCGTATTAGAGAGGAGTTTGGCTCACATGTTTAGGACAGGGGCGAATGGAAATGGCTGGTGTGTTGGGTTAAAAGCAAGAAAAAAAAATAAAGGGAAAACAAAAAATATATAAAAGTTTATACAGTATGCCCATAGGAAAATATATGAGGATATCTAATTCCTATTTTCAAAAATAACAATTAACTATATTTTTTATGACAACCAATTGATAAAACATGTTAATAAAACAACATTATTTTATTCTTTTTTTTAAACTAGTTTGATATTAGGGTTAATATAACTAACTATACTTTTAACCATAAGTAAAATAAATTGCAAGAATTTAAATTGTCATCAAATAAATGGTTTATAAAATTTATATAGGGGGCTCACACGGAGGGAGCAAGCTACCAATCTCCGAGAAGGTATAGAGAATGCCCGACTATCTACCTTAGATGCCATGGAGAAGTTAGTGATACCTCTCCTGCCGCCACCACCTCAGATCATACCCCCAACCCCGTCACAGATTCCAGCTCCGACTCAGGCCATACTTACTCTACCAAGAGAGGGTTTTGTCCTAGACTATAAAAGGATGGTTCTTCGTGAGTTTCTGTTCACTGAGGGCATCCTATATGCCAACGAGTGGTTAGAAGACATTGAAAGGGTACTTCGACTGTGACTTCCGGAGGATCTCAAGATAGAGGCAGCAGGATTGCAGATGCATGACTTGGCTCGCACTTGGTTTCGGAGTGAGCCTCAGCTCGTAGCACTCGGGCTTACCTGGGGCCAGTTTGTGGAGATCTTCAAGGAGAAGTTCTTCCCCGAGTTGCTAAGGAGACCCTAGAGAGGAAGTTTCAGACTCTCGATCAAGGAACACGCACGGTTGATGAGTACGCTGTTGAGTTCAGTCGGTTGAGCCAATTTGCTGAAAGTATGGTGAGGGATCCTGAGGAATGAGCTAGGAGGTTCCTTCAGGGATTAACTTATGAGATTCCCATCTATGTCATTGCCAATGGTGCGAGGTCCTATAATGAGATCGTCACGATTGCTCACAGGGTTGAAGTCGATCAGAGCTTTCTTCTAAAGAAGAATTGAGATGCTTCAGGAGGCAATAATCTTGGGTCAGCCAAGCATCATCATGGTCAGCAAAAGATTTTGTAGGATCAGCCCTTGCTTCACCAGGAAGTTCCCCAAGCATTTGCCCTAGTCCAGCAATAGAGCCAGATTATTTGTGCCTACTATAAGAGGCCAGGTCATGGACGATAGGAGTATAGGAAGAGGATGAAGCAGTGCTTCAGCTATAGGTCGACTGAGCATAGGATCAGAGATTGTCCTAGTGAGAAAAACTGGAAGCTGAGGACTTAGCACTAGAGTGTATGGAGATGATTTTAGATACTGGTTCTAGTGGTATAGCTAATTGTAAATAGATTTGGAGTTTATGTTTCCTAGAATAGTGGTCCTTTAGACATTGATGTTGTAGTAAGTGTGTTGTAGTGGGATAATCCCTAGTAGTTTCTTTTCTTTTTCATTGTACTTTTATCTTTGATTCTCAATAATGTTTGCTTTTCTGTTCTAATGATCATGCTTAGATAACTTATATTTTGTATTGATCTTAGCTCGTTTGATTGTGCCTAATTTGATGTTCCTAGTTATGACTAATTGATTCTGTTGTAACTAATACTTCCTTTCTACCTTATCTAGATGATAGTAGTCATGCCAACCCCATCATCTTCATAGTTAATTATGTCTAGCCTTGACTTAGACCATTACTATACTTCATCATGACTTTCCTTAAATTCGACTCTATTCATGCATAATCAATTTTAGTCATTTTTTAATCGTGCCTATATTCTGATTGTGCCTAGATGACTTAGGTTCTGTATTTTACCATGACTATGTCATTTTGTTTCAGCTCGTGCCAAACCAAATCTTTCTTAACTTTCGATTCAAGACCATGCCTAATTGATTGTAATCATGCCATTTTATCTTTAATTGTGCCTAAACAAGTTTGATTTTATCCTTGATCGTATATAAATGATTATGATCAAGACTCGATCTTAATCATGTTTAGACTCTAACTTGACCGTGACTATACCATTTTATCCTATCCCGACCGTGCCTATACTTTGATCGTGCCTAGACAATTTTTCTACTGACCTTAACAATTCCATTTAGTGCCTAATCGATTTTCCTCATTATCGTGTCATTCAAATCTCTATATTTGATAATTCCTAGATCATGACTAGTAACCTTGTTGAAGTTGTTAATCAAGTCTAGACAGTTTTGCATTGATTGTGCCTAAACTTAAAATTTTGTAATTGCTAGACGCTTTTAATTATAATTTTACTATGCCTAGGTTCTATCCTTGATTGTACCTATAGGATATTGACTAGTCTTGGATATATCGTGCCAAAATAATTTTGTTCGTATTCGTGCCTAAATTAGTTGGATCGTATTCTTAAAGGCGCCTGAATGACTTTGATTATATCTAAATGATTCCTTTGATCGTATCTAGATGATCGTAATTTTGATCAAGTGTTTTAATCTTGTCCTTAATTGGGTATTAGTCGTGACTATTATATTTCAACCCTACTTCTAATCGTGCTAAATCGTATTCTTCGATCGCGCCTTAACGATTTTGATCATTATCATATCACCTTTGAATTTTTGTCTTTGATTATTTCTAATCGTGCTTAATCATGCCAAATAGATTCTTTTCTATTCACAATCGTACCTAACTGATTTTGATCTTCGTGTCATTTTTGTAGCTAGTTATGCCATTTGAAATTTCGAGGACAAAATTTTTCTAAGGTGGGTAGTTTGTAACCCCATTGTTAAGGAATAATTAAAATTTAGAATATTTTATTATTTTCTGGAATATTTTATTGAAATTTATTTGATATTATTCAAAATATTTTATTTGAATTTATTTAAGATTTGATTATCTACTAGGTAATTAGCTATAATTTATGGAATTTATTTATAGTTAATTATGATTTTGTCTCACTTGAATTATTTTATTCTGATTTACTACTTTGGAGAATGGCATAATATTTGATAGTTATGAAGTAAGGACATGTTAGTAATTTGGGAGAAACACATTTAAAAGGGATATTCTGGAATTAATTAATTATTGGTTAACATCTAGAAGCTTTCCTCTAACTACTTTTCTAACAAAATAACTTACAACTAATTCCTAACTAACTCGTAACTACCAAACTTGGATCCTATGTTTCATTCTTCTATAAATACCCTAATTGCAGTTAGTCCTACTCATTCCAGCCTAATTAGCAGCCCTAATCTTCGTGTCCAGCTTGTGTCTAGTGTCCACCTATTTCATTTATTCCACTAGCTGTTATAATTATAATTTTCTGTGTCCAACATCCTGGACACTAACACCAACTCCATTCCCATGTCCAACAATCTGGACACGTTACAAAACATATTTTCATACCAATTTCCTGTGTTTAGCACCAAACTGGACACACCATACAACATTGTATACAACCCTAACCTTAATCCCTAAACCCTAGCTTCTGGACCGTCGCAGGCACCATGTCCGCCGCTTGCCAGAGTCTCTGTGTCCCGTATCCTGGTCAGACGGGACACAGATCAGAGTATTAAAGCCACGAGCAGCAGAGCTCTGTGGCGCCTAGCCTCGGCTACCGACTTCGCTGGAACCCTAGTCGCCTCGTATTCAGATCAGGTCTTCACGACCGCCGGAGTTCCTCGTCGTCGTGTCCCCGAGAGCCACCATCTTCTTCCTCGAGATTTTTCGCTCATATCTAGTCTTCTAGGGTGTCGTGTCAAGTTCAACACCGATCGTCGCCTCCTCGACTGACTCCTCGTCGGGCGACGACCGGATCTGGCCGTCCGCCTTCAGCTTCCTCCCCCTACAGTTGCCGTTGATGCATAGTCGAGCATCAGATTTGTTGAGTACCACGTAGTCTCTTCGAGAAGCGTGCAACCCATCGACCTCTACATTGCCCCTTCGGTTCTCGTGTCGGCTCTTCGAAGTTCAAACCGCCGCTCCTCTGGATCTCTACCTCCTTGTGCCTACTCTTCAACCAGTTGCCGACAAATCTCTACATCGAGGCACTGCTCCTCCTTGAAGTGTGCTACCTCGAGCTCCGCCTGCTGTCGAGAATAAGCGGCGCTTCCTCGAATAGTCGGTATTAGCTTCCAGAGCCACCTCCATAGCTGCACGATGCTGGTGAGACTCTTCCCTTCTCCTCCTTCTTCTCCATCATCTTCTTCTTGTTCTTCTTGTTCTTCTTGTTCTTCTTATTCCTAGGAACTTAGAAATTTCTAAGGTTTTGTTCATGTAAGAGTGGAAGAATTATTGTTGAATATTGTGGAGTGAGAGAGGAGGACTTAGAATTAGGGTTTCTTTGCTGCTGTGGAGTGTAAGGAATTTTTTAGGGTTTTAAGTGAAGTGTGTGTACGGCGGTGTGGGTGTGTATAGTTTAGAGAGAGAGAGAGAGAGAGTTGTCTGTGAAGATTAGGGTTTTAATATAGTTGATGTGGGTTGGGTTGATAAAGGTGAGTTTGGGCTGGGCCATGAGCTCTTCATGCTATACTAAACATGGAGAGTTGATTTTATGGATATTAAGTGGATAAGTGGGCTGCGAGCCGAGCTCTAGAGATGGACTCCAGAAAGGAAACACAAAGAATAAGGAAAGAGGAAGGACTCATACTATGGGTTGGGCTGCAGTTAACAGGACAGTGGGCCTTTGGATATAAAAATGAATATGTTTAGTAATAAAAGTGTTGTTAGTAATAATTAGAGATAGATTCAATATAGTTGTAATAAGAATTTTTGGGTTTGATATTGTGGGCCTTGGTCCATCTGAGTTTAAGTTCGGCTTTTAAATAGTTATTGAGTAGTATAATTAGATTAGTGATTAATTTCCTTCTTGATTAATTAGCTAATTGATTACGTGTATTAAAATGTTAGTTAAGGAATTTTTAGAATGTCCTAGAGATTAGAATCTAATTTTATGTCCTATTATTTTATAGGTGACTTACAGTTGACTTCACTCTTCGATAAAGGCAAGTACTCCGTATTATGTTCTCTATATTAAATAAAAGTAATTTATTTTATTTTCTGAAATTAGCATGAATCATATTGTGACATGATTTTCGACACAAATCAGGACTAGTGACTTCGCATCGCATGATTTTATTTCAAAGATATGTTTGAATCCTAATTACGATGAATTTCTGAATCCTAAATCAAAGTAATCAAGTTCAGAATCTTGCTTGATGAGAATCAAAGACATCAAGTTTCGAATCTTGATTGGTAGGATTTTCTGAATCATAGGGAAAGGGAAAATATCGAGTAGATGTGTGGTCAATCCAGTCTAGTCCGAAGCATTATGTCCAAGTCTGATCAGTCCGAATCTAAAGCTTATCCGGCCACATGTCGAAACAGTATTTCAAATCATATAGAATGCAAGTTGTGCATCCTTGATTCATTGTCCGACTTTGTGACTAGTTATATTTATTATATTTTATTACGATTCGCATAGTTTCTCGTATTGCAGGTTGTATTTCATTACAGTATTCATGCATTGTCTAGTTCAATTTTCTAATTACTTTTCATGCTTTTTTGTGACATTATACTGGGATGTACTTTGCTTCTTACCTGACTGTCATCGTTGTCTACCAAGTGGTAGCAGTTTAGCATGGAGGATTGCTTTGGAGGACTTAGAATTAGTGTAGAATCATTTATATATTATCATTATATATTATTTCGAGGATTTGGTCGGATTTGTCTCTGGGATGAGATGGATATGTATCATGTACCAAAAAGAGATATACTGGACTGTGAGCGTGTGTGTGTTTGATTATTTTTTGTTTACTAGTGATGTGATTGAGCATAGATCGATATCATTATCACTTGAGGATTCTCCAGGACTAGACAGCTCACTACCGCTGTCAACGACAACGTAGGCTGGATGCGGTCACAACTTGTCACGCTCCAGTCCCAAAATATTCGAGACTAGGCTACATGACAATGGCCAACTACGCATTCAAGCAGACTCCAGTTCAACTCGAATACGTATAAGCTATCAAGTGTCCAAGTATCCATAGTATACATCCACAAATTATACTAGAATTACTAAGAAAAATTGGATATGAAATACTACTGAAGGATGATAAGAATGCATCAATTAACGATACCTGAAAGAACAATCCGAAGAAGTATCCCCAATCTTCTATGTCATATCTCAACGTACACCTGGAAGGAAACCAGGTCCTTAGCGGGACGTAGTAAGATACATAATATACATGTCGAAATGAAGTACAATAAATAACCAACATGTGAACCAAGTAATAAACAGGGACCAAGGTAATAATCAGGTGATCCGGTAATACTATAACTAGGCAGACCATCTAGTATGTGTGAAATGCACTTGAGAACTCGTGCAGTGGTGCTCCATTCGGGCACTCATCATGTAGCAACAACATCGTAGCCCCTAACACCTAGTGACTGTCCTCTCCACCGAATGATACTGTCTGTGTTGCATCCACAATACGTCCAGCCTGACTCTAACAAATGATAAGTCCACGAAGCCAGTCAAACATGTACACATGAAAATAATCATTAAGTAAATGTCAAGAGATCATCAACGAGTCACCTATATGCCATGTATCGTGAGTCCGTGTATCATGCCTAAGTGTCAGCAGGTAAAATCATGATAGCATACTGATGATGAACAGGTAAAGCATGTACAGTATATCCAGTGTGATCGACTAATAATAATATAAGAATGTAAATACTGTAAATCAAGTAGACAAGGTATACTTGCTTGGAGTTTGTCCAATTTGAGATAAGACTGCAATAATGGGAGTGATCAGTTATAGTCTTGATAAGGGTGTTATGGCGCACCGAGATCTACCAAACCCACATCAAACAACCAAGTATTACACCATCAAACTTGTGTATCTAACAAAAACTTAAGTATCTAAACAAAACTTGGTTAAGGTTATTTATGGAAAATAATCTCTTACGTATTTTTAATGAAAATAATTTGGTTATACCACTAAGTCATATATATATAGAGTCCGGATCAGGAGCCCCCCAAAAATTCCCCTCCTAGTTCACTGTTGGATCAAGGATGCATACCCGCGGGCCCCACGCAGCCCGCTCGATCCAACGGTGCTCTAGGGAGGGGAGCTTTTGGGGGGGCTCCCGCTGGGGGGCTTTTGATCCGGATTATATATATATATATATATATATATATATATATATATATATATATATATATATATATATATATATATATATATATATATATTATGTGCAACATAGGCATCCTCTAATAAAATTGCCAAAAATATTATTCTTGAATTATATAAAATCAAGTTTACTGATTTTATATATATAATAACATATATCATATGTATAGCAATATTTTTTTTTTACAACCAAAATAAATATTTACATAAATAACAAATCTACGTAACTTAAATAAATATATTCTTTTACAAATGAAGATTATCATAAAGATCTCACTTATATATATATATATATATATATATATATATATAAAAAAAAAAAAAAAAAAAAAAAAAAAAAAAAAAAATATATATATATATATATATATATATATATATATATATATATAGCGAACAAGCATTAGATATACTTATAGCCCTTTTAAATTATTAATATATTTAAACTACACTAATGTCATTATTGTATCTAATATATAGGTTTTATATCTAAATTATAAAATAAAATAGTTTATACGTATACTTATATATAAGAAGTATATATAGTTATAAAGTATTTGTATTTGATCAACCTATATAGTTATAATGTATTTCTATAACAAGTATATATAGTTATAACAAATCTTATAGACATTAACTTGTGCTATATATACAGGGAGAGAATGAGGCGTATAAGGGACATTACCTAGGGCTAGTGTAACCCAACCCAACGTTGGTGTTCCTGCATCAACTCTTCTTCTTCCTTACTTCCTATGTGTGCCATGAAAAGGTTCACAACAAGCTCGGCATTGCACCAACGATTCACACGGGTTGACGACGACGTTGACAAGGGCCCGAAGGTGTTCGGACAGTTGGGGTCGGGTCCATGGCCACCTCCTGTTTATGGCACAGTCCTTCGACGGCCTATCGCACTCGCGGGCTGGGCTTGAAGACACCAACAGCTCCTTGGCAAGGATATGGCCATGACAACAGGTTGTTGCTCAAGGTCAGCATCCTCTAGGTCGCTGGCATGGTTCGACGTAAGACGAGATGGACCGTTTTCCTCGTACATAGTGCTCGGTACAGAGTGTTATCGAGGCAAAACTATTAACAGCCAAATGAAGGTGCACGCCGGTGATTGCACCGTCCATGGGATGAGACGACCGTTGCAACAAGAGAAGAGGGGAGTCGTCCCTCATGATGCAGTCGACCGCGAAAATGAAGCAAGCCACTACTTTTCATGCCCGCTGTTGCTCTCACCCGCATCGGTGGCGCAGAAGGGGTCGCTAGTTGGAACGCCCCACATGCATTGCTAGGTCACTGGCCTGACCGAGCTACCTTATCCACCACAGAAAACCCTATGCGAGTTCATCTCAACGGTCAGAGTTGTCACGACCCGCACCCGGTATAGGGACACGAGTGCGAGACAGTGCCCAGCCTATGCTACAGCATCGATGGTAGAACGCTGTCTAGGTCACTAACTAACAATCTCACACAATGATATAATGTACCTGCCATAGATTTCAACTCCAAATGGTGAAGAAGTATAAAGATAACATTGAATACTCAATCACAATCTAAAGCATGATAAGATATCAAGAAGTCTAATAAACTACAAGCCGAAAACATCAACAACAACCAACTACAAATATCATAATTCAAGTTTCATTACAATAAGAAAATCTCCATTATCTTTACAAGCCAAGAGTTCTAACAGTAAATCTGACACAAGCCAAAACTAGAACTAAGTCTTCCGATAATCACCCCTGAGAATCCGGACCCATGGTAGCTATCGCTTCCTCGGATCCGTAATATGCGGGACACAAATACCCTGAGCAATCATCTAAAAAATATATCCAGTCAGGATGGAACGAGCACATCTCCTCTAGTAGTTCCTAATAAATAACAAAGGCTATAAAACAGTTATAGAAAGTAGTACTTGATGAACAAAATAGAATAAGGGAATGAAGTAGTATAACAACTAACTAAAGTACAAGGAGAGTAAACATGTTGAATCATGGCAATAAAGATTGTAAATAGAGATAACTGAATGAGAATATATGTGTTATGATTCCAGACAGTATAATGTGAATCCCGTAGAAGATACTAAACCAGTGTGTTTTGAAATACCAGTTTCGATATGTAAACGACTAGGGGTAAATACGGCACATCGCACGCTTGGCAAGCGTACGATAGCTATCATTCGAGATTAGACTAGTCGGGATGGTTCCAGTATGATTGAAAATGTTTACATGTCTACTCGAGTATTTTTCCTCCCCGACTAGTACAAGTGAATCAATATCCCAATATATAAATCAAGTACAAGTCCAGCCATAAAGTAAGTGGTGCCAGTAGATGTTTCCAGTAGGTGGTTCCAGTGAATGATTCCAGAAGTAGGGGCCAGACAAGTATAATACATATGTCACAAGTGAATGAATCCAGAAATACAAATCCGTGTCATGACAAAGAATCATGTAATATTGTAATGATCCGCACCCTGAGGAAGGGCACGAGAATGTGGGTACGTCCAGCCTACGCCGCAGTGTCGGCAGTAGAACGCTGTATAGTTCGTCTATAACATCTAACATCTAACATCAATATGATATAAACATATCATCTCCGTACGGAGGTATAATATAACATCTCAACTCTATATCTCAATCACAAGTCTAGAGAAGATAGAGCATGATATGGAGTCAGATAAAAGAAAGAAACTGACATATAAATAGAGTTATCGTACCACACAAAGTAGATGTTCAACACAAATAAATATAAGTCCTGAAATATAACTAAGTCTCAACTAACAATCGGAACAATTCGATACAAACTGAAAACTATAAATACTAGACTAGACTAGGCACCCTCTACTGGGCTAGATGCTCCTCAGGCTCCTGAAGGTCACCCTCATATGTCCCATAGAAGGTAGGGTAGTCACCCTCATCATCTTTAATATTTTTAACAGGTCCAGTCAGGACAGGAGCGAGCACAATACATCTCATGCAGTTCATATCAAGTTGGGAAAATATAAAGCATGCAAAAGAGTAAGATACATGGACTGTAAAGAAATATATATAAAAATGAGAGAGATTTGATAACTGGAAATATCTATATACATGATAAGTAAGAACTGTAAGCAATATATGATTTAGAGCTTGAGATGGTTATATAAACGGTTTAGGACATGTACAAGATTTCACAAGATTGTACAAGATTTTACAAGAGTATCACAAGATTGTACAAGATGGGATTTGATCACATAACCATTTCCTACTCACTCTCTCCAATCAATATACAAGGATCTAGTCAAGTTACGTTACCTTGTACAAGAGGTTTTTATCATGTTTGCTCACGTGATCATGAGAGTACAAGATTGTACAAGAGTATACATGAAAGCGGTGTACATGAAATACAAGATGTTCATGAAAAGCACATGACAACTGTATCTGATGCACCCCGAGGGGGATAACATCGCATGACAAGATCCATATAGTACCAATCTGTGATAATAACGTGACAGTATCATGTAAAGTAATCTAGAGCAAGAATATAAATCCTAACAAGTATGAAATGATGAAAAAATATACTCGCCTGTCACCCTAAATGACTGATATGAATAGATGTCCGAACTAGTATCACAGAGTCCTATTTTGAGTAAAACAGGTTATTTAAGTACTCAAATTAAAATAACGGAAATCTATAATGCAAACTACATGATTCTAAGTCAACCTAGGTCAAAGTCAACTCTTGGTCAACTTTGGGTCAAACCAAGTCAACATCTAGTCAACTAGGTCAACTAGGCTATTGGTCAATTCTTTATAACATATATTTGAAATCCTACTCAAGGCTATCCTATAAAATATATAGATGTATGATATATATAGAGAGAGAGTGAGATACTTACATACACATAAATTACATGTTTATATATATATATATATATATATATATATATATATATATATATTTTATATATATATATATATATATATATATATATATATATATATATATATATATATATATACATTACCATATATCAAAATATATATAGAGAGATGTAGAGAGGTGAGTTGTATATAGTGTCAAGGCAAAATGTGTGTACATAAACAGATTTCTGTCATAGGTTAGGGAACTAGTGTGTGTGTGTAATGTAATGTGAGGGTGTGGCATGTGGATTGTGGCATCTCAGGAAACAGAGGATTTCCAGTTCATCCATGTGTGAGTGAGTGATGTGTGTGTGGGTTCACAGTGTTTCAGGATTTCTAGTGTAAAGTGTGTGTTCACATGAGAATTCAGTGCAACAGTGAAGTGCACATGAAGTCTCAGGTTAGGGTAGTGCGGGTAGATGTGTGTTTATGTTACAAAATAGTGTATACCTATAGTATCATTATCAGATTTGCATTTTCAGTTTTTATTCATTAACATATCAGTTTTTTTATGTATCATTCATGTATCAGTCTACGATCTCAGGCTTCCCAAATGTGCCATTCAATCTCTAATCAAAACACCAACCTTAGTTAACATTTAACCCATAAGCTATTTTTCATATAATTTCAGTTTTCATTACAACAAGTTCTCAGTTATGAAGTAACAACAAAATTCAGTCTTCACATGAACAAACCCAGTTATATACAAACATTCAAAGAAACCATTAAACTCAGTTTTTATGTTCAAATCAATCATATTCTTAAGTTTTCAAAAATCAGTAAAATACTCAACACATAAACCACCAAACTCAGTTGACAGGTGAACCCATTCTCAGGTTCACAGTTTCCTTTTTTAGAGTATCAGTGATTTGAAATCAGGAAACCTTGGCTATCATTCAAACTCAACATTCGAATGAACCCAAACGAAAACTCAAATCCTATACTTTAGTGTACATGCAAAAGAACCAGAATACGAAATCAAAATCATAATTTACGATTAAAAATCCTAAACTCAGGTTATCAAACCCGAACTCTGCAAATAATATCAACCAAAAATTCAAAAAATCCTTAAAATGAAACCAAATCCTTTGAAAACCCATAAACAGGTGCACAGTGGTGTTCTCCATGTGTGGACGTGTCAGGGGGTTAACTTCGTGTCTAAAAACTGGACACAAACGTGTCCTGAAAGAGAGAACACACACAGACACTAAAACGTACAGACAGCCTCGTGCACGTGTGCGAGTCAGGCTTGGACATGACACACGACACGAAACACCTCGTGGTCGTGCCTAGGGATTCGCCAGGTATAGGGCTTCGTGTCTGACACCCTGACATACGACCATGACGTGTCCAGAAGCGACACGAACCCCGTGTCAGTGATCCTTGTGCGCGTGTAACAGTGTAGTGTAGAATCAGTGCACTCGTGTTTTCTCCCTCGACACGACACGACACCACCCCAAACTTTATGAGCACAGTGTCAGTCATGTCCCCGACCTTCTCCTAAAATTTTGTGTCCAATCGTGTCGTGTGCAGCGCACACGACGTGTCCAGTAGCAGGACTGTGCACGATGTGTCGTGAACAGTGTTTCCATGTCCAAAACTGACACAAATTGTGTCAGAAATTAACTCAGTCAGTTAGGGTTATAATCTACACATAATAAGATTCCAAAATATATAATTTGTTTTGAAAACCAAGAACAAAAAGTCCTATGAGACATTTCATCGAACACTCATTTAAATATTCCGATACGTGTCCGATACGGACACAAAATGGACACGGTTTCCTACCAAACTTGGGCTACACCTAGGGGAACCCTAAATGGATGCATCTATGGAAAGAAATTGGGAATTTATAGGTGTTTGTAGGGTTTTACCTATTGAGGGTAAAACCTCAATGAAAAGAGCCTCAACTCGACGTCTTCCTTGATTTACTACGATTCAAACGTCCTCGAACTTTTCTAGCAAGCACCCACAAGTCTCCTCTACTGTTGGGGATGATGATGCAATTGATTAGAATCAATTTAGACTTAATTTGGATATTTGGGGAAGAATTTTGGGGAGAAACTATTAGGTTTCTAAGTAAATGTAAAAGAGACAAAAGGCTTTCTTAAGGATAATTTGTAGGAAGGGGGGGCACTTGATGGCTGGTCATCTAAGGGAATTAGGATTTGTTTAGGTATAGATGAGTGGCTAAGATCATTCCACCCAATTTCAAGCCTTCCTATTGGTTCAAAGCTTTCTTTTTCACAAATATCCTAAGAAAAATATCCTACTAGAATAATATCTTGATATTACTAACCTTGGCACTTAGTAGGAATGTTCTAACCTCAAGACTAATCTAGGTTAGGTCAAACTTTTAGGTTAAGGCTTAACTAAAAGATTAGCACAATATTTAATTAATCAAAATTATAATTTCACAAAATTGTCAAAATGACCAAAATATTCTTAAGCTAAAAAGTTGTAATTAGTCATCCTAATCACATGACTAGGCTCCCTTGGTCATGGTTAGTCTCTAGGCTTAGCCAAACTCTAGGGTTACACTAGTTAATCATCAAAATCACAAGTTGTGATTTTAAATAGTTTTAAATTAACTAAAAATCACCAAAAATAAGAACATGAGTTAAATATCATTATTATATAATTATAATTACAAAATTTCAAAATTACCCTCATTTTAGAAACTGGGTGCTACAAATCTACCCTCCTTAGAAAGTTTTTTCCTCGAAATTAAGATGGTCGTACTCCTTCTAGGTTAAACTCCCAACAATCAAGGTCAAAAAAACTATATCTAAAACATGCAAATTATGGTCCTACTGGTCGTGATATCACGGTCTTGATCAGGGTCACTATACTATCTATCATAGAACAAAACATCCTGACAGGTACTAATGGAATTACACAACAAGATGGTAAGAAGAACATGAAAGAAAGTTCTGCTAACCCGTCACTCGTAGCATCGGTCTACGCGACTGTCAGCGCAAAAGCCCTGCCCCTCTGGGGTATATCTCTCTGATGGTGCGGGACACGGTACTGCGCTACAGGTGGCCTACATCCCTCTATCTAATCCATGATACTCAAGTAATATCCATACTGATATTCTATTCTATTATACTAGGGCACCATCTATATGGTATCTATTCTGCAATCTGATAATCATACCCGTCTATCCAGAACCATGTTACCAGAATCCTCGTCACACCAATAAGTATGGATGCGATAATCCATAGAGTCTGCAACTAATGTATATACCTCTCGAATCATGGTATTTAAAATTTTTGCATTGCCGCTAGCTTGGCAGCGAAAACTTTAAATTCCCACACCCGAGAAATATATCGAAAATCAGACTCTATCTCATCGCCAAACCAGCTAATATGGTTGTAGAAGACTCTAGATTCCATAACTGAGGCAACCTAGCCCATAATGTTATCTTGATAGAAAATTAAGTCAATAATGAATACCAAGAATCAAATTTAACGATGAATAAGGAAGTAGACAGAAACTGTCGAAATTGAATTTCGAGATAGTTTATAATGAGATTCTCAAGGGTCATCCAAGAAATCTTCTCAAGTAGTCCTAACTGTGATTGAGTAACTCTGTATACTGCCTAATCCTATATCCTAACAGCAGGCTCGTAGCAGCACTCTAAGTCGAGCACTACTACGAAATCGTACTAGTTGCGACTCTGACCTGCATGGGCCACCACAAAAATGTGTCACGACCCGCACCCTGAGGAAGGGCACGAGAACGTGGGTTCGTCCAGCCTACGCCACAGTATCGGCGGTAGAACGCTGTATAGTTCGTCTATAACATCTAATATCTAACATCAATATGATATAAACATATCATCTTCGCACAGAGGTATAATATAACATCTCAACTCTATATCTCAATCACAAGTCTAGGGAAGATAGAGCATGATATGGAGTCAGATAAAAGGAAGAAACTGAAATATAAATAGATTATCGTACCACACAAAGTAGATGTTCAACACAAATAAATACAAGTCCTGAAATATAACTAGTCTCAACTAACAATCGGAACAATCCGATACAAACTGAAAACTATAAATACTAGACTAGACTAGGCACCCTCTACTGAGCTAGATGCTCCTCAGGCTCCTGAAGGTCACCCTCATGTGTCCCATAGAAGGTAGGGCAGTCACCCCCATCATCTGTAATATTTTCAACAGGTCCAGTCAGGACAAGAGCGAGCACAATACATCTCACGCAGTTCATATCAAGTTGAGAAAATATAAAGCATACAAAAGAGTAAGATACATGGACTGTAAAGAAATATATATAAAAATGAGAGAGATTTGATAACTGGAAATATCTATATACATGATAAGTAAGAACTGTAAGTAACATATGATTTAGAGCATGAGATGGTTATATAAACGGTTTAGGACATGTACAAGATTTCACAAGATTGTACAAGATTTCACAAGAGTATCACAAGATTGTAGAAGATGGGATTTGATCACATAACCATTTTCTACTCACCCTTCCTAGTCAATACACAAGGATCCAGTCAAGTTATGTTACCTTGTACAAGAGGTTTTTATCATGTTTGCTCACGTGATCATGAGAGTACAAGATTGTACAAAAGTATACATAAAAGCGGTGTACATGAAATACAAGATGTTCGTGAAAAGCACATGACAACTGTATCTGATACACCCCGAGGGGGATAACATCGCATGACAAGATCCATATAGTACCAATATATGATAATAACGTGACAGCATCATGTAAAGTAATCTAGAGCAAGAATATAAATCCTAATAAGTATGAAATGATCAGAGAATGTACTTGCCTGTCACCCTGAATGACTGATATGAATAGATGTCCGAACTGGTGTCGCAGAGTCCTATTTAGAGTAAAACAGGTTATTTAAGTACTTAAATTGAAATAATAGAAATCTGTAATGCAAACTACATGATTCTAAGTCAACCTAGGTCAAAATCAACTCTTGGTCAACTTTGGGTCAAACCAAGTCAACATCTAGTCATAGGTCAACTAGGCTATTGGTCAATTCTTTACAACATATATTTGAAATCCTACTCAAGGTATCCTATAAAACATATAGATGTATGATATATATAGAGTGAGATACTTACATACACATAAATTACATGTTTATAGATATATATATATATATATATATATATTTTTTATAGATATATATATATATATACATTTCCATATATCAAAATATATATAGAGAGATGTAGAGAGGTGAGTTGTATATAGTATCACGTCAAAATGTGTGTACATAAACAGATTTCTGTCATAGGTTAGGGAACATGTGTGTGTGTGTAATGTGATGTCAGGGTGTGGCATATGGAGTGTGGCATCTCTGGAAACGAGGGGTTTCCAGTTCATCCATGTGTGAGTGAGTGATGTGTGTGTGGGTTCACAGTGTTTCAGGATTTCTAGTGTAAAGTGTGTGTTCACATGAGAATTCAGTGCAACAGTGAAGTGAACATGAAGTCTCAGGTTAGGGTAGTGTGGGTAGATGTGTGTGTATGTTACAAAATAGTGTATACACACAGTGTCATTCTCAGATTTGCATTTTCAGTTTTTATTCATTAACATATCAGTTTTTTATGTATCATTCATGTATCAGTCTAGGATCTCAGGCTTCCCAAATGTGCCATTCAATCTCCAATCAAAATACCAACCTTCGTTAACATCCATAAGCTATTCTTCATATAATTTCAGTTTTTATTACAACAAGTTCTCAGTTATGAAGTAACAACAAAATTCAGTCTTCACTTGAACAAACCCAGTTACATACAAACATTCAAAGAAACCATTAAACTCAGTTTTCATGTTCAAATCAAACCTATTCTTAAGTTTTCAAAAATCAGTGAGATACTCAACACATAAACCACCAAACTCAGTTGACAGGTGAACCCATTCTCAGGTTCACAGTTTCCTTTTTTAGAGTATCAGTGATTTGAAATAATGAAACCTTGGCTATCATTCAAACTCAACATTCGAATGAACCCAAACGAAAACTCAAATCCTACACTTTAGTATATATGCAAAAGAACCATAATACGAAATCAAAATCATAATTTGCGATCAAAAATCCTAAACTCATGTTATCAAACCCGAACTCTGCAAATAGTATCAGCCAAAAATTTGAAAATCCTTAAAATGAAACCAAATCCTTTGAAAACCCATAAACAGGTGCACAGTGGTGTTCTCCATGTGTGGACGTGTCAGGGGGTTAACTTCGTGTCCAAAAACTAGACACGAACATGTCCTAACAGAGAGAACACACACAGACACTAAAATGTGCAGACAGCCACGTGCACGTGTGCGAGTCGGGCTAGGACACGACACACGACACGAGACACCTCGTGGTCGTGCCTAGGGGTTCGCCAGGTATAGGGATTCATGTCTGACACCCTGACACACGACCACGATGTGTCCAGAAGCGACATGAATCCCGTGTCAGTGAGCCCTGTGCGCGTGTAACAGTGTAGTGTAGAATCAGTGCGCTCGTGTTTTCTTCTTCGACACGACACGATATGACACCACCCCAAACATTATGAGCACAGTGTCAGTCATGTCCTCGACCTTCCCCTAAAATTTTGTGTCCAATCGTGTCATGTGCAGCGCACACGACGTGTCCAGTAGCAGGACAGTACACGATGTGTCATGCACAGTATTCCCGTGTCCAAAACTGACACAAATCATGTCAAAAATTAACTCAGTCAGTTAGGGTTATGATCTACACATAATAAGCTTCCAAAATATATAATTTGTTTTGAAAACCAAGAACAAAAAGTCCTATGAGGTATTTCATCGAACACTCATTTAAATAGACCGATACATGTCCGATACGGACACGAAATGAATACGATTTTCTACCAAACTTGGGCTACACCTAGGGGAACCCTAAATGGATGCATCTATGGAAAGAAATTGGGAATTTATAGGTGTTTGTAGGGTTTTACCTATTGAGGGTAAAACCTTAATGAAAAGAGCCTCAACTCGACGTCTTCCTTGATTTACTACGATTCAAACGTCCTCAAACTTTGCTAGCAAGCACCCACAGGTCTCCTCTACTGTTGGGGATGATGATGCAATTGATTAGAATCAATTTAGACTT
Organism: Iris pallida; assembly: GCA_029216955.1. Classification (NCBI taxonomy): domain Eukaryota; kingdom Viridiplantae; phylum Streptophyta; class Magnoliopsida; order Asparagales; family Iridaceae; genus Iris; species Iris pallida. The sequence goes on along the minus strand of JANAVB010011397.1, from coordinate 2,099,863 downwards.
AATTTGGATATTTGGAGAAGAATTTTGGGGAGAAACTATTAGGGTTCTAAGTAAATATAAAAGAGACAAAAGGCTTTCTTAAGGATAATTTGTAGGAAGGGGGGGCACTTTATGGCTGGTCATCTAAGGGAATTAGGGTTTGTTTAGGTATAGATGAGTGGCTAAGATCATTCCACCCAATTTCAAGCCTTCCTATTGGTTCAAAGCTTTCTTTTTCACAAATATCCTAAAAAAAATATCCTACTAGAATAATATCTTGATATTACTAACCTTGGCACTTAGTAGGAATGTTCTAACCTCAAGACTAATCTAGGTTAGGTCAAACTTTTAGGTTAAGGCTTAACTAAAAGATTAACACAATATTTAATTAATCAAAATTATAATTTCACAAAATTGTCAAAATGACCAAAATACCCTTAGGCTAAAAAGTTGTAATTAGTCATCCTAATCACATGACTAGGCTCCCTTGGATATGGTTAGTCTCTAGGCTTAGCAAAACTCTAAGGTTACTCTAGTCAATCATCAAAATCACAAGTCATGTTTTAAATAGTCTTAAATTAACTAAAAATTACCAAAAATAATAACATGGGTTAAATATCATTATTAAATGATTATAATTACAAAATTACTCTCATTTTAGAAACTGGCTGCTACAAATACTATACTAGAAGCTGAATCATAATAATCATCAGATAAATAGAAACTATCAGAAAATGTACTCGCCTACGGTCCTGAGCAGTAAATACGGATCGATGCCCAAAGTAGAGTAACAAGGACTTTTATATGAGATATACAAAGTTAATTAGTGTTTTAGGGTAAACAATGAATTTAAATGCACTAATTACATGCTTCTAGGCCTTTTCTAGGTCAATACAAGTCAAACTAGGTCAACTCTAGTCAAACTAGGTCAATTGAGTCAACTCTGGGTCAAACTTAGTTCATTGATCTAAATCTAGGGTATTGGGACTAAGCTTTATGTTTTTAGGTCATTGGGTTAGATAGGGTACCATGGCATCAATACCATATCCCAACAAGCCACACCACAAATCTAATTCCTTTTTACTTATCCAAGGAAAGTACCCTACACATCGGCTATATATATATATAGTCATATACTAATATCTCTACCCTATATATATACAATATATCTATATCCTTTGTAGACATATCTCAAGTAGATGCTATCCACTATCCTGTATAAATATACCCAAATAGCTATGTATACATTCCAGCCTTAAAGATGTACCCATGACTTTTAACTCTATTTCATGGTTGAAGATAGATATATATATAAAATATATATATTACCCACACTCAAATTAGTATACCCTTTCAGAGCATTCCTGTTACTCATACAACCCACCTGACACATAGGCAATACTGTCAATTAGGATGACACACATCCCCTTTCATGTCAGTTGCTGCTGCTACTAAAATTTCCTCTATACCTACCTTTATTATTGTCTACTAACAGATAACATGGGTCCTTTACTTCTTAACCCTATAGACACACAGGACCTAATTCCCAGTCTTGCCTACAATGCCCAACCCCCATCAACACCTACTCTCATCAGTAACCCCTAGTGCACTGGGTACTAGTTCATCTAAAACCCTCACCTGTTCAGGTTTACTGATACCCTTTGTATCAGTCACTGAACAGACACACCTTTACTACACATTAGATACTGGAATAATGGCAAGCACTGGCTATTGCTAATATGTCCTGCTGCCAAGTTAGGGACTAAGCCCCTACTGCAGTACATAGCTTCTTGCCTGCCTATGCATTACCTATATAACACACATGGATGGCAGGACTTAAAGCCACTGTACACTCAAATGCAAGGCAAGCTATTGCTCTAGGCTTAAAACTCGAGTCCCCTCTTATTCACATGGGTTACACTCACCTATTTCACATTGGCACAAAGGACACAAACACTCACACTAGCTCACTATCTATACACACATACTTGCCTACACATTGACATAGCACATATGAGTGCTTTGTAAAACATACACACATACAACCATTCAGACCTGCTTCTCATGACACTCACATCCCTACAGAACACTAGGGTATGTACCCATTCCCTTCCCCTAAATAGTCCCACACTCTATTGTAAACTAATACATTTGACAACATATAGGTAAAAGAGGCTGAACACTAATGCTAACTGATACAAGTATTAGGAAGATTGAACAGAAAATAAGTTAAGAGCTGAACCTATTAACAGGGGATGAAATGAAGAGGGGACTGAACATGAATCAATATTAGTAAAGTATGGACTGAGACATCAAGATATAATATGGACTGAACCAAAGTCAAATTCCCATATATACAACTAAATGATACAAAATATATAGCCCTCAAACTCAAGCCTACTCTATCTCCTAAATCCTTCACTGAACCCAAACAAAATAAGGGGCTAAACATAGGATATGTGGACTAAACACAAATGTAAGACTGAACATTAGTTCAAAGGGACTGAGCCAATAAAGATATGGTCTACCATATTGTAATATCTGAACTTAAAAGGGAACATGGGACTGTTCATCTAAGGGAAAGAACTGAACTAACCAATAGTGAACTGGTACATGTTTAAGATAAAAGGGGACTGTACAACATAGATGATATCCTAAATCTAATGATACAAGTAGTGGACTGCTCACAATGTAGGCATTGGATAGGATATGTGTTCAAAGACTGATCTCTAATAAAAAATATGAACTGGTGCATAGGCTGTACAGAGATCCTAACTGATACAATTAACTAGCAAACTAAACAAAAGCAAATTAGGGACTGATCTTGTAGTGCCCCGAAATTCGTGATACGTATTTTATACGTGATCGTATTTCTGACCAGTATTTTTCATTTTCTTGACCAGTTAAGTTGTGGTATATTTCATACTTAGCATTGTAGTTTAATTGTCATTTATCATTCCTGGATTAATTCTGATTAATGGAGCTTGGTTTTATTTGGATAGGAGAAGGAATTGGTTTGGTTTGGTTTATTATGCATTGGACCATCTTAGCTAACCTCCACCCTAAACACAACTTATCCTCCCCCATTAAAATCCCCACCTAACACTCTCTCTCCTCATTATTTTCCTCCATTAATTCTTCTTCTTCTTCCTCCACACAACTCTCCAACCCATTAGGCAAGTGCACCTTGCCACCACATGAGAACCACTTTTTATTTGTCCATTAGCTAGATTAGGCCATGGAGATCAACATTAGAACTTGACATTTTGTGATTTGGAGTTTCCATTGTTCTAGATCTAGGTTTTAACTATTTTCGGATTTATATAGTTTTGATCTATTTTGGTTGGATTTTTGTGGGTTTTGATGCTTCTATGTGGAAGAGAATTCAATTTTACTCAAGTTAGAACTTTGAAAATCTAAATTTGGTTTTGATTTGGCTAAGTTGTGAAGATTTGAACTTGGTGTTCTTAGTGTTCTTGAGAGTTCAGCCATGGTGGAGCTCTCGGCCAATGCTTTTTAGCACCTGGCCGATTGCGCACTATTCCCTGGCCTGCGCTCTTTAGTGCAAGGCCATTTGCGCACCCTGACCTGTGCTCTTTAGCGCATGGCCATTTGCGCAAGATCCTTGGCCAGTGCTTTGCGCTGCGCTGGATTGCGCTGGCGCAAGCTAGCCATGCGCAAGCCAGCCATGCGCAAAGCAACCCCTGCGCAATTCGACCATTGCGCAATCCATCTCTGCGCAGTTCACTCCTGCGCAGTTCACTCCTGCGCAGTCTACCTTCTGCGCAATCCATCTGTGCGCCATCTGCCCCTGCGCACTTGGCACCCTGCGCAGTTGGTACCCTGCGCAGCTCACCCTGCGCACTTGGCACCCTGCGCAGTACATACCCTGCACAACCTACTTGTCTATGATGAATTTGTTATTTCTTGATCTTGGCACTTCTATAGTCCTATTTATATTAGTATTTTATTAGATATTTTACGCCCATTTTATATCCTTACGCCTTTTGTCATGAACTTGATTTTACTTAATATGTTGGAATGACTATTGTACATGGCACGGTATGATAAGGAACTAGCATAACATGACAGTGACCCGTAATGGTGCACTCCTGACATGACCAACCTGACCTGATAGTGGCCCGTCGTGGCGTACTCCTGACAAGTACCCTGACATGAATTATCTTGATAACTTGATAGTGGCCCGTGGCGGCGCACTCCTGACTTGACATGACTTGATAACTTAGCTTGACCTGTCTTGACACCGTGGGTGTTCCTGCTTGCTTGCTTGTGCAATCCACTCGTCTTGTCTTGCATCATGTCTAGGACGTGACTCCCTGGTTCCCACGGTCAGGGATTCATACTGAATCTGGCTAGGTTAATGACTAGATTGATCAATTAGTTCATGGAGAATTTCCCAGTTACCTGTTGCCCCTTTGGTCCCGGCCTTATATATATATACATGGGATTTGTTGCTATCCGTCGAGATGAGCGCACTTCCAGCCCGCCGTCGAGCGTGGTACCTTAGGACACATGTATCTTACTACAGTGTGTCTGCTATATCATGCTATCTTTTCCTTTTCTTGCTGGGAGCATTCAGGTAGTAACAAACAGGTAACCGGACTTGGAATTCTCATTGCATCTTGTTAGTAATCAGGTCTGTGATAACCCTAGTTAGTTAAAGTAGTAAGCCGTAGTACTTGCTTGGCCGTGATTGATTGAATGGAGTCTAGTCCCTCTTGTCCTGTCCTGATCCTGTGCAAGGTCATGACATGACATGATTACTCGTGCTTTACCTTAATCATGTTTAATTGCAAGTCTTGAATTCGCGTATTTTATCTTGCCGATAAAGGGTGGGAGAAACCAAGTTCCGTTCAGACGAAGGGTTACAACCCCGGTCCTTGTTTGGTTTACGGGTTGTAACCTGGCTATCTGAATAGTTCCATGGTTATCTCATCGTATATCATCCTGTCATGCCTTTCTATATGTTCTGTCTTTTATCGATTCTGTGCAAGATTTGTCGTTTATATCTAACTATCATGCCTTTTCTTAAATTACTGTCTCTTATTATGTAATTATATTATGGTGCTGATTGCTGGCTTTTGTTCTTATTTCGTGGCCTCCTTTGTGGCACTTGCTCTTTCTGGGGTCTGACCCAGCTGGTTTTGTATGGCCAGATACCGGAGCAGCAGCAAAGGATCTACCTGCTTTCCAGCCCGATGGTGAACACTAGACGGAACCCGGGCAACGAGTGGGTTTTCTCTTTTTGTTTCTCCCACTGTATTGTTAACTGATATTCTTTTGAGGCGTTTAGCCGACGAGCACTTGTTAGCTCGATGCACTTTACTTTCTATCTGCCTACGGGCTGTAATCATGATTGGCAACTCGAGGTTGATCATGTATGACTTAACTCTTGCTAGTCCTTACATTTTGTACGACTAGCTTCATGATCATCTGGATATGTAATGTTTGGGACGCCTTACAATTGTATATTTGGTGGTCTGATATCTTGTTACTATCATTACTTGTTGAGATTGAGACAATAGCTTGATTTGACCCTAAGAGACTGATGGTTTGTAGCGTACCCTCACATAGCTAGACAGCCGTGACCGTATAGCGGGATGGTTGCCGTTCCGTTATACGTAGCTGGCTGTGCACGTCCCCGTTCTTCAGTATTCTGGTTCTGGGGCGTGACAGATCTTAACCTACCCAAAGACTGAACTCAATTTAAATAGGAGACTTCACATAATATGATGACTGATCATTAAAATGCAGGACAGAACAAATATGAAAATAGGGACAGAACAACATGAGGCACGAATGGACTGATACAATAACTAGACTGAACTCAAAAGTCTGAACAGAGGGTATACCCAACTAGTACTAAGTTTATATGGGACTATAATTAAAAGTTATAGTGACTGATCACAGAGGAGACTGCACTAACATGTGAACTGTACACAGATATAAAATATAGGACTGAACAAATATTTCTTCCTATATGCCATGGGCTGATTCACAAGCAAACTTAGACTGAAATATTATGAAAGTGGGCTGAACTAATGACACATGGGCAGGAATGAACTAAGGGTAGACAATACAATAGTAGGGGATTGATACAATTTATATAACCAAAGGGGCTGAGTTCATGATATTGACTGATACATTAAAATAGTGTGAATAGTTCACTAATATACCAAGCCCCCAATCAACATACTACACATCAAAACTCCTCAAACTTACTATATAAATCTAAATATTGATAACTCAAGGCAAAGCAAACCTAAAACCAAGTTCCAAACTGCAATTAGAGCACTTGGTGCTCTTTGGGTCATTTTGTTAAACACTAAGCATACGTATCCGATACACTCGTGATACGCACTCCAAATGGATTCAAATTTGAGCCAAAGCTCATCCACATGTTCTAAATCACTAGCATGACCCAATAAAACAAATGTACAAATCCTAAAATCTCTATTCTCGGATTTCCCCCAATTTGAACCAAAAGTAAAGGAGAAAATCTTTTGAAAAGGTAGAGGAGAGCCTAAACTCCTCTCTAATGGCAACCCTAATGCATGGGGGTCTCTAATGAATGTCTCTACACTAATGTAATGGAAAATTAGAGGGTTAGAATGCTCATACCAATTAGAAGAAAGGTTCCCAATGTAAAGTCCCTTAGATCTAGAATCCTTCCAAGCTCCAAGTGCTCCAATCCCTCCAAGCTAGCCAATAGAGCCTTCTCCTCTCCAGGGGAAGAGAATGAGACTAATTTGAGGGAATTTGGAGAAAATTTTGTGGTAGAAACAATTGGAAAAGAAGCTTCTAATTAGGATTAGGGTTTGGAAAAAAATAAGGAGGAAGAAGATGAAATGAGGCTTTGTAAGGAAAGTGGCTGCTATAGGGGGTTTAGTTTAGGGGTTTTGGCAAGGGAAAAGGTCCACTACACCCCTCTCTTTAGTCATGACAAGTTTAGAAAATAAGTCTTTCTTCCTAATTATGTTTTTAGTCAAACTTTCTAATTAATAATGTTGGTCTAGCTAGAGGCTAACCAAAGCTCAATTAGGCTAGTCCTAATCATCTAGTTGTGTGGTCATGTTAAGTTGGTTTAGGTCCTCCAGGATCACTAACCACTATTCTGACTAAAGGCTAACCACTAGTCATATTCAAAAAGATCACATATGCACTATTTTAATTAATTAATCCAAAAATATAAATTCTAGTTTTGTAATATTATTCTATCATTAAAAATATACTTTGAATTCAAATAATAACAAGAACTAAAAAAAGTCAAAAATACCCTTGTTCTAGAAAAGTGGGGGTCACAAGAGTTGTAGACGCGGAGATGAACGACGATAGCCAATGGTTGTACCGCTGGAACTGGAACGTCTAGAGGTAGCTGGGGTGGCATTGTGCGGTTGATGCTGGTGTCATCGGGTATGCGCAATGAAGAAGGGTGGAGGGACAAGGGTTACTCCGTTGGAGGAGATGGAAAGGGCGGCTAGGGTTTAGGTTGGGTAGCATAGAGGCCAACGATACCATGTATATAGAGAGAGGAAAATATAGGAGATGGGGGGATGGACAACTTGGATGAAGCGGGGGAGAGGAGGAGTGCTCTCCTTGCTCTACTACAGTGTCATGCAACAAAAGCTGCGACTCTCTCACAATTGAGATATGAGGAAAGGAAGCGGGCGGACATCGGGTTTACGGGTTAGCTACCCGCCCGACCCGGTAGATTAATTATGTGCGAATTCCAGCGGGTTAATGGGTTTGGGCTCCCCAGTTGGGCCAACGGGGGTTGGGCTGATATGTATATATACTTATGTTTAGGGGTGTGGTTTTTGGTATAGGTATATATATACCCTAGATGGTATACGTATAAACACTCAATCAAATTTATGATTATACATAAACAAATATTTACCTTAAATTTATATATATATACATATACACTCAAAGTTTTATATATACATATGTATATATACTACAAAAATATATATGTACTCTAAATTATATATAAATATATATACACTCTAAATTATGTTTAACTGTGTACACCCTAAATTACGTATAAATATATACACTCTAAATTAAATATATGTATTTATACACTCTATTTATATATAATCTAAAATTTATATATATGTATCTATATTTTCTAAATTATATATTTATATATGTGTGTGTGTGTGTGTGTTTTTTTTTTATATATACTTTTTTTATTAATCTCAAAGGCGCAAAATGCTGAAGCCTTTACAAGTATGGCCAAAAGGAGAAAAAAGCAGTAAAAAAGTAGTGGAAGAACTGCCCGCTCCTCAGCAGCACCTCAGGTAGCTACTGTCAGCTGATTCAAAAGTTCTAGAACCCTTCTTGGACGTGTTTGCAATGCTTGCTAATCTTGTGAATCTGTCTGTGGGTTCCGTGGATTAGTTGGTTAATAGTGTATTGGCGTCCTTTATATCTGAATTTATTACAATTTTTCCACAAAACCCATGTGACGGCGGCCTCGACGATCTGGTAGCCGTAAAAAGTACCCCCCAAGTGGTAAGAAGATCGTTGAAGCCCCCGTCACCCTGCTTCTGTCGATAGATATTGGAAAAAGATGTCCAAGTCTACTTTACCAGGACTCCGGTTAAAAGAATATGGTTGTTTATTTCGACCTGACGCTCCGAGCAACAGTGACACGCTGAAGCGAGGCTAAAGCCAATAGTAAGGAGGGAGTCGTCAGAGGGTAGTTTCATGTGAAATGCCCTTCACATCAGAAAGGACCATTTCTTGGGGATATATGATTGCTAGAAAGGCCTAATTACGGAAAAAGGCTGACCCACACCGCGAGTCGCGCGTCTGGCAGAGGTGAGCATGAAAGTCCCATCAACCGTCAGCGACCACTTTAACAGATCGGAACTGGATCCAATCTGCAGGCCAGACGCTACGAAAGCAACAACGACTTCCTCACCAATCTAGGTCCTAACCCTCTCCCAATCCTACTCCCCGACGCTGTCCTATAAGTCATGAATCTGGGTGTTGGATGGGGTGCCCACGATATTGGGGAGGAGCACGACCCCGGACCATCTCTCGAGGAATAAGGACGAGGCTCGCGATCCAAGCTGCAGTCGAATCGTCGGCTTGGCAAGGCGTCGACCAGTCAGGATGCGACGCCAGGATGCAGATGATCGGTTGTTCGAGAAAGCTTTCGATGGGTGATTGTGTTTAAAATATATGGCCTTCATGAAGCGCGTCCAAATGGAATTGCCCTCGCGAAGCTTCTACCATAATTTTATCGAGCACGCATACACGATGTTTGCCAGCCTGCTGAAGGCCAGTCCACCTTCATCTGTGGGTCTGGCCATGGAGTCCCAACTAGCCCAATGGTGTTTGTCAGCACCATCGCAATGTCCCAGTAGAAGTTGGAGAAGAGGTGTTCTATGTTGGTAAGGACTTTCTTATGTGGAGCGTAGGCTGCCAGGGGGTAAATCGGGATAGAAGAGAGGATATGCTGGATGAGAATCATCTTCCCTTCTGAAGAAAGTATAGCGTTGTGCCATCCTTCAATTTTGTTTCTTATTTTTATTTAACCAGGCCTTCGAAGATTCCCGTGTTAGATCTTTCGTACACCAAGGGGCACCCTATATAAGTGGAAGAAGGGTAAGCAACCGAGAAGGAGGTTTTGTTGGACTGGGTGGTGGCATAGGATCTCGTCGTCGAGTGATGAACATAGATGACACTCTTGTTATGGTTAACACGCTGACCAGAGCAACTGGAGTATCTCTGTAGCGTGTTGGTGACCACGTCAACAGAGCCATTGTCACCTGAAGAGAAGATGAGGATGTCATTGACATAGGCCAAATGAGTAATAATCGGACAGCCGCTAGAGGTGTGGAAATACTGGAACCTAGGAGATCTGATCATTTTGTTCAAATTTCTACTCAGCGCTTCAACAGCAATGATGAAGATGTAGGAGGATAGAGGATCCCCTTGTATGACACCCCTATTAGAATGGAAACCACCTACAACTTGGCCATTAATGACCATGGAGGACCACGAATTGCTGATGGATCGCCATACGATATAAAACCACTTTTTTGAGAACCCAAAAGTCCGGAATACCCAGATCATGAATTATCAGTCAAGTCTGTCGTAGGCCTTCTCCATGTCCAACATGATAGCATTGTTCCCTCCTCTGGCCAAGAATTCCATACAAGTGATCATCTCCTGCACCAACCGGATGTTGTCGAGGATATTGCGGGCTCGAAAGAAACTACTATGCTCGTCGGAGATGATCTTTGGGAGCAGCTCGGTCATACGGTTCGCGATGATCTACGAAATAATTTTGTTCGTAAAGGTGCACAGGCTTATGGGGCGGAAGTCTTTAAAAGTCTCAAGGTTATCATTCTTGAGGATGAGAATGAGAATGAGGTTGGCACTGGATATCGCTTTGGGGTATTTGGCACCCTGGAAGAAGGCGACCACCGCCTCGTGGATGTCCGATTTTATGATGTCCCAGCAAGATCTGAAGAAGAAGCCAGTGAAACAGTCTGGTCCAAGGGCGCTATTCTCGTTCAATGCCAGACGGCTTCCTTGACCTCTAGCTCGGTGGGCATTATCTGTAACCGTGTATTGTCTCGGTCTTCAATCAGGCGAGGAATCGTCTCGTGAAAATCTACGTCCTTAGTGATAACTTCTGTGGTGAATAGTCGGGAGTAGAAGGCCGTCGCGGCAGACTGAATATCGTAGGGGTCTTTGAGATTATAACCGCTCACATCGATAATCTGGTGGATATTGAGTTGTTGTTTGTATCCTTTGACACACGAGTGGAAGTAGCTAGAATTCTTGTTACCTTCGATGTCCCAGGTTAGCGTTGCTTTCTGTTTCTAGAATTCTGTCTCGACCTTAAGTCAAAACTTCAACAACGCTCTAGTGAGGTTTAGTAAAGCCCTCGCCGCAGGGGATCTTTCGCGTGCAAACAGTATTTCGACATGGGTAACATCGTCCTCAACGATGCGGACTGCCTGGAAAATGTCCCTAAACACCTCTTTGCTCCAAGCAGTGAGGGTTTTCGTATTTGCTTTCAGTTTGTCGGCCACCCGTACAAGGGGCCCATCTGCCGCTCGACCACTCCAAGCGACTGTGAAAGTGCTCTTGAACTGGGGTGATGTCGCCAAAGATCACGGAACCGAAAAGTTTTCTTAATCTGGTGTGAGGTTCTGCTGACTTCTAAAAGGAGAGAAGAGTAGTCCGATTCTGTCATATTGAGGTGCAAAAGTCTGGAGGTGATGTTTAATTCCAGCCATTACGAGTTGATAAGAGCACAGTCGAGACGAGAATATTACCGTCGGTGTTCGTCTTGCATGTTACACCAAGTGAAGGCATTGTCGGAGAATTGATGAGATAAGAGGTGAGCATTGAACATGAAGTTGACAAAATCGTGTATGGCCGTCGTGGGGGTGGACGACCTCCAGACTTCTCCTTCCTACAAGTGATAGCATTGAAGTCTCCAATACAAATCCAAGAAAGGTTGGTGTGGTTGAGGTGGATGTTAATCAGTGAGTCCCACGGCTGTTTGTATTCGGAGATATCACAGCTGCCGTAGATGGCAGACAAAAGGCACCTGGAGTAGAGAATGGGGTGTTCTACCCAACACGTGAGTGCCTTCCTTGAGTTAAGCATGATGTCTAATCTCATATTGGCCGTGAAGAGGATCTAAATATCATGGCATCCAGCAATACCAGAGTTGAATCTGAGCTGCAACTGGATAGACTTGAGTTTGTTGGGAGGAATTTTGGGTTTGATAAGCACTAGGATATCGATGTTGTGCATTTTATTAAGACTTTTTAATCGTCACAAAGTGGGTTGGTTCGTGAGGCCCCGAATATTCTACGAAAGGATGTTAAACATCTGGTATGCAAGTGGGGAGAGGTTTATTGAGTTTCGTGGCTGATTTAGTGGTAATGGCCGTTGACCCTTTGTTTCTTTTCTTGTTGGGTTTTTTGATTGTGGCGACTACCTTAACGGAGTACGCGCCTGGGCTGTTCTTCTCCTAGCACCCTATATCTTCTGACGGGTACATGTAGATTTCTTCCTCAATTTCAGCCAATTCCCTGAAAAAGTTGTTCGGACGAGTGAAGCCTGCTTCGTTGGCCTGTAGCATCCTGCCTATGGGACCCTGCCCTAAGTTCACCAATGTTTCTGCCTAAGTGCCAGTCTCATTGGAGGTTGTTGGACATGCGAGTTCCGGTTGTTTGGTTGCCACAAATGGCTGAGCTTGGTAGCTCTCTGAGTACGAAAGACCCATGACCTCCGAGTGAGTCGCCTCAGCATCATTATTGCTATTGTCTGGGGATGTTGCTCCCGTAACTGCCTTCGGGGGGCCTTCGGTGCATTCTTTCTCTAGTAGTGCTTCTGAGGGTTCGGAATTCAGGATGTCGAATTCGTTGGACAGGTTGAGGGTAGGGCCTTTGAATGACACGATGGCTCTGTTCTGTGGGGTGAGATTCTGGGAGTTGGATTTTCCGTCGCTAGCTTCGAACCTAGTGTGGGAGTTAGGGAGAGGTAGGAGAGGGGTTTGGATGTTGTTCTTGGTCTGTCGGGTCTGTACGGCCTTGCATACCGGTTTCTTCTTTAACTCAGGGTGGGGACGAAAGTAATGTTCAGTGAGGTGGCCTCTCATGTGGCAGTGGGTGCAGAAGATGATATTGTTGTTATATAGGATTCGTTGGGAGTGTACCTTATTGTCGAGAGCTATTTGGATGTGGTTGGGGGGTCTTTGACACATCGAGCTCTATGAAGATTTTGGCATAGTTTGCTTTAGAGAGGTTGTAATTTTCTTTTGCCAATGCCATGAATGTGCCAAAGGAGTTGGCAATTCGCTTGAGCATTGCGGGCATGAAGCAAATAAGAGGAATATTGGAGAGGGTGATCCAAGTCGAGACGATAGCTGGGTCAGTGGTAGTGTTGAAATCCGCAGTCCATCTAATAATGTTCATTAGATGAGAATCTATCCTGCCAGATCCTCTTGACCAGACATTGGCATGGTCCTCTGTGGAGGATAGGTGCAGTAGGATGTGTTTTGGGTCTATGGGGGCCATCCTGTAAGCCGTAGTGAGCCCCCAGCTAGCAATCATCTCTTGGACCCGGAGCAGCTTCGGGCATCTAGTGGAGAATTTGAGGATGAAGGTGTGCGATAATGTCTCCGATAAGGATAAAAGTTCGGATTCTAAGAACGGCACTGTGATGTTTTGGGATCCGGAAGGGGAAGATGGCTCGAGCTCCTCAAGATCAACGTCAGAGAGAGTCGGACGAAAGGCAGCAGTCCTGTCTGGGTACAGTTTGTCCGCGAAGGATCCCGCAGGTGTGGGAGGGGATGGAAGGAGCGATGGAGGAGCATCCGAGGAAAGGAGGAGAAGATCCTGTACCAGGGGCAGGCTCTGCACACAATTGCATCGGGCAGAGGGGGGAAGTGATCCACCACGGAAGGGGGCGGGTAGGGGAGGAGGAGTGCCTCTGCTGTGCGCTGAGAAGGGAGGGAGGCACGCAAGATGTGGATGGCAATGGGTGCTGGGAGGAGCCACGTCGGCAGAAACGAGGCCAAGGGAGGCACATGAGGGCATGCAATCAGGGGGGCGGAGGAGCACGGAGCAGGGGGCCGTACGACCAGCAGAGGGAAAGAGGGAGAGGCGCTAGGGGGAGAAGAGGTACGGAGGAGCTGTGGGCAGACGAAGGGGGTAGGGGTGGCACGGGAAGGAAGAGGCATGGGGGAGGGGAGGTAGGGGTGAATGGCACAGAGGAATAGAGCACGGAGTCAGGGAGTGGAGGATGGTGTAGGGGAAAGGGTGGAGGCGCAGGGGTTGAAAGGCACAGCGGAGATGTGCACGGAGGCAGCAAAGGTGGATGGCACGGCAGGGGTCGTACCAACCACGAAACTGTGCTAGGGTGGGGCAACCGTACCACCTTGGGTGAGATCACTCGATCCACCTAACAAGGGCACGACCCGGAGTGGAAGGGGGAAAGTTGGATTTGAATTTGAAACTGAGAGGGGGGCAGGCGGGGGGGGGGGGAATGGATAGGCACATCCCCAAGAAAGAAGAGGGGGAGGAGGCGAGCAGCCAAGGGCACAGGGACGGCCGAAAAATACCGTGCCAGCCGAGGATGCGGCGGAGAGCCACACGATGCTGGCCAGGGACGGAGAAGGGTGGCCTGACAGAGCGGGCGGGAGCGTCGCAGTCGCATGGCCAACCAGAAGCAAGGCCTCCGAGGGTCAGGCTAACCCGGGGATGGGGGGGCACCTCCGTCAGGGGGACGTCGTCGCAGGGGGGACGTCCAACGGAGGTTGAGACGAGCAAGCTGACGGAGAAGAAGAACAACAAGGGAAAGGGGGCAAAGATGGCAAAGAGAGGCGAAGAGGAAGAGCAAAGGGGGAGAAGGAGGAGGCGGCTTGGACGAGCCGGACGTCCCATCCGTCTGGCTGCGGTTGGAAGCTGACAAGGCTGGAAGGCCGGGTGCATAGATTGGGAAGCAGCGAGGGAGAGCTCTCCACAGACGGAAGAGAGAGAAAAGTGATGACATATATATATATATATATATATTTTTTTTTATTTATTTATATATATATATATATTTATATATATATAAAAGTGATGAGATATATATATATATATATATAAATATATATAAATATATATATATATATATATATATATATATATATATATTGTAGAGAAACCTCCAGCTTTTATTCCGAAAATAGAAAAGCCGAAGCTATACAAGTATACCAGAAGGCGCAAAATGTAGAAGCCTATACATGTATACTAACAAAAAAAGGGGGGAGGGGACCAAAATGGCTAGAGAGACTATGAGGAAAAGAGATCGTTCCTTACTCCTAGCAGGCCATGCTTGCCGAGGGAGATCCTCTTACGATAATGCCTGAAAATCTCCTTGAGGAGCTAGTCAGCGGTGAACTGATGACCTTCGTACCTGGCCTTGTTGCGATTCTTCCATATCATCCAAGAAGCGGCGGCAGCGATGACCTGGTGGCCATGGGACGCCTTACTCCAGCAGTCGATGCGGTCCTGGTAGCTACCGCTACCATTGGTCACCTTGCAGCGGGCGTCGAGGAGGTTCCAAACCTTGACCGGAAGGTCTCTCCAGCAGAAAATGTGGTCCACTGTTTCCATCTGTCTGTATGTGCAGCATGTACAAGCAGAGGCGAGGTTGAATCCGATGGTGGTTAGGGTATCATCGATGGAAAGAATCTTACGAAGAGCTCTCTATATGGTGAATGACCACTTCTTGGGGATGCACGTCTGCCAAAAAGGAGCAATAATAGGAGAAGGGGTCGCTGTGGCATGGATCATTCTCCTGGCCGACCTGACAGTAAAGGAGCCTGAGTAGTCTTCTAGCCACCGGAGTTCGTCAACATGGGCTCCAAGCTTCAGACCGCTGCTACGGATCAGCTCAATCGTCTCTTTCCCGGCCCAGTCTCAGACCTTGAGCCAGTCCCAGTCGTTGTCGGCATTGATCCACATGTCTTTTATCTTGCGAAGCCTGTGAACATCTGATTGGTATGGAATTAAGGTGTCGCTGATCCATCTTTCGAAAAAGGCCGATGATTCGCCATCGCCCACCTGGACCCGCATAGCTGGTTCAGCTAGAGACCGTCTGATCAGCATGCGATGCCACGCTGCGGAGGATCTGCTGTTAGAGATGGCAACCAACGGGTGAGTATGTTTGAAGTATCTGGCCTTCATGAATCCGATCCATAAGTTCTGAGCAGTGCGGATTTTCTACCATAGTTTCATCGAAAAGGCTTTAACTATGTGGTTACGTTTGGTGAATCCCAGCCCCCCTCGTCGGTCGGATGCGCCATGGTGTCCCAACTCTCCCAATGGTGTTTGTTTTCGCACTCGCTGTGACCCCAGAAGAAGTTGCTAAAAATGCTCTCGATAGATTTCAGGACGCACTTAGGAGGGGAGCACACGGCCAGAGTGTAGATAGGAATGGTGGATAGGATGTGCTTGATAAAAATCATCTTGCCGCCCGGAGATAGCGTAGCATTATGTCAACGAACAATTTTGGCCCTGACACGATTGATCAGCTCCTCGAAGATGCCAGCATTGGGTCTCCCGTACACGAGGGGGCATCCGAGATAGTTGAACGGCGGGTGTTTGATGGGGAAAGGGATGATGTTGGTTAGGATGTCCGCTTGCTCTCTCTTAATCTTGTGGTGGGCGTAGATGACGCTTTTTTTTCAGATTGACCTTCTGCTCGGAGCAGCTGACGTACCTCTGGAGGGTGTTGTGGACCGCCTCAACAGACCCGGTGTCCCCGGATGAGAAGATGAGGATGTGTCAGTAAAGGCGAGATAGGTGATGATAGGGTATCCACTAACAGTATAATAGTGGTGGAAGTTGGTGGTGCTCGATATTTTGTTGAGGTTCCTGCTCAGGGCATCCACTGCGATGATGAAGATGGTGGAGGACAGAGGATCTTCTTGCCTAATCCTGTGGCTTGATTTGAAGAACCCTTCTGCCTGGTCGTTGATGATAGTGGAGAACCAGGAATTGCTGATCAATCTCCACATAATGTTGGTCCAAGTTTCTGAGAATCCAAAGGCTTTGAAGACCCAGATCATGAATTGCCAATCCAGTCTGTCGTATGCTTTCTCTATATCTAATTTGATGGCGATATTACCCCCTCTAGCTGGAAACTTCATACAGGTGATCATTTCGTGAGCCAACATAATGTTATCCTGGATGTTCCTGTCGCGAACGAATCCGCTCTGCTCCTCTGATATGATCTTGGAAAGGAGACCAGCCATGCGAGATGCGACTATCTTGGATATAATCTTGTTGGTGAAGGTACAAAGACTGATGGGGCAGAAGTCACAGAAAGTCTTCGGATTATCTTTCTTCAGAATAAGGATCAGGTTGGTGCTTGAGATAGCCCGAGGATACCTAGTTCCCTAGAAGAAAGCAATAGCCACAGCAAGGATATCAATCTTAATGATGTCCCAGCAAGTACGAAAGAAACCCCAGGAAAACCAGTCTAGTTCGAGAGCACTATGCTGGTCGAGAGCCCAAACGACATCTCGCACCTCAAGTTCGGATGGGGGAAGCTCTAGCCGCATGTTGTCCTTATCAGATATAAGCATTAGAATTTCATCGAGGAATGACTGGTCGCTGGTGATGGTTTTTTTGGTGAATAGATGGGAGTAGTACTGAGCCGCTGCCACCTAGATGCTCTTGTGGTTATTAATGATGTTCCCATTATTGTCGGTAATTTGATGCAAGGTGAGCTTCTACCTACGTCCTTTGACGCAGTCATAGAAATAGCTCGAGTTATTATCGACCTCACTATCCCATTTGAGTCTGGCTTTTTGCTTCCAGAATTATGTCTCCACTTTCAGGCAAAATTTGAGAATAACTTTTGTTAGGTTGAGGGCGATTCTAGCTTCCTGGGATCTGTCATTCGCTAGCCTAATTTCAGCACGATTGACGTCATCTTCAGCTTCGCGAATGGCTTAGAAAATGTTGCCATACGCTTGTTTGCTCCAGGCTGCGAGGGCTTTCCTCGTGGCTTTGAGCTTGTTAGCCACCCAAGAGAGCGGTTCGGGACCATCAGAGCTGGCCCAAGCCTCAACGACGATGTCTAAAAACTGGGGGTGGTTGCTCCATAAGTCAAGATAGAGAAAACTTTTCTTGTTGGTGCCAGAGTTGTTGGAGATGTTCACTAGCAGGGGAGCGTGGTCGGATTCGGTAGTATTAAGGTAGGAAAGCTTGGAGGACATCCCTATGTCATGCCATTGGCCGTTCGTAAGGGGCCTGTCTAGGCGGGAATACTGGCGACGATCTCCCTCCTGCATGTTGCACCAGGTAAAGGCGTTGCCGGTGAAAGGAAGGCAAGATAGGTGGGAGTTGAAGATAAAGTTGTTAAAATCTTGCATGGCCGACCGAGGGGGAGGACGACCGCCAGTCTTCTCGTCCGAGCAGGTGACAACATTGAAGTCCCCAATGCAGAGCCAAGGGAGGTTTATGTAACGGTGATGGATGCTCTAGAGGCTGTTCCAAAGATGTTAATGCTCCGCAATGTCGCAGCTACCATGCACTGTGGAAAGAATAACGTGTTTGGGTAATAACGGGTGTTCCATCCAGCAAGAGAGGGCCTGATAGGAGTCGTTGATGATTCCGATGCTAACGTCCTTCGAGCAGAGAAACCAAATATTGTGCCTGCCGGCAATGGCCTTGGGGAATCTTAACTGCATCTGAATAGATTTAATCCTCGTATGGGGAATTTTGGGTTCGAGAACGATCAGAACATCAATCTTGTGAGTTTTAATGAGGTCGGTAATTCTTCTCTTGGTAGGTTTGTTAGCCAGGCCGCGAACGTTCTAGGAGAGGATGTTCAACATTTATGGGGGTGGGGGTGGGAGGTTTGCCCGCTTAGCTGCGGACCTGGTTTTGTTGGCTAGGGATTCTCCGTCCCTATTATGATCTGATTTCCTGTTTTTGGTGGTTGCGGCTCCCGCCAAAGGAGAGGACGAGGTGAGTGTAACTCCGGTTGTGGAGTTGGTGGGGCTATCGTTGATCGCTTTGATCAGCTCCCCTGCCGAGTCCGCGACTGGTTCTTCAGGTGGAATGAGAATAGAGTCGTCCTGTTCGCCGCCCAGGCTGCCTGCCGTGGTGAGATCTAATCCCGCTGCAAGGGCTTGAAGACCTCTTTTAGCTGGTTCCGGCCCTAAGGAAGCCAGAACTTCTAAGATATCGACTGCGTGAGGGGGTTGATTCGCTTGGAGACCTGCCGAGTTGGAGGGAGGGGAGGTTTCCTCGGTGGCAATAGAGTGGAGGTTCTTGATGACATCGGAGTCTACCTGGGCTGGCGCCATGGTGGCGTCGGTTGAGGTGACCTCTTCAGAGGAATCGGTCTTTTCTGTGCTGAGAATATTGAGTTGATTGGCTAGATTCAGGATTGGGGGATGAGAGGGGGTACCCGCTCTTGCTGCGGGCGGGGTGTCTTGACTGGCCGCCGAGGTGCCTGTACTGGATTTGCTGTTGCTGGATTGGAATCTGGTGTAAGTGTTTGGTAGTTGAAGCAGGGGGGATCGGGTGGAAGAGTGGATCTTGCTTTCTGAGGTTAGAGACGTGGGTCTGGCCAGTTTCTTCTTGAGTTCGGGGTGGAGACGGTAGCAATGCTTGGATAGATGTCCCCGCAGATGGCAGTAAGAGCAGTAGATGATGTGATTGTCATATATGATTTGCTGGGTGTGGGATTGATTGCCCAATTCTAGAATGATGTGGTTGGGGGGTTCTGTCGAAAGATCAAGTTCAATACAGATCTTGGCGTAGTGAGCCTTGGTTAGGTTGCTTGTTTCTTCTCCGGTGGCGACATAAGTCCCAAACGAGTTAGCAATACGCCTGAGGGCGGCTGGGATGAAGCAAACAAGGAGAGATGGGGAAGGGTCACCCATGCGGCAACCGTCACTGAATCTTCCTTGGTGCTGAAGTTCGGGGACCGTTTGATGATTTTCATAAGGTGGGAATCCACCCTGGAAGTTCCTTTGGACCACACTGACCTGTGGTCAGCTTCAGACGAAAGGTAGAGCAGGATATGCTTCGGGTCGAGGGGCGCTACCCTGTATTTTGCAGATAGCCGCCAACTGGCGATAGCCTCGTGGACTCTGGAAATCTTGGGGCAGCCCGAAGAGAACTTGTGGACGAAAGAGTGAGGGAATGATAAAGCTAGAGATTGTAGCTCTAGGTCGGAAAAAGGCACAGAAGGCGTAGGAGATTGGGTAGAGAGCTCAACATCGGGGAGGAGGACATCTGGGAGTAGGAGGCCCTGCTTGACCACCCTGTCTGGCCGCAGCTTGTCTGCATAGGAGGGAGGATTAAGGGGGGCCGACGAGGGCGCGGATCCCGACTGGACACGAGGAAGGGCCAGAACCGTAGGTGGGTTGTATGGAGGGAGGGTGGTCGTCCTGGAAGACCTCTCCTGATCCGGGAGAAGAGCAAGGAGATCGGGAGGAGGTGAGGATGCTGACTGGGGGTGGAGGTTGAGGGAGAGGCATGCACAGGGGGAGGGATATCAGAAACCTCCTCACAGCCACGGAGAACGAACCCATCCTGACTAGGGAGGACAGCAGTGGATGGGACGACGGCAGGGGAGACAGCAGAAACTGCCCGAGCGGAGAGAGGGAGGACCACGCTGACGGGGGAGGGAGGGCCTGCGCCCCCATGCCAGGTGGCGCTCAAGGGGTCGGGGGAGGCGACTGAGCAAGCAACTGTCTGGAGGAAGGAAGACCAGCAACCCGCGCCCAAGGGGAGGGGGGATATGTGCCTTCGGCTGGGCCAACACCTGCACCCAAATCATCGACGGGGGTGGAAATGCTCCCTAAGGGAGAAGGGTATGTGCCTGCGGCCGGAACCCAGGCTACCGAGGTGGGAAGTGTGGCCACGCTGAGGGCCCCGAGAGCAGACAAAGCACCAGGGGGTATGCGCCCGCGCCGGAGAAGCGAACACCATATGCGCCCAGCTGGGGGGGCAGTCGAGAGCGCGCGAGAAAGTGCCTGTACTGGGAAAGGGATCACCATTTGCGCCCAACTGGGGAAGCCAGCCGAGAGCGCGCGAGAGGGCGTATGCGCCTACCGTCGGATCGCCAAGAGAGCAGACCGATGGTGGGCCATATGCGCCCACGACGGGCCAGCCGAAATAGTCCACGAAGGGCTATGTGCCCACACGAGCGTGGGCGCATGGATGAGAACATCTGGGCAGCAGAGTAGCACCACGAGGCTGAGGAGAGGGAGATTCAAAATTCAAAAAAGGATTTTGAAAAAGCCTGCTCGAACCGAGGCCGAGGGAGGAAAGGGGGCGGGTCCCTCAGCAGCTGCCGACAGAGGGAGGGCGGAGGCTAGCTGAGCGTCTCGTCGGAGGGGGACGGAGACGATGCTAGGCACGACCTGAGGACTGGAGGAGAATGAGAAGGGTTCGCCCGAAGCAGTGGCGCCGCACAGAGTTAGGGGACGGTAGAGGGAAGGGGCTGGGAGAGGTGGGAGGAGCCGGGAGCTGGGCGAAGAGGGGGGTGGTGGGGAGGGCGGCCACGGGAGAGGGGCTCGGACGGCAGGCAGCAGAAAGAGGGGCCGGCCTGAGAGAGGCAGCCAGGGCGAGTGGGGGACGCCATGCACAGGGAAAGATGGAGAGGAAGGATGAGGAGGGGAAAGGTGGGGCCGACGACGCCCACCGGCCTAGGCCGGCCGGGTGGAGGGCTCCACGAGCGGGAGAAAGGGAAAAGGGGGACCGGAGCTCAGCATTCTGATATATATATATATATATATATATATATATATATATATATATATATATATATATATATATATATATATATTTTATATATATATATATATATATTATTTATATATATATATATATATATATATATATATATACATACATATACATACATACATATATTCAACAACCCCCTTTAATATATTCAAATAAAAGATGCAAAATGTCGTAGCCTTTACAAGTATGCTCAAGAACAGAAAAGAAATGAAAGGAAAAGGTACATAGAGGCAAGAACCCACTAAGCGACAAAAACCTCCAACAAAAAAACTAAGTCAACTGATCAGGGAGTCCTAGAATCCCTTCCGGACGTGCTTGTATAGTCTACCAACCTTGTGGATCTGTATGTGGACCTCACGGATAAGCTTATTAGAAGTGTATTGGAGTCCTTCGTATCTGTATTTGTTGTAATTTTTCCAAATGACCCACATGATGGCGGCTGTGACGATCTGGCGGCCGTATGAGGCTCCACCCCAAGTGGCTAGCAGATCATTGAAGCCCCCGACACCCTGGTCCTGGAGACAACAGTTAGCAAACTTACTCCATACCTTCAGAGCTTCGTCTCCAGACAAAAAGATGTGGTCTATAGTTTCGAGATGATGTTCTGAGCAGCAATGACACACCGATGCTAAACTATAGCCTATAGTGGCGAGGGCATCATCGGTGGGAAGTTTTATATGAGACGCTCTCTATATCAGAAAGGATTATTTTTTAGGGATGTAGGACTGCCAGTAATATCCACTAATGGGGATGGCGCTCCGGTGCCGTGGACCGTATGCCTCGTCGATGCAAGAGAGAAAGCATCATGGGCTGTCAGGGATCACCGAAGCGAGTATGGTTCTGTTCCGTCCACCAATTCGGAGGCGGCTAAAAGATCTGCTGCCTCCTCTCCGATCCATGCTCGAACCCGTTCCCAATTCCACTCCCCTATTTTAGCCTACAGGTCTCTGATCACGCTGTTGGTAGGGGCACCCGGATTAGGGGGAGAAAGGCATCCCCAGTCCACCTTTTATAGAATATGGACGATTCACCCGAGCCCAGCTGGAGGCGAATCAATGGCTCGGTGAGCCACCGTCCTATCAGGATGTGCCGCCAAGAAGCGGAGGATCTGCTATTGAAAGATGCGTCGGTCGGATGAATGTGCTTGAAGTATCTAGCCTTCATGAAACGAGCCCAAATAGAGCGGCTCTCTCGGAGCTTCCACCACATCTTCATCGAGCAAGCGTCGACAACATGAGCCAACCTGCAAAATCCTAGGCTGTCCTCGGCAGTGGGTCTGACCATCGAGTCCCAACTGACCCAATGATGCTTATCCTTTCTATCGCAGTGACTCCAGAATAAGTAGGCCAAAAGGTTTTCAATGGAGGTGAGGACCTTCTTAGGAGTAGGGCAAGCGGCCAGGGTATAAATCGGGATGGAAGAAAGCACGTGCTAAATCAGAATCATCTTCCTGTCGGGCAAAAGAATCATGTTGTGCCATCTCTCGATCTTTTTTTTTCTGATTTTGCCTACCAACCCATCGAAGCGCCCCACATTAGATCTGCCATACACCAGAGGGCATCCTAAATAAGAGAAGAGAGAGTACAAAATTGAGAAAGAAGTAATATTAGTGAGAGTGGTAGAGTGGGCTCTATCTGCAGAGTGGTGGACATAAATAACACTCTTATTAGGGTTGACACACTGACCAGAACATCTGGTGTATCTCTTCAGCGTGTTGTTAACCACCTCGACGGACCTGACGTCACCAGAGAAAAAGATGAGAATGTCGTCAGCGTAGGCCAGGTGGGTGATGATCTGGCAGCCGCTAGCCGTATGAAAATGCTGGAAACGGGGGTTGTCAACCATTAGGTTCAGATTTTTGCTCAGCACTTCCGCAGCAATGATGAAGATGGTTGACGATAAAGGGTCTCCTTGCCTGACTCCTCGACTAGATTTGAAAATGCTATCAGCTTCTCCATTGACGACAGTGGAGAACCACGAGTTACTGATCAATCTCCAGACGTTGTCGATCCAAATCTCCGAAAATTTGAAGGCCCTGAATACCCAGATCATAAATTACCAATCAAGCCTATCATACGCCTTTTCTATGTCCAACTTGATAGCAATGTTCCCTTTCCTGGACGAGAATTTCATGCATGTGATTATCTCTTGAGCCAACATGATGTTGTCTAAAATATTACGACCATGGACGAAGCCACTATGCTCTTCTGAGATAATCTTAGGAAGAAGTCCGGTCATGCGGTTGGCTATTATCTTAGAGATGATTTTATTAGTAAAGGTGCATAAGATCAAGGGACGAAAATCTTTGAAGGTCTCTGGGTTGTCCTTCCTGGGGATCAAGATCAGGTTGGCGCTGGATATCGCTTTGGGGTATCTGGCTCCATGGAAGAAGGCGGTCACCGCCTCGTGAATATTCGTCCTGATGATGTCCCAACATGATATAAAGAAGACTCAAGTGAATCCATCCGGTCCTGGTGCACTATATTCGTTCAGAGCCCATACGGCGTCTTTGACTTCTAGTTCGGCGGGCAGGAGCTGCAGCTGGGTGTTGTGTCTGTCTTCAATCAAGCAAGGAATCGCCACGAGGAATACCTTGTCCTTGTTGATGACTTCTTTGGTGAACAACTGGAAATAGTAACTCGTCGTGATAGCTTGAATCTTCCGTTGGTCTTTGTGAATGCGACTGCTGTCATTAGTGATCTGGTGGAGGTTGAGTTGTTGTCTGCACCCCTTGACGCAAGAGTGGAAGAAGCTCATGTTCTTTTTGCCCTCAATATTCCATATCAGTCTGGCTTTTTGTTTCCAAAATTACTCCTCAATTCTAAGACGGAACTTCAAGAGCGCTCTGGTGAGGTCGAGGGAGGCGCGAGCCGAAGGAAATCCCTCGCGAGTGAATAGAATCTCAGCACGAGTAACATCATCCTCAACTATGTGGACTGCTTGGAAGATGTCGCCGTAGGCTCCCTTGCTCCATATAATGAGAGCCGTCCTGGTAGCTTTGAGTTTGGCGGCCACACGAACGAGATGGTCGGGAGCACCATTGCCACTCCAAGCGGCCGACACGATGTCCCTGAACTGCGGGTGATGGCTCCATAGGTCAAAGAATCTAAAACTTTTCTTGGGATGAATAAAAATTTTCCTGACCTCGATGAGGAGCAGGGAGTGGTCCTATTCAGTGGTGTTGAGGTGAATGAGTCTAGTATTAAGATCCGGGTTGGACCACTGCGAATTGATGAGAGCACGGTCGAGACGAGAGTATAGCCGCCGGGCCCCTTCTTGTATATTACACCACGTGATGGCGTTGCCAGTGAACTGAAGCGGGGATAGGTGGGCGTTGAAAATAAAGTTGGCGAAGTCATGCATCCCTGACATGGGAGGGGGCTGGCCTCCAGACTTCTCCTCCCTGTAAGTGACGGTGCTAAAATCACCAACGCAAAGCCAGGGGAGGTTGTAGTGTTGTTGGTGGGTGTCGATCAGAGAATTCTAAAGCCGTTTACGCTCAAAAATATCGTTGCTTTCGTGCACAGCAGACATGAGAGACCGAGACTGAAGTGTCGAATATTCTATCAAACACGTGAGCGCCTATCTCGAGTCCTGGATGATGCCGTGCTTCACATCTGCTGTAAAGAGAATCCAGATGTCGTAATAGCTGGTGATAGTGGAGGAGAAGCCTATTTGCAACTGCATAGACTTAAGATTCATAGAGGAGATTTTGGGTTCAATAATCACTAGGATATCCATTCTATGAAGTCCCTTGAGACCTTTTAATCATCTTAAGGTAGGTTTGTTCGCGAGGCCCCGGACACTATAAGAAAGTATGTTAATCATTGAGGTGGTTGGGGAGGGGGAGTTAGGGAGTTTCACGGCTGATCGGGTGATCATGGTCGTGACCTCTTTCGCACTTCTTTTGTTAATTTTTTTGTGGTGGCTTTTGCCTTCTGAACTCCTTGGCTTCTATCCTTGCTGATGTCAGCGGGATCCGCTGTAGGGTGCAGGTAAACCTCTCCTTCTATTTCGGCCAAAATACCAAAATAGTTGTCCGGGCTGGCAAAAATTGGCGTCGATCGCTTGTTTCATCCTGGCCACTGGTTCTTGACCTATGTTGGCCAGGAGGTCTACGTGTATGTCTGCATCATTGTGAGGGTTAGAGTGGGTTTTCGATTCTGCTAGTTGGGGGACCTTTTTGCCTGGTCGCTCCCTAGCTGGATTATCGTCGGATGACTCCCGGTAGGCCATCGCCCCATTAGTTGGCATCCCAATGCTGCTTGGTTCCAGTGGAGGGCCCTGTACCAAGGTACTGATCTCGGTCTCTACGGCCTCTACAGAATTGTTGGCTTCAAGTTTGTCGCCCTCCACCTGTATATCATCGGCGCGATCCATGAGAAGGATGTCAAATTTGTTGGTAAAATTTATTCCTGGGTTACTGGTGGAGGTAGGGGACCTGCTCTGGTAGGGGATTTTCTGGGATTGTTCAAGACTAGTCGATTTTCCAGCACTGGCTTCAAAGCGAAGGTGAGATTTAGGTAATGGGAGAAGAAGGGACTTTGTGGCGGTTGTGTCTCGGTTGAGTAGGGGCCGCCCTCTTAGTCGCGGTTCTCTTTAATTCTGGGTGCTCTTTATATATATATATATATATATATATATATATATGCCCAATATTATATTTATATATATATATACACTCAAGATTATACATATATATGTATATATACCATGATTATCAATTTATTTGTCTACGCTAGGGACAAAACAAATTAGGGTAAGTCTTATGCGTATAGGTATTTGGATTCCAAACTCAATTTATAATTTATTAAAATTAAGAATACTAGCATAATAATACTAAAGAGAAAAATGAGGGGGTTTACAGCTAGGTGTTTGGTATTTTGTAGAGAGAGAAATTAGTGTGTGCTATTTGGGTGTGCCATGAGGGGGTCACATGTACTTGGGTTGGATGGTTTGGGCTAGATTAGGTTAGATTTCGGCTTGGTGCGATCATGACTACAATTTTGAGTCATTTATGATCATTGAAGAAATAATAGCATGCAGTAGCTCATTTGGATGGCACACGAGTGGCATACGAGTAGTAGAATCAAAATAGGTTAGAACCATTTATTAGTTCGATTAGGTTGGATCGATATCGAGCCCCGGAATTAAATTGGAAGTTAGGTCAAGCATTACTATAGATGGTCAAATTGCCAAAATTGACCAGAAAGTTATGCGATGCAAATAGAATACAATGGAACAAGTTTGAGTAAAACATGATATATCATAATGAAGATAATCTTGTCTACTGTAAAACTTATGAAGGAAGTTTCGAGAGATTGACATCCCTGGCAAGCCAACAATCAAAGTCACGGAAAAGTACATTTAATGATCAAAACTAATTATAACAAAAGTATTTATTAAAAATAATTCATTAATTTTTTTAAAAGAACCCTAAAATTCAGGAGGTTTACATCATACTCACCTTACAAGAATTTCATTCTTGAAATTTAGAATCATCCAATAGGTCAAGCTATAGTATGTAGTTGCTAAGGCTACACTATTCAATCTGCTACCCTTGTGATCACCTCTTATGTTTCTCCTTAAAATTAAGTTGATTTAGGTTCAATAAAGGTCCTTCTATTATAACTATGTTGTTTACCCTTTATAATCTTTCAATATGGATGCCCTAAAATCTAAGTCATTCTCGAATATGTATATAAGTCAACAATGCTTAGTCATCAACCATATTTTCCATTCTCAATTGTAAATTGTTGGGTTCCTTATCCTATCCTATGTATCCTTACTCTATCAACCACAAGCTCTTTGTATTAATTGCCTTCAATCCTCCTCTACAGCTTCTTCTTGAAATTATACGTTCAACACCTATTCCTGGCGTAGTGCCTTCTTCTTTTTTACTCAACAACTCCTTCGGATATAAATCCTCAATTTCAAACTCTCGATTCATTTATTGATCTATTAATTACCAATGTACACATGTCTTTGCTTTGTTCCTTGTTATTTTAACTGCTATCTCTTGATCTTGTACGCAATATTATATCTATCTCTAAATTATCTTATATTATTCTACGTATCGATCTACCCTCCCACCACATGTAATTAGTTTATAGATAATCAATCAAAATTCTATAAATGCCTAACCTTCAAATTGTAAGTATAGGATTCTGATCCCTCAATCCGTAGTCACAACAATGTAATATCTCATCACTCCATCTTAGATACCCTGTCATCAAATTATAGTATCAATGCAATCATTGTTAATGGTTTCAAAGTCTACTATAATCAGTTACTCATACCTGTCCTATAAGCTTAACCTAATCAATCCCTAGGGAAATCTACTCATCATAATCACACAATAACATATTATAGTTATACTATAGAATTAGTTAACAAGATTTGTCTAGTCCATTCACTTATAAACATGGAGGTAATAAGGAATTAAAATTAGGTCGAGAAAACCATATCATCATCAAACAATGTTAGGGTCAAGCAATGTAGGAAGGATAGTCAAAATATTTCCAAGAACGGTATGAGGCCAAATGATATGCATAGGATGTATTATGTCACGTGAAGTTACTATCAAGCCAGTGTGCATCTAGCTGTAATAACTTTCTCGTTCTATAATATGACGGATGGCTGCAGTATACAGATGTCACGCCAGATAATACAGGTCCTTGAACTTATCTTGGCTAAATCCATGAAATATTTCCAAACTAACTTTTTGTGAAGTACAAGAAAAGAGATCAATCAAAATTCGTAGGAGATGGTTCAGGTAGAATTAGAAAAAAATATGTATCCATGATGCCGATATCTGAAATCCTGCCTCGCCAGTATTTCTCTAGCTGCAAAGACTCTTGATTGTTCGCAAAAACAAAAGTTTGAATTTCTACAAACTAAGAAAGAAAAAAAGTACAAGAGTACAATGATTTTTGGGAAAGTACAACTATAGGAATTTGATCAGAAGACGATCACTTTATCCCTTGGTCGATCGATGTGATATTGAAGACACAAGCCTTTGGAGAATGCAACAGCACTTTAGCAGGAGATTATGATCATTAATGATGCCTTTAGAACTGATTTGAAACTCTATTTATAGAGTTCTAAAATAACTATTTTCTGAGTTGCGCGCACTGTGTTGTGTACCCCCTGTCCAGTTGCGTGAACGATTATTTTAACTGCTGGTGATGCGTGGTATCCTGTCAGTGAGATGCGCGTGGTCGTAGGCAGAGTAGTGGATACGTTCTTCACATGCACACCACATCATCTAGCTTCTGGACAAAAAATTAATGAGGTAGTGCCAACTATCCAGGTTGCGCCGGCGCAACTTGATAACTAGCGCATCTAACTCAGTCTTCTATGCTGTGAAAATTTTTCGCGCCCTTCAATAGCTTGTGCGAGCGAGCTATCAGCATTTAATATTGACAAAATCTTCTCGAGCACCACGTTGCTCGAGATTCGAAAAGATATTCTTCGACTATTATACTGTCAGTAATGATGGCAGCCGTTACAGCTTCTCGAGGAAGCTTGCCACGTGGGACCCGTGCACCTTGATGTGGGCCCAACTTGAGTCTCACGCAAGTCAGCGTCTAGGCGCCACTTGATGTTGGCGCCTTCTTGTGAGTAGCGCCCATTCATTTTTGAGCTTCTACATTGATTCCGTAATATAAGGATAAATATACTTTCTCGAACTTTTTCTAGACCCATCAGCGAGGTATTTCCAATAATTTACCTAAAATAGATGAGAAGAATTGCTCAAGAGGTCAACTGGGAAGCATTTAGTCAATTTATAGGAAAGATAGAACACGAAAGCAATCACGTCAAGAAAGAAGATAACATGAGAGCAATCATGTCAGAGAGTCCTAGAGAACCTACAATCCTAGTTATGGATATATCATCAAATCTTATGCCTCATCTGATCACAGGCTCATAGTAGTATACCTATCCCAAGTAACACTACGACTTCGTACACTTTACGAAAACGTGACCTGTATGGGCCACCACAAAAACCATGTCACACCCCAATCCCTAAATATTCGGGACCGGGCCACGTGGCAATGGCCATCTACGCATTCAAACGGACTCTAGTCCAACTCGAATACGTATAAGCTGTCAAGTGTCCAAGTATCCATAATATACATCCCCAAATTATACTAAAACTACTAAGAAAAACTAGGTATAAAATACTACTGAAGGATAATAAGAAGGCATCAACTAACGATAACTGAAAGAACAATCCGAAGAAGTATTCCCAATCTCCTATGTCAAATCTCAACGTATACCTGGAAGAAAATCAGGTCCTCATCGGGACGTAGCAAGATACATACTATACATGCTGAAATAAAGTACAATAAATAACATGTTAAGGAAGAAACATGTGAACCAGGTATTAAACAAGGACCAAGGTAAGAATCAGGTGACCCGGTATACTACAACTAGGCAGACCATCTAGTATGTGTGAAAAGCACTTGTGGAAAATGTTCGATGCAGGGGCTATCTATGGGATCATATATATATATATATATATATATATATATATATATATATATATATATATATATATATATATATATAAAATATATATATATAATATATATATATATATAGGGTACTCGTACAGTGGCGCTCCCTCCGGGCACCCGTCATGCAGCAACAACATCGTAGCCCCTAATACCTAGTGACTGTCCTCCCCACCCAACGATATTGTCTGTGTCGCATTCACAACACGTCCAGCCTAACTTTAATAGATGAAAGTCCACGAAGCCAGTCAAACATGTATACAGAAAAATAATCATCAAATAAATGTCCAAAGATCATCAACGAGTCACCTATATACCATTTATCGTGAGTCCATATACCAAGCCTAAGTGTCAGCAGGTATAATCATGATAGCATACTGATGCTAAACTGGTAAGACATGCACAGTATATCCAGTGTGATCGACTGATAAAGAATATAAGAATATAAATATTGTAAATTAAGTAGGCAAGGTATACTTGCTTGGAGTTTGTCCAATTTGAGCTGAGACTGCCATACTGGGAGTGATCAGTTGTAGCCTTGTTAGGGGTGCTATGGATCACCGAGATCTACCAAATCCATATCAAACAACCAAGTATTACACCACCTTACTTGTGTATCTAACAAAACCTTAAGTATCTAAACAAAACCTGGTTAAGGTTATTTATGGAAAATAATCTCTTATGTGTTTTTAATGAAAATAATTTGGTTATACTACTAATTCTATATATATATATATATATATATATATATATATATATATATAGAGAGAGAGAGAGAGATAGAGAGAGAGACACACACACACACACACACACACACACACACGTGAGGATTCAGAATATCACACATTGATCGATCAAACAGGGATTTCGCAACTAAAAGAAAGATCAATTCTTTGGGATTGAGATCCCTCCTTTCTTCAAACGGAATAAATAGAGATAGAATCAGATCGATTCCCGAAATGTTTTCGATCTTCCTCAATGTCCCGGCTATTCGTGGAACGTGAGAAGCAGATAATTATATATATATATATATATATATATATATATATATGTATATATATATATATATGTATATATATATATATATATATATATATATATATATATATATATATATATATAAAATGTATGTGCAACATAGGCATCCTTTAATAAAATTGCCAAAAATATAATTTTTGAATTGTATAAAAGCAAGTTTACTGATTTATATATATATAATAATAGGATGACGCTGTTTACTTTTACAACCAAATAAGTATTTACATATATAACAAATCCACGTAACTTAAATAAATATATTCTTTTATAAATGAAGATTATCATAAAGGTCTCACTTATATATTGATAAAATATATATATATAGCGAACAAGCATTAGATATACTTATAGCCCTTTTAGATTATTAATATATTTAAACTACACTAATGTCATTATTGTATCTAATATATAGGTTTTATATCTAAACTATAAAATAAAATTGTTTATACGTATATAACAAGTATATATAGTTATAAAGTATTTGTATTTGATCAACCAATATACATAATCCATGTATATATTATATAAAAAATCTTATAGACAATAACTTCTCCTATATACACAGGCAGAGAATGAGGGGTATAAGGGCCATTACCTAGGGCTAGTGTAACCCTGTCCAACGTTGATGTTGAATAATGTTATTTGTCCCTCCAAATTGTACCTTCAAACCATCTCTCCTTACGTGACAGCTAACGTGACATGCTGACGTGGCAAATTTTAAAATTAAAATTAAAATTAACATTAACATAAAATCAACATTAAAATTAATGTTAACATTAACATTAAAATTAATATTAACGTTAACATTAACAATAATATTAATATTAACATTAACATTAAAATCAACATTAACATTAATATTAACGTTAATTAATATTAATATTAGTTAATATTAATATTAATATTAAATTAACATTAATATTAATATTAATTAATATTAACATTAAATTAACATGGACAAAATTGGATAATTAACTTTTTGGATTAAAATTTGCCATGTCATCGGTTATGTCAGATAACATAATATTATTTAACATGCCACGTCAGCTGCTACATAAGAAGGGATGTATTGGAGGAACAATTTGGAGGTACGAATAGCATTACTTGTCGATGTTGCTGCATCAACTCTTCTTCTTCCTTACTTCCTATGCGTGCCATAAAAAGGTTCCAGCAAGCTCAGCATCGCACCGAAGACTAACACGGGTTGACGAGGACTCGAAGCTGTTCGGACAGTTGGGGTCGGGTCCATGGCCGCCTCCTGTTTATGGCACAGTCCTTCGACGGCCGCCCACACTCGCACAGCTGGGCTCGAAGATAACGACAACTCCTTGGCGAGGAGATGGCCATGACAGCAGGTTAGCACTCAAGGTCAGCGTCCTCTAGATCACTGACATGGTTCGACGCAAGGCGAGATGGACCCTTTCCCACGCGCAGTGCTCGACGTGGTATTGTCGAGGCAGAAATATTAACGGCCAAATGAGGGTACGTATGTGTGATTGCACCGTCCATGGGAGGAGACGACCGTGGCAACACAAGAAGAGGGGAGTCGTCCATCATGATGCAATCGGCCGCGAAAATAAAGCAAGCCACTCTTTCTCGCGCCCGCTGTTGCACACACCGACTGCAGTAGCATAGAAGGGGTCGCTCGGTGGAACAACCCACAGACGTTTCTCGATTACTGGCTCGACTGAGCTGTCTCGCCCACCGTAGAAAACCCGACGTGAGGTCGTCTTGACGGTCGAAGTTGTTTACACGAAGACGAACGACGGCATACCAGGGTTGCACCACCGGAACGGGAAGGTCTAGAGGTGGCTGCGGTGGCGTTGTGCGGCAGATGCCTGTTGGAAATTATTCCAAAAAATTTGCAAAAAAAATAAAATAAAGTAAATGTTACCAGCCTCCGGGAAAGTCGCGCACGAAGCACTGCCCTAAGAGTTGATTCGGGTCTATGTGCAAACTTGTTCCGAATGCTCCTAGTGGTAAAACTCCCACTCTACTGGTATCTCCTCGTCGCACACAACTCGGAAAGAGCAACCCCGAACTTAGCTTTTCTGCTCAGAGCACAAACCGAAGAACAAAGCTTTGAATTGAACAAGAGTGAATGCGAGGGAGAGAGTGGAGTGAAGATTGTGAAAAAGGACTCTCTCTTATATAGCATTAAGCATATGCTAAAGATAGTATATGCTTAAAATAGCCTATAGTAAAATTAGCCAAAAGAGGCTAAGTCTCCAACTTAAAAAATGACACATGTTTGAAGACTTGGCATGTTGAAGACTTGGCTTTGAGGACTTGGCTTTTGCATGTAATATGCAACAATCCCCCCCAAAAGTCAAGTTCCGAAAAATATAGAGATGACAAGGGAATAAGAATTGATAGAGGATTTCTGGGCAAATATATATTATGCATAGATGAGATGGACTACAGCCTTGAATCTCACTTAGTTACTATTGTCTTTGTCTGAAGAAGTGCTTGATGGACTATGCCTTGAATCAGACTTCTTGAACCAGATTCAGAAAATAGCACACATAATACGCTAGAGGTTCTTTGGGTCTATCGGGTGGCGCTTTGATTGGCCATGCACACTTTTACACATTCATGAGAGTTGTCTAGGATCGCCCTATCCTATAGTCGCGGCCTTCACGATCTCTCATATAGGTAAGTCCTCAAGGGTTGGTGATAGGTATCAACCTTGCATATCATGCTTGGACTTATTAAGAGTTTAAACTCACCCTAACCATATCACACCGTAACACTGTCACCATAGGGATGGGGTATCAATGTACACATGTACAGCCTCCTGGGCTTTTATTTTAAAGAGAATTTAATCTCAAGGTCAGTGTTCCATATTAGTCACCTAGTCCAGTTTGTTCCTACCCATTGAACCGGCTTCTTGGAATCTCCAGTCAGACTCGATTGGGTTGCCACTGCTGGTGACTACATTATGGGCTTAACACCATCCCCCTCGATGATTCTAGGATCAATGTCCTAGACAGACCCTTCGTCAAGTGGTCTGCAAGGTTCTTTTCTGACTTTATATAGTCAAGAACCACATATTTGCCCAATAGGCTCTTTATAGACTTGAAGCGCAGCTGCAGGTGCCTGTTCATCTTAGCATTCACAGAATCATGCTTTAGTAGTTCAATAACAGATTTATTATCACAATTGATGGAAATTGCAGGAACAGGAATATGATAAATAGGTATATGCATAATTAGATTTCTAAGCCATTCAGCTTCTGTACAAGTAGTGTCAAGAGCTATCATTTCAGAGTCCATTGTACTCCTAGCTATGATAGTTTGTTTGCATGAACTCCAGGAGATTGCTGCTCCTCCTAGAGTAAAAACATATCCAGTAGTGGATTTCATATCATGTGAATCAGTTATCCAGTTTGCATCTGAATAACCTTCTATAATATCAGGGTGTCTAGAATAATGAAGTTTATAATCTAGAGTACCTCTAAGATATCTAAATA
This sequence comes from Iris pallida, assembly GCA_029216955.1. Taxonomy (NCBI): domain Eukaryota; kingdom Viridiplantae; phylum Streptophyta; class Magnoliopsida; order Asparagales; family Iridaceae; genus Iris; species Iris pallida. The sequence goes on along the minus strand of JANAVB010011397.1, from coordinate 2,065,526 downwards.
CTCTCTCCAATGCAGTCCAATGTGACTGATTTGGGTTTCCGGTATATCTACTAAGTCTCCCAACAGCAAATGCAATATCGGGTCTGGTTCTATTTGATATGTACATAAGGGACCCTATCATATGTGAATATCTATGTTGTTCTATAGGTGATCCTTCATTCTTCTTGAGGCCAACATTATTGTCATAAGGAGTAAGGGTATGTTTTTTGTCAAAATACTCAAACTTTCTTAGCATTTTCTCAATTGAATGTGCTAAAGATAGAGTATAACCCTCTTTGCATTTGGATACTTGCATTCCTAGGATCAAGTTGGCTTCGCCTAGGTCTTTCATATCAAACTGGTTAGATAAATAATTCTTAGTGTTATTTATCAGTTCCAGTGAAGATCCTAGAATAAGGATATCATCAACATACAAGCATAAAATGATACAACTTCTACCAGAATTTTTAGAGTATATACATTTGTCATACTCATTTGGCAAGAAACCATATTCTATAATCACTTTATCAAATTTGTTGTGCCATTGCTTGGGAGCTTGCTTTAGGCCATAAAGTAATTTTACTAATCTACAAACTTTCTTTTCTTGACCATTAGCAATAAAACCTTCAGGTTGCTCCATGTAGATCTCTTCTTCTAGATCTCCATTCAAAAATGATGTTTTTACATCTATTTGATGGATCAGCATGTTATGAATGGATGCTAAGGCTAGAAGGGTTCTAATAGAAGTAATCCTAGCTACAGGTGAATATGTATCAAAATAATCTAATCCCTTTTTCTGAGTGAAACCCTTGGCTACTAATCTAGCTTTGTATTTCTCTATAGTACCGTCAGCTCTGAGTTTCTTTTTGAAGATCCACTTGCAACCTATGGGTTTACTACCTAAAGGTAAATCTGCAAGAAACCAAGTATTATTCTCCATAATAGAGTTATACTCATTGTTTATGGCTTCTTTCCAGAAAGGAGCATCAGAAGAAGATATTGCTTCTTCGTAAGTTGAGGGATCACCCTCTATCAAATAAGTGAAGAAGCCTTCCCCTAAATTCCTTTCAATCCTTCCTCTTTTACTTATGCTATGTTCTAAGTCTTGTTCAGGTGGTGAGCTTGATAAATGGCAATGGGAACTTATAGAAGGAGCTAGGGAAGAACTTGAGGGGTTGGAAGAAATTCTATCCTTAAAAGGGAATATATTCTCAAAGTAAACTGCATCTCTAGCTTCTATAATGGTATTGTTAGAGATTTCATTTACTTCAGAATTAGTCACTAGAAATCTATTGGCATTGCTATCTAAGGCATATCCAATGAACACACCATCTACGTTCTTAGGTCCAATCTTTCTCTTTTTTGGTTCAGGGATTCCAACTTTTGCTAGACATCCCCAAACTTTGAGGTAATGGACTCTAGGAGTTCTACCTTTCCATAATTCATAGGGAGTCTTATCCTTAGATTTACTGGGAATCCTATTTAGGATGTAGCAAGCTGTTAATAAGGCTTCTTCCCACAAGTTATCAGGAGCACCTGAGCTGAGAAGCATGGCATTCACCATGTCTAACAGAGTGCGATTCTTCCTTTCAGCAACTCCATTGGATTGTGGTGAATAAGGAGCAGTCACCTCATGAATTATTCCGTGTTCTTCACAGAAGTTAGTCATTTCGTTTGAGGTATACTCTTCGCCACGATCAGATCTAAGGATCTTAATCCTTTTCTCTAATTGGTTTTTAGCTTCTGATTTGTACACCTTGAATCTATCTAGAACTTCATCTTTGGTTTTGAGAAGGTAGGTATAGCAATACTTTGAACAATCATCTATAAATGTGACAAAGTATTTCCTACCGCCTCGAGTCAAAACCCTATTTGAATCACAAACATCACTATGAACTAGTTCTAGAAGATCAGATTCCTTTCTACGGATTTGAATGGTAGTCTAGAATATTTAGCTTGAACACAAATCTCACACTTGTCTTTATTATCTACAGGAGACTTAGGAATAAGATTTAGGTTCATCATCCTTCTAAGGGAACCCAGGTTCACATGACCTAGTCTACCATGCCATACATTAGAAGATTCTACATTGGAAATAATAGGAGAAGGATCCAACATTTTATTTACAGTACTGAGAATAAACATACCATCCTTTACCAACAAAGGACTCATTCTTAGAAAATACAACTTTATTAGCTTCCATTACAATCTTGTAACCAGATGCTACAAGAAGGGAACCGCTAACTAAATTTCTCCTAACAGTCGACACATGAAGAACATCATGAAGAGGCAGAATTTTTTCTGATGTCATCTTCAGATCTATTCTTCCTCTTCCTATAATTTGTGTCGTAGAGCCATCTCCTAGGGTTATGCCTCCTCCACATGATTCCTGATAGTTTGAAAAATAGGAGCGATCAAATGAGACATGAATATTAGCTCCAGAATCCAACCACCAGTCATCAGAATGGTAAGAAATATTAACTAAAGGTTGGTAAGTCACAGACCTGAAGGAACCAGAAGACCCATTCAGAATCATGTTGGCTTCTGGTTTGGCTGGGCCCTTCCCCCTATAGGAAGTCTTGATTGGTTCCTTCTTCCTTTGGAAATAGTTGATGGCCGTGTGGTTTGTTCTACCACACACAAAACAAAATCTTCCTTGATCCTGAGTCCAACCAAAGTTTCTAGGTTTTTGGGGTTGCTGGTGTTGACGATTTTGGTGGTTCTGGTGATGAGGCTGAACAATATTCTTCTTCTTAAAGATATTGTTCTTGGGTTTGTGAGGATTATTAGGCTTAGGTTTGCTTTGGGATGACTCTACTAGGTTTACCTTAGCCTTAGTCTCAGTCTTGGAGTTAGACCTTAGCCTAAGTTGTCCTTCAACTCTAATTTGCTTCAGTACTTGGGCAAAAGGAAGGTCACCTTGGGTACGATGGAGGTCCTTTTTTACATCAGACCAAAAAGGAGGGAGTTTATCTACTAGGCAAGCTATCTTATGTTCAGCTGAAAAGGTTGTACCTTTAGCTTGAATGTGCCTCACAAATTTTTAGAATTCTTGGATTTGTTCATT